>OZ010586.1:27901892-27904392 GCA_963932145.1 Acanthosepion lycidas
CTTGATCTGACAGGAAAAGGCCCATTGCTTCCCTTGAAGAGAAAATCTGAAACTTGCGGTGAACTAAGAAATTAGCTGAAATAAAGAAAAAAATAATTAAAACGCTTTCAAAATGAATATTCATTTATTTTTATTTATCTAAAAAGCTCAAACATATCTCGCAGCGAAATCATCGATTGGAAATCTAGGAAATCCACGGGAAACGTTCCTTTTTACTTTTGGTCTGGGGATGCCAAAATAGACAAACTGATTTAAATCCAAACTGTGGTCGTTGGTGATCCCGGACATTCTCTGAGCCCGAACATGGGACTGAACTCCCAAACGAATAAATTTCTTGAGAGGAACGTGGAGCAGGCAGAGACTGGTGTTCTGGTTTGTGGCCAATTTTGGTGACAGCTTTTCAGGGGACATTACTTTGTTAACGATGCATCTGTTGACTGCAGCTCGCCACATGGTCCACTCGTGGACTGATTCGGTCGGGTCAAATGGTCGCGGTGGTAGCATCATGTTCAATGAAGGGTTCTTTTGACCCTGCGAATTTTGGTTCGAGTTCATTTTGACCCTGGAAAGAAAAACAAAATAAAATTAAATAAAGGAGATATTGATAAGTTTCTTATCGATTTCTGTCAGAATTTTTCGGATGGGGAGTTATCATTATTTACATTCAGACTATTGTCCTTTTTTGCTATCATAACATTTCGACCATTGTACCCTCCTATCTTCATCAGGTGTATATACATCTGGGTAACCTACAGGGAATTCTGAATTGGGCCCTTTATTTAATTTAAAGCGGGTAGACTGTTCTCGTTCTACAACCCGTGTCTAGTTCTTCTTTTTAGTATTAATCAGTTATTGCTCGCCGCGCATTATTAATCATTTATTGCTCTGAGTTCAAGTACACACTGACCGACCCAGGGATTGAACCCACAATTACTACGTCATCAAATTCAGAAAGCAATGCTTTAATCCATTAGGCTATTACGAATTCCCTGAAGAGAACTTGGAGCCTTAAACCTAACCTGACTGTTGATGAGTACTGCTGCTGCTGTTGTTCGTCGTGCTTCAAAATACTTACTTAAGCTTTTCTCTATTTGTTACAGTTAGTTTAAGGCCTCATATTCTCCACAGATCCACAGGGAAGTGTCCTACGGACAATACCCTAGTGGATTGCATCCCAACTAAATTTGAGGTTCAAAAAATTAAATGCAATGTCAATCGTTTATCTTTACTTGTCTATATTTCTGAGATGAAGTATTGTAACTATTTACACTATTTACATTGTTCAGAGTATATCCTCATCTTTATTGTTTATATTCACAACGTTTCGGCCATTGTACGCTCCGGACTTCTTCATGATCTGTCTATATTTCTGAGATGAGGTCTTGTAACTATTTACACTATTTACATCCTTCGGACTGTTGTCCTCATCTTTATAGCCATATTCACGACGTTTCAACCGTTGTACAAGTGATATTTGTTGGAATTTCGAACCGAACCCTTTATTTAGTCCACGGGAGTAGATTGTTCTAATTCCACGTGCCACGCCTTTTTTGGGGCGTGTGGGGATATCCCAGGTTCAGTTAATTCCCTTTAGTAACTCCACTCTCCAAGTTATTCTTCCCTCTTCTGTGGCAAGGTATTAAACTCACAAATTGGGGACCCATTGCCCAGTGGATAAAAGCGTCGGTTGAGTAATTGAAAAGAATGACGACTCAAATAGTTGTGAAATTCCAACTTATATCACCAGAAGAATGTCGGAGCATACAGCAGCTGAAACGTCCTGAATATGGCAATAAAGCTAAGGACAACAGTCCGAACGATGTAAATAGTCTAAATCGTTCTGTTATTCTTCTCTCTCCTTGATAGCGTTTTCTTTTGTTCATATTAACTCACACTTTGTAACCCCTTGTGTCTTAGTGGCTTTATTGCCTTGCTTGGAGTGAAATGATTAAAACAAATTAGAATTTTAAAACTAGCACTTTTCATTTCTTTTAAAACATAACTCCAATCCTAGATTGTTTATAACATTAAAATTTTGGCTGATTTAACTCATTTTTTTCATGGTGTCGCAAAGTTTCTTCGATAGTATAATTGCCTTGAATCGAATGTGACAGGTTTTATGATGACTAACTTAATTGGTAGCTTATTGAATCATTGTGATTGTACGCATTTCATTCAAATATGGTTAAAAGTTGTGACGACGGAAGAAACAAATAGGCAAGCAATCAGTTTCAATATCGACATATTAACCAATTAACGGACACCTTTTTTGAGGCGGTGGACATTAAATAAATAAATGGTAAATTCTGTCTATCCGTCTGTGTGATTGAAATCTCCTCAAACACAGACCACACTTGCTCTACATAGACATATTATACATTTTTGGAACCAGGATGATACAGGCATTTAAAGTTTGCCCTTCATCTGGTGGCTGAAGTGGCTGAACAAAAGCATTGGGATTTGTGTCCGGATGAGGTGTGAACAGTTAAAAATTCAATTT
>OZ010586.1:27911892-27946892 GCA_963932145.1 Acanthosepion lycidas
CCTCAAAAATGTTTTTCTTCAAAAGCGATGATTAGAATTTTCTTCTACTGACACACACACACACACACACACACATATATATATATATATCATCCAAATACAAACTTTCGAGTCAACGTCGTACTGGTATGGCCAACATATATATTATTTTTTCTGTTGAAGAAACATTCTTACATTTAAATTTATATAAAATGTTGGTTTTCTTAAAGATGTTAGTTGTTTTGGAGGAGACATTAAGAATGGCTGAATTGGATATATTGAACTTAGTACAGTACAGTGTAACCCTGATATAAGAGACCCTGATATAGGAGAGATTTTCTCTGGTCCCAAATAAGAGCCCGTGTTAATGTAAACAAAACAGACCAAACCCGGATATAAGAGAAACCCGGATATAAGAGGCTTCTTCTCCGGTCACGACAACTCTCTTATATCCGGGTTACACTGTATATAATATTTTTTTTTACTAGGATCTATGGTAAATATAATAGTATTTATTAGGTTTTTTTTCGGATATTTTTCATTTATTTTATCCTTTATGTGCCATGTCCCCTCAAGACGATCATGGCTCTCCACAATTTCCTGTCCTTTGTGGCTCTTAATAAATTTTTTTTTTATTTCTCCTAAAACCTGTTCCGCCATCCATTTACTCAAGTTCACTAAGTATGTTATTTTTGTGACGTACGATGGCCGTTAATGATGAAATAACTCAAGATTTCAATGTTAAGATAAAACAGTATTTAATTACAACCGCAAATAAATACTTAAGAAGAACAAAGAAGTAAAAGTCAACCAAAGATAATTCACCATTTCACTGAATACCTTGTTTCATTTCAGAGAATATCTTGTTCATGGCGCCGTTCGGTTTAACGTTTGGTAAATCCATGTCATGTGAAGTTTTACATTTGTTTGTCGCGGATTTTATTTTTGGTAAATAGTGTTTTGACTCTAATTTCTTGATAAAGGCCCCCAAAATAATGAAGTTAGATCGCCATTTAAAAGAGCCTTCAACCCAACATTACCCCACTGCATTGCCGCCAAGTAAAAGATGGTTCACCATTCACAAGTGAGTTTCAGGACCAGTCACCTTCTATCATTTCTACTTACATAACCCATCCCAAGGTAGTGACTTCGGCTTTGCTTTACCCCACGTCCGCTCCTATCGCAATCACAATCTATCGTCTTTGGCTGTTGAATACGGGATGTATTTCAGAGTTGGCTGTAATTTTCACTAATTCGCCATTGATATCAAGACTGCCAAGAATTCACATGAAGATCCATTTGTAAGTAAGTTAGAAAGCCTTGTGCCATGAAGTTGTTTGTAAATGTTTATATTTTTTTACACTATTTACATTATTAGGACTATTGTCCTCATCTTTGTCACCATATTTATTACGACGTTTCGGCCGTTGTACGCGCCGGCCTTCTTCAGGTGGTTGGAATGTCGAACTGAACCCTTTATTTCGCTCACTGGGGTAGACTGTTCTAGTTCCACGGGCCATGTTTAATGTATGTCAGTTATCAGTTACCCTCTCCAAGTTCTCCATTGACTTAACCGGGTATTAATTTTTTTGTTATTATTGTATTTTTCATTTATTTTCCTTCTTTGTCATTATTTTCTCTTCTCCATTGCTATTTTCCATCCTGATTATGTGTCATCCGGATGTGTTAGGATGTTGTTTGTAAACGTTTAACTCTTTGTTACTATTGTAATTTTTTTTATTTTGTTTTTTTTCATTTTTTTTTTTTTTTTTTTCTTGGTTTTGTCTCTAATGTTTTTATTTATCATTTTTTCTTCCTTTTTTCTCCATTGCCATTTAATAATCAAACTTTGTTTTGTTCAGCCCCTCCCCCCAAATTGTTTACTTTAGAATATGCTTACCCATTGTTATTTATCAATGCTGAAAAATGAACTTCTACCATCATGGTCGTTGTCATCGGAACTCATACTAAGTTACTTAATATGAACTCTGCTACATTTTGTTTAGAGTCTAATAGGCTCACCTATCGTCCAGTCCGCACTCCTTCCATGTCTATTGAACAGGTGTAGAGGTTCATCTCTTTTTCCCTGTTCAGAATATGGTTTACTGGTTCTCTTTCTTTCTTTCTTTCTTTCTTTCTTTCTTTCTTTCACCACGGCCACAGTGATTTAACTGTCTTATTTTTTTGGTGATCAGACTGACCAGTGGCTGTCACTTTACATTATGAGGGTACCAGGTTTGCTGGCTGCGGCTTCTGACTGGTCATTAGGAGCCCAAACTCTTTATTAGCGAGCATGAGTAGTTGTACCTGCATGTATTTCCAGTGAGCAACCCTGAGGCCACATTATTCTCTGCTCTCAGTTACACGCTGGCTGGTTTATATTGCCATTGACGACAGATAGTAACAATTATGGTGGTATTTCCGCTCTCTCCTCAAAATATATCTCGTGGAAATCATAACAAAAAGAAATAAAACTAAACCAGCTAACACCCCCCCAAAAAAAAAACAACCAAAAAAAAAAAAAATAAAACAAAAAAAACCCAACAAAACACACACATACACACACACACACACACACACAAAAAAAAAAAACCAAAAAAAAAAAAAAAAACCTCCTCTCCTCAATCTTTCTTCCTCTAATATTCGCGATATCCATTCCAATTTCTTCAGTGTAGAATCCTTCCTCCTGAAATGGTCGCCGGATATCTTTACCTTTTGTTGAAACCAAATTGAATTCTTCCATTGCTACCATTGAATTCTTGGTTCCAGGGTACATTTCTCTTTGCCGAAAAGATTCCAGCAGCCACATGTATGGCCTTGGTGTTTACATCCGGGATAATTAGTCGATGACCAGAGAATTGTCTCTCGAGGTCACTATTCTTTCATATGCTTCCATCCTTCGCTACTAAACTATCAAACTACAGCATATTAGATGCAATTAGCAGACAGTAGAGAAAAAGGCACACTTTCTCTTCACCCATCTGCGAACATCTTTGTCTTCGGTGAACTTTAATGTCTTCGGTGACAACCACGTGGCTGAAGGTAAAAATGATGATGATGATGATGATGTCAGTATGCAGACATTAGATTCCACTATTAACCCCAAGAAATATCATGGCAATCACTTATCAAACGAAATATGAAAGCTAACAGTGTGAAGAGCACTAAGTGCATGGGAATTAACTTGGTAAGGGACAACATGTGCAACTGGTGTCGCCTGACCGTCATCCAGCGACTGTTAGAAAAGATGGCATAAAAGGGTTAAAATTCCTCAGAACTGATCCGTCGCCCGAAAAGAGCGACAGAAATGATAGGTGTCACCGGACTGTCTTCCAGTGATTGTTCGCATTAAACATCTTTTAGGCTCAAAGTGATATCAGAAAGAGCAATACAAATGCAGAAGGACATGTACCTGTGTTTTATAGACTACGCTAAGACATTCAACAAAGTATGCCACAAAGATATGTTAGAACTGCTCAGCAACTTTGACATATTCGGGAAAGACATTGGAATAATCAAGAATTTATACTGGCAGCAAACCGCCTGCATACGGATAGAAAATGAGTTCAGTAGATATACAAAAGTAGAAAGGGGTGCAAAATAAGGACGTGTTTTCTCATCAGATTTATTTAACTAATATGGGGTCCTACACTTTTTCATATAAGTGGACTCGACCAAAGTGTTACTGGGACTGCTGCCGTTAAATACCCAGAGTCAATCTGAGCAGAGAGATTGATAGTAAGAGGACTGAGATTGTGATTGTGATTGAGTTGGAGGTTGAGTAATAGTGTGAGGTAACCGCTTGTAGAAGTCAGTTACAAGCACGTCGACTCTAAGGAAGTCCTACTTCGAGACTCTATATATCTATATGTTATTGCTACTAACCGCGTTCCTGGATTTACTAACATTATTACCCTTTGTATTATTGTGTAAATACATTTTTATTTCTTATCTTTAATTCCTGCGTTTGTCATTCATTGGAGACCGGATTTCATCTCGGAATCCACATTAACCTATAAAGCGAGGCGATTCTGTGAGAATTAAAAGTCCTACCAGGATTCAATATTGGTGACGACAATCTTAACAATATAAGATATGCAGCTGACAGAGTTGCTGATAGCAGATAAGGAAAGGAAACTACAAAAACCTCCCACAGAAAGTAACGAAGGAAAACGAGAAGAAAAGAAAAAGCATAAACTACAAGAAGGCAGAATGCATGCTTATCAGCAAAAAGATGAACCCAAAATGCAAATTAGAGGTTGGGGACACTAAAATTAAGCAAGCACAGAAATTTAAATATCTAGGAAGTGTTTTAACAGAAGACGGAAATTGCGACGCTGAGATCCGAAGACGCATTGGGATGGCCAAAGACGCATTCTAAAAGCTAAGCAGAGTATTAAGAGACAGGAAAATTTTATTGAAAACAAAGAAAAGCTTATTGAACCGTTACGTGATATTTGTCCTCCTGTATGGCAGCGAATACTGGACAATCTCCTCAAAGATGAAGATGAGACTCGAAGCAACAGAAATGTGGTTCTACAGAAGGATGCTGAGGATTCCATGAGCAACGACGAGGTTTTGGAGAGAATGGAAGCAAAAAGGAAACTTAACATAGGGAAGAGGCAGTTGAAATTTCTGAGACACGTAAGGAAGAAGGAGGGCTTGGAAAATCTGATACTCACAGGACGGAGGGAAAGAAGGACGGGGGAAAGTAACGCGTGACATACTTAATGGGCTTGAGCAAATGGATGACAGAACAGGGTTTGGGAGGAATAACAAAAACAAAAAAAAAATGATCGCCTACATTCTGAAGGGACACGACAAATAAAAAAGAAGATAAGCTGCAGCCTAGGGTTCCTAAAGCGTTTATAAAGCAATGATTTTAATTTTCTAGATGTTATAACTTCTAAATAGTTTCATACACTGAAATGATGTCCATATGGCAAACTCATATTTATTTGACTTTGCAGGAAGCAAAGCAAAGAAAAAAATAATTTTTTTAGTTTGTGTCATCGTTTTTCAAGTAGATAACACGTTCGATTTTAATTCAAAATCATAAAATCTTAGAAAATTTTAATAAAGCAGTGATTTTAATTTTCTCGGTGTTATAATTTCTAGATAGTTTCATACACTGAAATGATATCAATATTAAAAACTCATTTATTTTTAATGTTTTATTGTTATAATTCTGGTTATAAAAAATGTGTTCTTTTTACTATGGTTGTTGAAATATGTGCTAATTTGGTTTGCAATAATGAAATAGTGGTATTTCTTATTTTATGGAAAAACAAAAGATAGCTATTCTAGTTTATTTAAATAATTTGCAATAAATTTACTTCAAGCTATGAAAATATCACTAAAATATATGACGGATAAAAAATATTAAAAACGGGAGTAGGCGAGTTAGTGGGTGGAGGTGCATAATCTCATTAGCGTTGAAACCCCAAAAGGATATAATCCGGCCCTGTTAATCATGTATCGAGCATGTTCGGATTTTCCCCAATAATCTACAGAATCTGGTAATTCTTCCATATTGTATGCTGCATCTTGTGTAAGCTAATCAATGTCTTCGAATATCAATGAGATGATTGTTTCGTTATTGATAAATTCAAAAAAGCTATAATAAATCTTTCGGGAACAAATTCATTTGCTAGCAGTAGCAGTAATTCTCTTTGGAGACGGGATAATCTTAAAAATGTTGGTATTTCCTACAAAACCTAGACATTAACTTAAAAATCGGGACATTTCTACGGATGCCGTGCATGGTGTCAAACACGTTTTAAACTGTCGACTAGTTTAAAGAATTTACAATACATTTACTTCAAGCTATGTAAATGTCGCTAAAATATATAACGATAAAATATTTTTCTCACTCTCATATATATATATATATATATATATATATATATATATATATATATAGGGAAATAATTATTTCCCTTTATTACACACACACACACATATATATATATATATATATATATATATATATATATATATATATATATATATATAAAAGGAAAACTGATCTTAGCCGACGGGTTTCGACCACTGACGGACTTTATCAAAGCAAATGCATTTGGAGTCTGTCTATATTTCTGAGATGAGGTATTATGTACAGTATTTACATTATGCGGACTATTGTCCTTATCTTTGTCGCCATATTTGTCGGCGTTGGTTAGATCCAGTGACAGACCCAAAGAGTGTGAGTTCAATACCCGGTTAAGGGTATTGAACTGATAACTGATATCCATCAAACATGGCACGTGGAACTAGAACAGTCTACCCCAGGGGTCGAAATAAAGGGTTCAGTTCGAAATTCCAACCACCTGAAGAAGGCCGGAGCGTACAACGGCCGAAACGTTGTGACAAATATTGCGACAAAGATGAGGACAATAGTCCGCATAATGTAAATACTGCAAATGCTTTTGCCTTGATAAAGTTTCTCAGTGGACGAAACGCGTCGAGTAAGATAAGTTTATTTTCTCGATTTCATCAACAGAGCAAGAGCAAAGAACCTGCCTTGTATTTGCTTGATCTACTGATACGAAAATTGCTTCACTGTGTCGTGCTAGACAAATTTTCTCGCCAGAATCTATCTGATATTTATAAGTTTACCATTCGTTTATGCATTGAATATTTCTGCCACATCCGATCTGGTACTTCTGATGTGTACTTAGAGATTCTTGATAAAACCCAAAGAAGAATCTGCAATATTATAGGTCCTGACTTGGCATCTCGGCTTCAGTCAATTTCCCAAAGCCATAACGTAGTTTTCTTGTGACTTTTCTATAAATATTTTCATGGTAATTGTTCTGATGAGCCTTCATCTTTGGTACATCGGCTTTACGAATTTAAGCGCGTTACATAATCTAGGACCCATCATTTTACAATTGAAATGACTAAATATAACCGTAGGTCCTATGCTAACAGTTTCCTCTTTTGCACTTCTTGCTCGTGGAACTCTCTTCTGGTCTCTTGTTTTCCATTTAACTTTGATCTTCAAAGATTTAAATGCAATGTCAACTTTTGCTCTCTTTTCTTAATAATGTTTTTTCTTTTCTCATTCTTTCACAATCAGTAACCTCTTGTGTCTTAGTGGCTTTATTGTCTTGCTTGAGATCAAACGATTAAAAATATTTACCTAATAGTCTACGTGTAAATAATTTTTTGTTTGATTTTAATAAAAAGTGCTCAGTGGCGATCCAGCTTCAAGCTTTATTTTGAAAGCGTTTAGTTTCTTCTTCTTGAAATGTAGCTCCATATGTGCCTTCAGAAAACAATGTACGTCTGAACTTATCTTAACACTCTCGGAACTCAGCGTAAGATCAAAGAGGTTTGTATATCGCCCGGTCTACACTCCTCCTGTGTCTTTTGAACAGGAGTAGTGGCTTATCGCTTGTTTCCTGTTTAGAACTGGGTTTCTGGTTCCCTTTAAAGTCTTTTCTTTCTCTTTTAGTTCCGGTGGCCCCTTGCGTCTTAGTGGCATTATCTCCTTGATTGGAGTGATACTTCTTACTCTGTAACTCTCTACCTCGGTGGCTCTTTGGCTTTGTACAAAGTGAACATCACTGTAAAAAAAAATACTTTATTAGCTATAATTCCACCCCCAAACATCACACCACCTCCGTCTTGTCCTCTCAAACTTTTCGGAGGTGGGGTGTTTTTCTGCTTGTGATCTTCACTCTACCCTCCTAGCCCATCGAGAGTTGCACGTCATTCATCAGGCAATAGAACATTTGAAAAGTCGGTCTTTATATATTCATCTATTTGTCTCATGACAGTTTTCTAAATGAGACCTAGTGATCGATATCGCATGTTTTATCACGTGTCATTTGATTTAGGACGCGACTTCTTGTGCCTTCTGACACTTCCCGCTCTCACAACGTTTAGAATTTTCATAGCTTAACACAAACGGATTTATATAAAGTTTCCCATGGTAGGTAAGGCAGATGGGTTCAGATTACCCTTATCAGACCGGCATCGCAGTCATCCCGGAAATTCAACGTTCTTCACAGTTAAATGCTATCTGCCAATCATTTTTGCAATTTCAAGGCTTAATTTCAATTTTGCAAGTTCTGAAGTTATCAAACATTTCTCTTCAGTCGTCAAATCAATCTTACGACTCATTTTACAGCTGTAAATTCGTAACGTAATCATTAATTAGAAACTTCTAACTTCTGGACATTTCATACAAATGGCTACCGTTTGGTTACATCTGCTCAGAACTAATCATCTTTTATCATAACTGCGCATCGTTCAGCAAACTTTAGGATTTCAGTAACTATTTATTTATTAGGTTGGTGCAAAAATAATGTCGGTTTTTGACGTATTTTTATTTTTAACGTCAAAAACCGACATTATTTTTGCGCCAACCTAATATATATCGGTAAAACATGAAATTTACAATGCACAAGACGTAGCGTGGAAACTTCTTTTCTCAAACAAACAACAAAGATATCATCTTACAATGGAAGAGACAAAAAATACAAGATGTCGAACACAAAAATTCGAAACTATTTACCCCCAGTTCAGGACTATGTAGCAAATCCTACGACAGGAACGCCGATGTTTTACTTACTACTTGTTGGAAATTAAGGGTCAGAAATAGTTGTGTTATAGTTTAAATAATGGTTAGTCACACCGATTGTAAAATAAGTGAGTTAATTGATATGTTTTTAAAACTAGACTGACCGTCTCGTTCAATTGTACGCATCTTATGGAATATATGATTTTTCATCTATGCTGTTCGCCATATTTAAATCGCTAGGTTTTTACCACTTCACCCAGCTGTTTGGCTGTCATTTTACAAAAGAAGACTTATCTGAGCAGTTGTAAAACGAGAGAAAGCTTCACTTTTTGCTGTTGCAAGACGAGAAAAACATTTATTGTTATAAAGTTGCAAAACGAGAGAAACCTTTCATTTTGTGCAGTTGTAAGACGAGAGAAAACCATGTCTTTGTATATAAAATCTTGAATTTGTCAACGTCTGAACTGTGTCTCCGTTTTGGTCAATTACTCCACTTATAAAATACCTGACAACACAATGTTTATGCTTTAATTGAAATTTCAATTGTAGATTGAATAAAAAGCTCAACATTATGCATGAACGGCCACACACTATTTCAAAATTTCGCTTTGATCTTTTGTCTGTCCTGCTTATCTTTTTTTAGAACAAAGATGGCGTCATCCGTTGTCATTTATGATTGATAATGAGTTTTGTCGGAAAGGTTCTGCAGAATCTATTCATAGCAATGTTTTGTTTACATATAATACTTTTTATTAATTCACCAACTGTCTCGGCATGATGAGTCGTCTGGTTGAATCATTTCTTCGTTGTGCTAATAAATGGTTGAGTAATTTGAGTGAAACATTACTTCACTGACAAATATGTTGATGTAGCATTTAAAACAAAACATCAGGTGGAACCAAAACAAAGTTGTTTTTGACAATGTCGGACGTCCCTTTTGAGATACGGGGAAATTACCTGGTGGGATTCTTCTTCTTTATGTGACATGTCCCCACAGCGCGTAAACGATCATGGCTCTCCACAATTTCCTGTTCTTTGTGTTGTATTGGCCCCTCATTCTGGGGGTAGTCTTGGGGCGACGGTCTCAATACATTGTTGTATATCTTCTCTCTGTCCTCTTCTCCTGGTTGGGTGTCGGAATGTTTTTGGTAGCGAAATGTTTTTGGTTCGGAATAAAAAGAGCGACATCAATAAAGGTAATTTAAAATCTTAATACTTTATTAAACACGTCGACGCGTATATTTTTAACTAACCAGTGTGTCGCTCTATCACCCCCACCACCACTGGGGAGCAAGTTCCGAGACTCGATTTTAACACGTCTACATTATTCGACGTGTAAATCTTAACTCCTTGAAATCGCTTTCTATCTCTAACATTCCCACGCTAGTTTTAGTCAATCAAAAACGACTTCCTTTGTTTTTTTTTGTATTTGACTTCAAAGGTCAAAATGAGGAAGTCAGAGGAGAAAGACAATTCTCTAAAAAGTAATTGTCTGCTAGACTATTATTTAACACTTTGTAGCTCTTAATAATTTTTGTTTTTTTGCTATCCTAAACCCTGTTCCGCCATCCATTTACTCAAGCTCACTAAGTATTTTATGCGCTGTTTTCCTTTGTTCCTCATTCTGTCCTGTGAATATAATATTTTTCCAAGCCCTCTTTCCTAATTATGTGCCCCAGACATTTCAACTGTCTCTTCCTAATATTAATTACAAGTTTCTTTTTTGTTTCCATTTTCTCTAGAACTTCATCGTCGCTGACCTGTTCGGTCCATGGTATCCTCAGCATCGTTCTGTAGAGCCATATTTCTGTGGCTTCAAGTCTTTTCTTAATCTGAGGAGACTGTCCAGCATTCATTATCCTATGAGTTTATATAAAATATATGTTGGATGCTTTCTCTAACAGACACACAGACAGATGCTTTATATATATATATATACATACATATATATATATATATATATATATATATATATATATATATATATATATATATATATAGTTATAAGATAGATAAACCAAACGGCTAGATATAAGCAAGGGTGTACGCGCGTGCTGGTGTGCATACGTGGTCAAACAAATAAATAATCATCAAATTTATACACGAAGTGTAAACACAAGAGTGCTCGATGTAGTTATACAGAGCAAAGATATATATTAATTAGTACATATACGTGTACCTTCGTTGTGGTGTACGACTAAAGTTTCGCTGGATTACCAGCTCATCGGGCACAAGTTCTATGTTGTTAAAAGTAAACAAATGGCTTATGGGAGTATCAGTGCTACACAGCGCAAAAATAAAATTGTACTGAAGTGTGTTAAATGCGATGCTGCTGAGTTACATTTTTTAAATAAGTTAGAAAAATGTAAGAAGAATAGAAAAAGTATAAACATAAAAGTACAAAAGTGTATATATATATATATATATATATATATATATATATATATATATATATATATATATATATTCTTCGTACGTTTTTAGGGGATACCCGTATTTGTGTAGACGCTTCGTTTTATTTTAAACATTATTTATTTCGTCTACCAGTCTGCAAACTCGTGAAAACTTCCTAAAGAAAATGTACCCTCAAATCAGAGTATTCATTAAAATAACGTTTGAAGTATTAAAAAAAAAATTCAGTGTGTGTGTGTGTGTGTGTGTGTGTGTGTGTGTATATATATATATATATATATATATATATATATATATATATACTGAAGTCAACATCCAGAGCCGTCAGTCTGTTCCATACTAAACCAAATCGTCAGGCCATGTGCCTTTGGCATGAAACAGTTATATATATATATATATATATATATAGTTTCTGTTTTTGAAACATGAGAACTCTTATGTAGCGATGGAATCATATTTTTTTAAAAATAATTATATATATATAATATTTTGCCCTTTTAAAGTGTTTTGTTTTTCCTTTTCCAAGCTGCAAATTGAAATGTTTCTTCAGTAATTCGGACATCTTTTGAAACATTCCCTGGTCACTGCAATATACTGGTGGCACCGGTTGTAACGCCAGCTGATCCTAGGGTCCAGGAGCCTGTGAAGACAGTGGACAATCTCCCCACAGATGAAGAAGAGACTTCAAACAACAACAATCTTGTTCTACGGAAGGATGCTGAGAACACCATCGATCGAATATGTGAGCAACGATAAAATTTTAAAGAAAATGGAGACGGAAAATACGTCTACTTAATATCAGAAAGAGACAGTTGAATTTTATAGGGCGCATAATGAGGAAAGAGGGCTTGGAGAATGTGATACTCGCAGGACAGATTGAAAGAGAGAGTGGGAGAGTGGGAGAGAAAAAAAAACAAACGGATACCCCACTTAGCGAGTTTGCGTAAATGAATAGCAGAACAGGGTTTAGGAGAGATATCAAAAACACTAAATTTATTAAGAGCTAAAAAAGACAGGAAATTGTGGAGAGTCATGATCACCAACGTCTTCAAGAGACATGGCATACGAAGAAGAACCTGTTCCCATTTAACTCGATAACGTTATTTAGTAGCACCGAAAGGTTTCCATTCAATACATTTCTTTTGGTACATGCTTGAGCTGCGACCATGTTAATCAAAGACAGTACATATGATGCGAACTTGAAGACACACGAGACAAAAAAATACAAAAATACAAAACAAGAAGAGAGCGATTTTAATTACTCCTTCCTTCCTTCCTTCCTTCCTTCCTTTCAAAAGCTTTAAGTTGGGATGGCCATGGACTCATTCTAAAAGCTGGGCAGAGTATTGCGAGACAGGAGAATTTTTTTTGCAACAAAGAAAAGAGTATTGAGCTGCTACGTGACATCTGAAGAAGAGACTCGAGGCGACGGAGATATGGTTCTACAGAAGGATACTGAGGATATCATGGACGTGCGTGTGAGCAACGATGAGTCTTATACTTAACATCAGGAAGAGGCAGCTGAAGTTTCTGGGACCCGTAATGGAGATAGGAGAGCCTGGAGAATCTGATACTCACAGGTCGAATAGAAGGAAAGAGAGACAAGAGAAAGCAACGTATTACATACCTGGCGGGCTTAAGCAAGTGAATTACAGAACGCGGCCTTGGGGGGTGCAGAAGGACAAAGCTTATTGAAAGCCAGAAAGGATAGGAGGAAGTGGAGAGCCATGATCGCCTACGTCCTGAAAGGCGACGGCGTATAAAAAGAACGAAAATCAAAATTAACCTCCCCGCAATCTGGCAACCCTGTTTCGAATTACGAAATAAACTGAACGGACGTTTGGCATTACCCAATGGATAAATTCACATTTAAAAGTGAATATTTTTTTTGAATTAATAAAACAGGAATTACTTCCTGCTTTATTCTGAAATTGCAAGATTTCTAGAGAGATTCCATTGTTCTCAGACTAACTATTAGGTTGGTGCAAAAATAATGACGTAATAATGTCGTTTTTTGACGTTAAAAAATACGTCAAAAAACGACATTATTACGTCATTATTTTTGCACCAACCTAATAGTCTGAGAACCACTGAGTTAATAAAAAGAGCCAATTAATATTAATGTAGGTTGTTTTCTGAAACGCATTAAATTAAACCTGTCTTTTCTTTTCAGTTGTAAGGTTATTTCCCAATATTTTTTACGTGACAGCTAGTTTAATTTTCTTTTTTCCTACAGTTTTTTTTTCTGTATATCTTTTGTCTTTTTCCCTGATATACACACACAGCGATTTGTTCTGTTTAATAATAATGTAAATTGCAACTAAATTTAATGAAAGCAAAGTGAATAGAAATGCAGTCACCATGTTTATCTGGTCTGGTGTTCCTGCTGTACATCTCTAAATTCTTGACAAAATCCAAAGAAGAATCTGCAATGTAATCGATCCTGACCTGGCAACTCGACTTCAGTCACTTTCTCACTGACGTTATGTGGCTTCCCTCTGTCTTTTCTACAAAGTTTTTCATGACAATTCTGATGAGCTTTTTTACCCCTGGTGCCCCGATTACACGAATTTCTGCTGTTAGACTGGCAACTAAGTCTCACCGTTTTATTTCTGAGCTAGCTAGATGTAACCGCCACTTCTACTAACAGTTTATTTTCTCGCATCGCCTACATGTGGAACTCGCGATTTCTTGCATCCCTGATAACTATAATTTCCAAAATTTTAAATGCAACGTCAATCGCCATCTTCCGTCACCTTGAACCCTGTTCCATTTTTGTACTTTCCTCAATCGTCTCTATTCTCAGTTTCTTCATTCTCTTTCACTTCCATTCCCTGCGCGCACCCCCCCCCGGCGTTCTAGTGGCATTGTCGTCTTGCTTGTGGGGAAACGATTTTAAAAAAAAAAAGTTACAAATGTTGATCTTTATCTATGGTATTTTTACAACTGACCCCACCGCCCACACACACACTTTAAAAAAATATTTGCTTAATATTTTTTTACCACCGAATCTAATATTGAAAATTTCGATATTCTTCATTAACCTCAAAGAATATTATATCTCTTCCCGTTAAATCCTAACTGATGTTTCTAACCTGAATACGAAATCATTGTCTCTCTTACGCCTGAAGTCAAGCCAAGTGCCACCGCGTTTCGTAATTCTTCTGTGTGCCACGTGCTTTCGGGACATAGGCAATCATGACTCTCCATAAATTCCTATCCTGTGTAGATCTCAGCATTTTTTTCTCCTTTTGTTAAGGCTCCAGCCTTTTGTTATGCCATCGATTCACACAAGCTCGTCAGGTAAGTGACTCGCTGGTTTCCCTTAGCTCCCCCCTCCCTCAACACGTCCCGTAAGGTTTAAGTTTTCCAGACCCCTCCCCAGTTATTCATTATGTGTCTAAGGAAGTTACTTCGTCTTTTCCTGATTCTGAGTATGTTTTCTTTCTGTCCCCATTTTTTTTTCAGACTTCTTTGGGGCTTACTGTCTCCGTTCGTGGGATTTTCAGTATTGTTATGGAGAACAACATTCCTGCTGTCTCTAGTTTTCTTGTGGGAAGACTCTCCCGGCATTTATTGCCATATATGAGGATGGGTATCACATAATTATCATAATTATTCTTTTCTTTGTTTGTAACTTTACATTCTTTCATATTTTTATCTTTTGTAATGTTCCGCTTTCATGCTAACCCATTAAAAAAATACTCACCCACTTCCGATGAAAGATCCATATCTAGGGCATCGTAAATTTTGCAACTGGATATTCGCATTAATAATTGTCGTATCCGAAGCATTTAATTTATAGATTCGAAAAAGTCTTGACTGTCGGGAGAATACTCCCCCCACCAAAAAAAACCCCATTTCATCGATGTACTTGTCTTAATAAATCATTTGCGATGTTTTTGTAATTTTTGAGTAAAGATTAGTGTAAAGGACATTTTTTTTAAACCTAAATCCATTGATATTTTTAAATGTCTAATGAATAGATTAATTAAAACAACTTTTCTCGCTATCTGTTTATATCTCTAAGATGAAGTATTATAATTATTTACATTATTCGGACTGTTATCCTCATCTTCATTGCCATATTCACAATGACACGTTGGTTAGATCCAGTGACTAGACCCAAAGAGTTTTGAGAACCAAAAAAAAAAAAAAAAACAAACTTGGGGAATTGAGTTAAAGGGAAATAACTGAGATATCCGGAAGAGGCATGGCACGTGGAAATAGAACAATCTACCCCGGTGGACGAAATAAAGAGTTTGGTTCGAAATTTCAGTCACCAAGGCCGGAGCGTACAACGGCCGAAACGTTGTGAATATGTCAATGAAGATGAGGATAACAGTCCAAATAATGTGAATAACTTTTCTTGCTCGTGAAACTCTCTTCCGGCCTCTTGCTTTCCAGTCAACTTTGACCTTCAAAAATTTTAATTTAATGTCAGTCATTATTTTCTGTCTTCTTAATTCCTGTACATTTCTTGTTTTCTCTCCTTAATAATGTTTTTCTTTTTCTTATATTATTTCATACACAGTAACCTCCTTGTGTCCTAGTGGCTCTATTGCCTTGTTTGGGGTGAAATTATAAAAAAAAAATAGAACTATGAACAACTTTTTTTTAAAAGATTAATATAAAGAATATTTTCAAGGGGTAGTTTGACTTTTTTTTCTTAACCCAAACCATATTATAACTTTCCAATGTCTAATGAATAGCCTAATTAAAAAAGCTTAGATTGCTGAAAAATAAATCTTTTATTCAATTTAAATATTTTGTCAATTATTCCATTTATTATCCCTATTTTCTTAACATTTTTTTTTATATACCATATATACTCGTATATAAGCCGACTTCACGAATAGGGCAACACCTGAATATTTTTGCATGAATTTTAATCCCTCCGGAAAAAAGGACTTACCTGTGTATGGTGCAAATGGCCGCTAAAAATACATACTTTTTAGCCTTTCTAAAAAAATTATCTGTCTATAGTGAGATCATCTATTTTTCTGCATAAAAACTCGTACATTACTCGAGTATATAAAGTAATAAAAAAATTACTTATACTTTTGTCTGTTTAAATACAATGATTGATATGAAATATTCAAACTATCAGTTCAGTTATGTACCATACGTGATACACACTTAGGCGATCATGTATCTGTCGATACATGACTGACGCGGCAGTAGGTTGTCATTTTTTTTTTTTTTTTTTTTTTTTTGCGGTAGAAAAATTATCATCCAAGGCTATAGAACCCGGTTTGTCATGCTATTTACCCTTAACTGGGTGTTGGCGGGGAGAAGAAGAGCATTCATACTTTTACCAAGGGTATTAGCACGTAAGTTAATGTAATGTATTCGAAACTATACAAAATGGAATATGTGAAAAATACTTTAACATTTTTTTATTAAATTTTACGAAATTAAGCGCAGTGCTATATTGGCGGCAAGGTCTCATCATTTTACAGTTGAAATGACTAAATATATGCGTAAGTTTTACGCTAAGTTTCTTCTCTCGCACTTCTCTCTTGTGGAACACTCCAATTTCTTGATTTTCTTGATTTTCTCGATTTTGCATTTAAATATTTTTAAGATCAGAATCAATAATTATTTTATTAATTTCAGTTCTTTTATTGTTCTTTCTCCTTAATATTTTCTTTTTCTCATATTCTTTCACACACAGTAATACCTGCATCTTAGTGGCTTTATTGCCTTGCTTGGGATGAAATGGTTACAAAAAATATTCATTATTTTTATACTCTTTCATTAAATTTGAATATTTTATGGATTATTTCATTTGCTATTCCTAACTAAATCTTGCTTAATTTTCTTTTCCACTACAGTCTCTAGTATTGAAACATTCTCAACATATTTGCTTATATTCCTTGCTAACTCCTTCCTGCTTGGTCATGGCCCATACACTGACCATATGATATGATACAATTGATGGCAAGGTTATTAATTCTGTACATCATAATTTATTTGTGTTGGTCTAAGAATTGAATATAATATTATTGAGGGTGTCTTCTGTATTATTGTAATACTTGAAATAAGTCATTTAATCTTCATCTACTCTTTTGTAATTGTTGAATAAAAATATTGTTCATATGAACAGTTCTCATTATGCACAGACATTCATTTACAAAAGGGTTATCTTAATGGTAAGTCTGATTGGTTCAATAAGGTCAAATTGGCAATTGATCACAAAAATTACTTACAATCCGTTGCTAAATGGAGCAAGAAATGTCTTGTTAATTTTAATGCCTTCAAAATGAAACTGCTATCTTTTAATCATCTTAGATAACCTTTTTTTGCCTTCAATCAGCATGGCTGATGCTAACCTCCAGCAGAGTGACTCATTGTGCCTTCTTGGGCAAACATTTTCCGCTGAAATGAAATGGAAAGATTATATTGAATCAATTGCTAGGTTTGTTTATCAGGCTATCTTTTAACTCTTCCATCATCTTATGGTGTCACATCTCTTTCGGTATAGCTATCAAAATATCCTTTAACCCTTCCAGCGTCTTATGGTGTCACAGCTAGACACAAAGAAGTATTATTTTGAGCACTGTGGGCATGTCTGTCTTATATACCCTGCTCATATTAAAATGGGTTGCTTTCTACAACCCCTATTAGAGTTAATCGGTTTTTCACCCACTTTCTATTGGTAAGTTTATATTTCCCAATGATTTTTTTTTCCTGTTTCTGCGGTCAATTTTTTTTCTTAATATTTCTATTTTCCTTCTGTATATCTTCATTTTTTCCCCACCTTCTGTGAACATTTACCCCCAACATACACATACAGTAATTTGTTCTGTTTAATAATAGTGTAGATTATAACTTAAATTTCAAGAGAGTTTTCCTTTCTTCACATGATTTACCATTTTCATCAGCAATTAAATCTTGCTTAATTTTCTTTTCCACTACAGTCTCTAGTATTGAAATATGGACAACGAAAGATATATAAATAAAATGGCTACTAAAAATTTACGCAATATTCCAAATGATGAAGATCTTACACAAAAGACTTAAAATTGTTGGTAAAAGTAATTCTTTCTACGTATTATCGAGTGATATTTTTTTGTTTTTTCTAAAATATTAAAATACTTTAAATATTTTAATGATTTGATTGATTAGTTAATTGTGAAAGGTTTCATGCCTTCTCTCAGTAATATTGTTAATTTTATGATTTTGTTATGCTATTTCAGATATGTTGCCCTTTGATGATATAAATAAAATGGCTGCTGAAAGTTTGAGAGACATTCCAAGTGATGAAGATCTTTCTGACACAGAAGACCCAGAATTGTTGGTAAGTCAAATTCATATCATGATTTCATTCAATTTGTTCACCGTATCATTTGTCAGTATCTGACTTTCATAGAATTCAGTGACTTTTAAGTTTTATAAAAATCATTTTCTTATCACAAAAATTATTCAATATTTTAAAATAAATCAGTTTTTGATGCGTGAGTATTTTTCTCTCAAGTAAAAATATATTTGATATTTTTTTTTAATGTCATATAGGATAATTCTGAATTGATCACTTTTAATCATTAGAAATAAAAACTTGTTTTAAGTGAAAAATTAACCAGATTATTTATCTTTTCCAGAGGTTTATAGTTATTGTGAATTTGATTTACTTTGTCTTCTGGAAAATTACTTAAAGGTCTTCACTGATATCTATTATCTATATATTAATTGCTTGTTTGTACCTACCTACATAATGCATATTTTTTTGCATTCCTCTAATTATTAAGTTGCATCTTATTAACTACAGAGCCATTAAGATAGAAAGTTTCAATGGTGACTATAAATAAAGTCCAACACCATAATTTTACCAAGGTTAAAATATATTTGTTGCTTTGTATTTAGTGCAGGTTAATGTCAAGATTTAGTTTTTATGTGTGTCAAAAAAAAAAAATGAGACGGAGTGAAAGAAAGAAGAGAGAAAATTAGCCAAGTAGAAAAGGGAATATTCACTTTCACAAAATTGTTGAACATTTTATAGATTTGTAATTATTGCTTTTGCCAAACAATTTGTTTTTGTAATCACATGGTAAGGGGCGCATTTTGGCTGAACTAATTTTATATCGTCATCCACAGACAGACTGAAAATGAAAGACAACATGCAACATTTTTCAACCTATTTTACTTTCCTGTTTTGCTTAAATTAAATTTATTTCACATTGTTTATAAAAGCTTTGAATTATTTTCTTCTATGACTACCAAACCAACTTAACATGTTTATTAGGAGTTTTAAGATAAATTTATATCCAATTTGTGAGCTATCTACACAACCTCTTCTCTATACTATATATATATATATATATATATAGTAATACTTGTTTGGAAATATATATATATTATAAATTGTAATACTCGTCTGGAAATATATATATTATAAATGGTAATACTCGTTTGGAAATATATATATATTATAAATGGTAATACTCGTTTGGAAATATATATTATATAAATAGTAATACTCGTTTCGAAACATATATATTATATAAATGGTAATACTCATTTGGAAAAATACACATATATATATAAATTTAGATATATATCTACTAGTTCGATACGTTTCGCATCGCAGGTGGCAAGATTAATTTTCTGGTCTAAAGTTTCTTGTAAAGTTATTACTAATAAAAGGGAAACATTTAAAATACTACATTTATTTTTTAGAAAATATATTCACTTTAATACAATAGTCATAAAAACGACTTTAAAGTATCGCACATTTTGACTTTAGTTTTTTTTCGTGTTACCAAAGGGTTTCAACAGCCAAACAGGGAAACGACACGGATACCCCATTTCAATTTCATTCGAATTGTGTGCATCAGTGAAGTTCAGAGGTTTGGTGATGCCCGGGGCCATCTTCTTGATTGTATGCCCCTAAGATTCAAGTAGGCGTGGGTGGGCTATAGGACTTAATACTGAGGAATGTGACAGACACTTTAAATATGTAAAAACATGAAACCTGGAATAAACTATTTATTGAACTTAAATATAAGCTAAATTTTTTATTTTACTCTTTCATTGGATGTCCTACCGATATAGATGCCCGGGAACCTCGCACCCTATGACCCCCCTGCTTTTCTGCATGTTTCTGCTGTGCATGTACGTTTGCATGTCCGCATGTATATTTTAATTTAATGATAGACTTAAAAATATTTCTGCAAAATAACAAAAAATAATTCTATTACCGAAAAGTTTGATAAAACCAGAAAATTTTATCTGATTTTTAGGGCTTAAAAAGAAATTAATTTTTGCTTTAAAATTTGATTTTATTGCTTAGACCAGGGGAGGTTTTGTACAGATTGGGTGAGAGAAGGTATGTATTATTTTAAGGTCAGTGAAATTGTGCTTGTACATACCTTAAATGACACTATCTCATGTAGGTCACCCGGCTATAACACAGACCTCCGCATATAAACTACATATGTGCAAAGTCATACGCAGTGAATACGTGATGGACAGAGAATCCACCTTTCTTTTATAATAGAAATTCTGGTAGAATTATACAGATTTTTTTTATTTAATTAAATATCAACGATTTTAATAATAAAATAGAAAGCAAACTAAGAGGCCAATATTGTTGATAGACTAGAAGTTCACTTTAAAATACTGATCACTGGCAGTTACAAGAAGCTCGCGAGTGAATATTTCCATTTGGTAATGATGAAAACGGGTACCCTGAGCTTTTTAACCTTGGAAGGCAATTAGTCTAAGAGAAGGAAAATTCTCGATTTTAAATCGTGAAGAAGATAACAGAAAATTGCTCTCTTTCCCAAGAATGTGGAGTTTGGATTGTTTATATCATGAATCAAATGCCATTAAAAAAAAAAAAAAAAAAAAAGGACTAAAAGAATCTTTTGTTAATTAGCTGTCTGGTACGAATACACGTAAAGATGCTTGCAAAAAGATGCTTGAGGCATGGAGACTTTAAAATTTTTGAGTAAATTTAAAAAGATGGCGGGTGGTGTAACTGGGCGCCGATCTCCATGAGAAAGGTGTCCACACTTCACACAGAGGTTATTTAGGGAATATACACCGTGAAAACTAGAAACGACAAATATATCTTTCAAAAGGAGAAATTGATAGACAGTATAATTTTAAATAGGTACCTCCACTTTTTTAGCAGGAAAACAGCATAGCATAATGAAAAAGACCACAAACTTAATAAAAATAAAGTATTATCATCAAAATGTTTATTATTAAGATGAAAGACCAAAGTATTTTTTAATTATTTTTGAAATTTTTTAATCCTTTCTAAAACGTTCAAAATTTTAGTTAAAATGTTGTTTTGTTTACGTCATCGCGGTTGCATAATAATAACTGACCATTTTGCGCTTTTTTCCGTTGAAAACATTGATTTGGAAATTCTTGTAAAAATCAAATAATTGTCCGATGTTAATGAAATTTTCAGGACTTATTCACGAATGAATGAAATTTAAAAAATTTTTTTTTAGAAAATTTTGTTAAAAAATATATATATTTTTTTACATGTGTTACCCCATACTTACATAATTTCATGAAATTTCGCAAAAAACTTTTGTATTTCTTGAATTTTTTTATTCGTTAAAAGTAGGACTCTCTTAGAGAATCTAAATCACCTAATCTTTTTTTTTTTCAAACTTGCACTATTCTAACTGAAAATCTGCTCTGAATTGAAAAATAATGAATGCAATAAAACTGTGACATTATTTAATTAGGAAATCTTTTAATTGCTTTTCTAAATATGTTATATTAAGGACATTATTGTTTGAAGACATACAATTTTTCCGATGAATAATGAATTTTTTCACTTTTTTTAAAAAATTTTAATTATAATAATTTATAATAGTTTAAAATCGTGTAAAATTTTCTATTGGGCTATTTCCTGGATGTGATATAATAATTAAGTGGAAACAAAATTTACGAATCCAAAATTGAAAAGATTAATAGATGTAGTTTCGCTATTCTATTTTTAAAATAATTTTTTATCTCTTATTTTTTTACTCAATTTTTCCCTATTTTCATCAATGAAAGTCTAAACATGACATTATTATGAAACGGTCACGTGATCTAAGAGCTGTGTCTCTTTACTAGTGACGTAGCTAGAGTAAACGTCACCCGGGGCGGTCCGCTCAAATGCCATCCTAATGACCCCGATTCACCCTATGCTGAATGGTTAGCTGTAGCTAAATTTTCATACCTGCTCTACCTCTATTTTACTGACCGGTACGTTACTGTTTACATGTATGATCCAAGACAAAATCCAATACCACAAAATAATCAGTTCAAATCAAAAGATTTTTAAAATGCAACTGTTCACTTTCAGAACAACTAAATACAAAACATGGCAATACACAAAAGAATGACATTCGATACTATGGTCTTTGAATGTTTTATTGTTTTCATTGTGGTAAACTGGTCAATGACATCTTCAAAATCTGTTTGTCTTGTAAGCTCGTTTTCAATGGACAGCACAGCCAGATCCGACAGTCTCGACTGGCTTATGGTTGACGTAATTTTCTGTTGCTAATTTTCCGGTGTCCAATTTTCCGTTGCATCATTTTCTGGGTATCATTTAATTATCAATGATGTTTGAAAGTATTTTTCTTGACAAAAATGTTCTATTTAATTTTTAAGCATTTTTCGAAAGATTGTAAATCAACTGCATTCTTTTAAAGGTTACTACCTAGAAAATTTATGCAAAGTTTATTTTTTTGTTTTTCTTTATACAAGTAAAATAAATTTACATCGTATTTTGATGTTATTATGATTTTAGTTTTAGTGATAATTTAAAAACAATAAATATTTATCATTAGTACCAATAATGGAAAATTAAGTTAAAAATTTAAAAGAATCGTTTTTGGAATCGGAAAATAGGCTCAAATTTTTCTGATTCCGATACCCCCCCCCAAAAAAAAAGTTCCGATTTTTCCGATTCTTGATTCCAATTCCGACTGAAATTGTTGCACTTTTGGCTTCGTATTTCGCTTTGTTGTTATTAATGATGCAGAGTTAAAACACCATAGCATCCGATAAAATGTTACAACAATGTCTCTTGTTAGTAACCAAGATTGTAGCAACTGAAACACATGAAAGCTGAAAACATTGCTATTTTTCCTACTCACAAATTTCCAGAGAATTTATTAGAAAAATTCTGACGGGGGGACAAAACTAGGGGGTCATAAATTATTTCTGGGGGGTCATATGCCCGCCTGCGAAACCCTGTGTCTCCAGCACTGATTTCAGACTATTTTTGGCACCTTAGCCTGGTTGAAAAATTTTGTTGGGCGTGACATTGTGTTACCCCTCCTGTGCTGGCACCCGGGGCGGTCCGCCCCCCTCGCCCTCTTAAGCGACGCCACTGCTCTTTACAGAGAAATTAATTTAAGAAAATTTTATAGCATTTTAATTTTTTTTTATTTTTGTATAAAGCATCTTCGAAAGGTAAATAAATGTCAATAAATTAGATAATTGCGGAAATATATGTTCATTTGTAAAAATTACTAAGTAGTTAAAAACCAAAAAAATGCGTTCACTTAGATTTCTTAAATTTTGTATCAATTCTAGTCACCCATACTAGTTGCCATCGCTTCGTGACTCATCGGATATCTATTATCGCCTAAGATAAGCTATGATAAGCAAGACCAATCGTTAAATAAATGATCGTATATTACTTTTTTATGCTATAAGTAAGTAATATTTATTTCAAATCAGATTGATTTAACTTAAAATTTTCTAGTTTTACACAAATAACGTGTCAGGAATATATATATTTTTGAAAGAATTTCAAGGTCCTATGTTTCCGATAAACATCACCAACAATATCTTACAACTTATTTACAAAATCAAACTGTATGCCAAAATATAACTTCAACAAAATTACAGCATAAAACACACATATCTCCGCCTGTAGTAATTATGTCCACGAAAACATTTATGTGCGTATTTAGAAGCAGAATATCATATATCATATTTTTATTATTTCAAAGCTCACATGAAAATTAAATTTCGGCATTAAATGACTTGATGTGCCGTTAACAAATTACTACTGCAACCATGCTACTAATAAGCATCAAAGTCTCTAAGCCTAGGAACGCACATACCGATCTTTTCGGCGACCGTTAGAGGCGAGGAAAAGAACTTTCAAATTTTCTGTTCACCCCTGTACATATTTACTATATGTACTTACTAATATTGTTTGTTTTTTATGTAAACATAGATCAATGTTACCAAAATTATGTCTTTGGTGAATTGGGAAGATAAGTTTTTTTTTTTTTTTTTTTTTTTTTTTTATAACAAAAATTTGATTGTCTGACGCCATTCACCTCACAACCGCCTGACTGCCATACACCTGAATATCTATCACCAGTCATCTTCCTGTCTTTTATGAACGTTTAACTGGCAAGTACGTATTGAGTAGTTTCTAAACTAGAAATGCAAAATTTAACGAAACTGTTTGCTTTGTAACAGTACTTGACATTTTGTGAGATCTAAAGGCATTTGAAAAAAAAAAATAGATACGTTGACAGCTATATAAAAGAATAAACATTGCTAAAGAAATCGCTGTTCAAATAAAGTTGAATAAGCCTCGTTAATACGATCAAACATCCTTTTCTTTTCTGCCGCCATCTTTTGTATTTTGCAGACGACAGTAGTATCATTATTCTCTGCTTGTTAAGTTTTCAAACTAGCATTGTTGGTGGTGTTGCGATTCTAGTTGGACAAGAAGCAGTGGTTATCAAAATTTACACAAGTAAATGACGGGTCATCATTGTTAGTAGGGGTGAAAGGAAGTGGAATACATTTCAATAAGGCGGAGCTATTTTCATGTTTTATATTATGACTAATAAATGATTAACAAGAAATACATACAAAAATAGTTGAAAAGAAAGAAGACCTTAAAATATAGCTATTAGGTTGATGCAAAAGTAATGTCGGTTTTTGACGTTAAAAATACGTCAAAAACCGACATTATTTTTGCACCAACCTAATATTAGAATGTTTGAACCGGATAAATGTGTGTAGGAATGAGTTCGGTCACTCAGGGGAAAGATACCTCGATCTGGGAACAGGTCACGTGTTGTCGTTGACGGTACAACTTGATGGGAAGAAAGAACGAAAAAGAAGAGAACAGGGAGTGCTTTTTTTTCTAGTTATTTAATAATGTCGCATAACGGCGTATTGGTGAATCTAGCAAAGCCAAGTTAGGGTAATCCACATACTCCCCCTCCTCAGATTGGGAAAACATTTTTTGTTAATATATCCATAATGTTCGAGTTTGTTTTATTCTTCGTAGGCTGAAAAAAAGATTTGAGTGTAGTTGGGATGTGTGTGATTAACATGACGAAAATAAACTAGTTCGAACTACTTTGTTATCAGCGCGCTGTGGAAGGTTTTTGTCTGTCAGAATGTAGCACGTTGAAAAAGATATATACAGGGTGTATCAAAAATAATTTTACAAACTCTAAGTCGGGTTTCTCACACCAAAACAAGGACAAAAATCTATATAAACATATGTCCGCAAATACTTCATTTTTGAGTTAAGTTTAAAGAAAGTTTACGGTAGATGGCGTTGTGTTGTTATTCGTGTACATTTTTGTTTGCTCTGTCTTCAACGTTTAACATGTGTGTAGTTAGTGAGTTAATTAAGAAGTACTTTACAATGGCAGGATATTCGTATCATGAGCAGGCTCTGTGTTGTCATGTAGACTAGGTTACCTTTCCCATTCGTGTACATTTATGGCTATTCTATCTTCAACGTTTAACGTGTGTAGTAACGAGTTAACTGAGAAGTGTTCCGTTTGACAATGGCAAGATATTCATATCGTGAGCAGGCCGATATGATTTTTACATACGGCCGCGCGAATGGTAATGGACACGTGGCTGCACCGCAGTATCAGATTGCGTTTCCAGACAGAAGGCAGCCGAGTCATCCAGTCTTTGCTTCTGTTTATCGTCGCATAGCTGAGACAGGATCCGTGACATCACAAACTATGATAATAATTATTTTCGGATGGTGGACGGACAGTTGTGGACTGGACATTTGCGTACCTCTGATTATTTTTTTGAAGTTACCATTGTTTTTTTTAAAGAGTTGTTTAATACAGAAATTTGTACACCAATACTTTTGATTACTCTAAACAAGCAGAAAGGGTAGTTACCATAATAATAAAAAAGTGAAAAATTTCTTTTTTAAAGCAAGCGAAAATTAAGCTAGCAGTTTCAGTTCACTCCAGTAGTACGTACTAAAAACATCTAATAGATTCTGGATTTTATAGATTATATTTTTATTTGGGACCCATAGCTAGGTTCCGAATATCAAATACTGTCGGAAAAATATTTGTGGAGGAGAAAAATTACAGCTACCACTATCATGAAAAACGGCGACGAAACAAAAATATACTGGCGATGTGTAGAGCGATCTTGCAACATTGTTAATCTGTCATTGCATTTTAAACAAAAATAAACTTTTTCATTTTTTTAAATATTTACTACCTATGCTTTATTTTGAAAAAATGGTAATTGCTTTTAAGAGTTCCAAAAAATTATCAGAGGTACGCAATTATCCAGGGACGCATTTGTCTGTTACGCAAATGTCCAGAACTCGACTGTCCTAGAACCATATATATATATATTATATATATATATAATATATATATATATATTATATATATATATATATAATATATATATTATATATATATATAATATATATATATATATTATATATATATATATATAATATATATATTATATATATATATAATATATATTATATATATATATATATATATAATATATATATATATAATATATATATATATAAACTGGGAGTGGCCCGTTTCTATAACGGTTTCTATAACAACACCATCAAACCGTATTTTAGTGAACATGGTAATGCCCACTCACAGTGACTTTTGCAAGAGATCAAATGAAAGCAAGTCTTTCAATACTTGTTGTAGTGTCTTCCCTCTAATGAGTCTATTATGGACTCTTCCACTTACTATAAAGTAGTAGGAAAAGTAAGCCTCGAGGGGAACAGTGATAGACTGTTCGGAACGGTGATTTAAACCGTTCATTGCTGTCAAACTCTCTGCTCGGCAGAGAGGAACCCGGACGAGGCTTTGCTGAAGGGCAAAGTTTCGTCCGGGGAGGTAGACAGGCCCTGAACCTATTTATGCGAGTTCTAAGGGAATATTTTGGGCCGAGCCTACAGGCTCGGAGAACCCACGGTAAATTAGGCCTTGTGCCACATACATCCCTCGTGGGGTGGGGACTGTTAAATACAACAGTGGTAGACTGTTCTTCCGAGGCTGTGACTGTTCTCAGCTCCTATCGAACTCTCTGCTTAGAGCAGAGAGGAACCCGGACGAGGCTATGCCGAAGGGCAGAGTTTCATCCAGTGCTACCCGAACTCGTTTATGCGGCTTCTACAGGATTTTTTTTTGTGGGGGGGTCGGGCCTACGGACTCGGAGGACCCACGTTAAACTCGGCCTTGCGCCACATATATCCTTCGTAGGTGGGGCTGTTAAATATTATCAGTGATACTCATTAGAGGGAAGACACTATAACAATACTCCTGGACTATTATTAGTACTATAATTATTACTAGTGTTATTAGTACTATAATTATTACTAGTGTTATTAGTACTATAGTTATTACTAGTGTTATTAGTACTATAATTATTACTAGTGTTATTAGTACTATAGTTATTACTAGTGTTATTAGTACTATAATTATTACTAGTGTTATTAGTACTATAGTTATTACTAGTGTTATTAGTACTATAATTATTACTAGTGTTATTAGTACTATAATTATTACTAGTGTTATTAGTACTATAGTTATTACTAGTGCTGCTGCCACCATTACCACCGTTTGGATTACGTTACTTTATCCTAATTTCTACTCCTAATCTCTTTGCAAGACTCTTCGGGTTTTTCCAAGTACTCACGAGTATATAACGGATTATCAGTTGCTGAAAAGATGTATTTAGGGAGAGATAGGGGCACTTCGACGTGGTGTAATCGTTAGCAAGCTTGTCTCGCTTGATCAGTTACGGCTGAGAAGTGATTTTAATCCTCACTGGGTGCTCCCTACTTTCAGCCTTGTGCCACATCTAAGCTACCCTTGCAAAAATAACTAGGAGCACCTCGACGTGGTGTAATCGTTAGCAAGCTTGTCTCGCTTGATCAATTACGACTGAGAAGTGATTTTGATCCTCACTTGGTGTTCCATACTTTCGGCCTTGTCAGTTATGTGCCATACGTGATACACGCTTAGGCGATCATGTATCTTTCGATACATGACTGACGAAGCAGATTTTTTTCCCGTAGTACCTTGCCATTTCTTTCTGCGGTAGAACAGTTGCCATCCAAAGCTATAGAACCCTGTCAGTCCTGCTACTTAACCATAGCTGGAAATCGAACTCGGCTCTCCGATTTCTCAATCCGAGCCGCTATCCCTACATCTAAGCGTAGTTTAGAAAAGGGGATTGGATGGAGGAGGACGGATTGTTGCGGTGATTGCGCCAGTTCTTAGAGCGAATGGGTCGTGAGTAGATTAGTTAGGAAGTAGGATAGGCAGTGTCGACCAACCACACCTCCTCGCTTCCTTGTCGGCTCTGTGCTACGAATCGATGTAACTGAGTGAATAAACTATTTTTTTCAAACATTGGTATGAGAACGAATAAAGAAACATACATTCAACAATATATTTTAGTGCTGAAGAAAACTAAATCCCAAAATACAAAGGAGTGAACGTAGGTATGCTTATAGAGATATCCTTTTTCTAATATAATATATATCATATATACATATCATATAATATATATATATATACATACATACATACACACATATATATATATATATATATATATATATATATATATATATATATAAGTGAACATAGAAGTCAACACTTAGAGGCGACAGTCTGTTTCATGCTATATGCAATCGTCAGGCCACATATGCTGTTATTTTTCTCGGCTATTTATATATATATACGGGGTAGTGGTGCATTGTGGGTATTCTGTTATGGCGGTTATTTCACCGGAAGTCGATTTTTCAATATATCAAACAATACACGAACGAAACAATAATGATAGACAATTTTCGTTGCATGAAAAATTTCAAAGCAACGACAAACACATTGCTTTGAAATTTTTCATGTAACAAAAACAAACTATGGCCTGACGACTGCGTCTAGCATGAAACAGACTGTCGCCTCTAAGTGTTGATTCAATGTTCACTTTATATATAAATCATATAATATATATATATATATAAAATATCATATAATATATGTATATATATATCATATAATATAATATATATATAAAATATACATATATATATAATATATGTATATATATATTATATATCATATATGTGTGTATATATATTATATATCATATATATGTGTATATACATTATATATATCATATAATATGTGTATATATATGTGTGTATATATATCTATAATATATATAATATATGTGTATATATATAATATATATATCATATATGTGTGTGTGTATATATATATATAATATATCATAATATATGTGTATATATAATATATATATAATATATCATATAATATGTGTATATATAATATATACATCATGTAATATATGTGTATAATTATATAATATCTATATATAATATATACATATAATATATACATTATATAATATATAATATATAGATCATATAATATTTATATAATATATAGATCATATAATGTGTATATATGATATATATCATATAATGTATATATATATATAATATATATATATCATATAATATATATATATAATATATATATATATCATATAATGTATATATATATATATATAATATATATATATATCATATAATGTATATATATATATATAATATATATATATATCATATAATGTATATATATAATATATATATCATATAATGTATATATATAATATATATATCATATAATGTATATATAATATATATCATATAATGTATATATATAATATATATATATATCATATATATAATATATATATCATGTGTATATATATAATATATATATCATGTATATATATATATAATATATATATCATATGTATATATATATAATATATATATCATATGTATATATATAATATATATATCATATGTATAATATATATCACATAATATATGTATATATATAATGTATATCATATAATATATGTATATATATATATGTGCTATATATATATATATCATATAATATATGTATATATATATATGATATATATATCATAATATATGTATATATATGTATATATATATACATATGATATATATCATAATATATGTATATATACATGATATATATGTCATATAATATATGTATATATATATATGATATATATCATAATATATGTATATATATATATGATATATATCATATAATATATGTATATATAATATATGATATATATCATATAATATATGTATACATATGATATATATAATATATATATATATATATACATCATATAATATATGTATATATATATATATATATACATCATATAATATATGTATATATATATATGCAGTGGGGGTAAATAAATATTCGTACACTCGAAAAATTTTATTTCTATAAATGTAAATGCCTTAAAACAAATCTCGGCATATTTTATGTATATAGACATACTATTAAAAATAATTAATTAATTCGTATTCTAACAGAAAGTAATGCATTTTTAAAAATTCTAACTGGTGAAAAAAGTATTCGTACAAATCAATTATTAGTATATGATAATCAATTAAGTATGAAAAAAGTATATTCTAGAATATTACGTTATCAGTAATTATAGTTAACGCTATTAGCCATTTTCAGAGCATTCTGCAATTTCTAGTCTTACGTGAAGGTTCTAATAATGCCTAAAGGTAAAGAATTGACTATTTCACAAAAACAACACATTTTGTCTCTTTGGAAAGATGGGAACAGTTACAGAACGATTTCTAACAACCTGAATATTCCTTTTACTGCTTCGTTCATTGCAAGGTTTAAAACTCATAACAGCGTCGAAAACCAATGACGAACGGGTGCTCCGAGGAAGGTTTCTCTAAGATCAGTAAGAATATTAGGATGCCAGATCCAACAAAATCCACAGGTTACCCGAGAAGAGCTGCAGGAACATCTGCGTGCATTAGGGATTAAAGCAACGAAGCGTACAATAAGTAATGAACTACACAAAAACAGTCTGAAATCATGCATCTCAAGGGAGACTCCACTCCTCCTGAAACGACACAGGCTAAAATTCATCAGAGAGCATAAGCATAAAGAATATTCGTTTTGGGAAAAAGTACTATGGACAGATGAATCTAAAATAGAGTTTTTTGGTCATAATTATCGAAATCATGTGTGGAGGAAGGACGGTGAAGCCTACTTACTAAAGAACATGTTGCCAACTGTAAAGTTTGGTGGTGGCAGTATCATGATCTGGGGCTGTTTTTCTGCAAAAGGTGTTGGCAGAATATCAATAATAGATGGTAAGATGAATGCCGAAATCTACTAGAAAATCCTGCAAGACAATGCGTTCTGTTGAGAGACTTCGGCTACCTCCTGATTGGGTTTTCCAACTGGATAATGATCCTAAGCATACCGCTAGATCTACAAGGAAATGGTTAGCTGAAAGTAACGTTGATCTCTTGCAATGGCTAAGTCAGTCCCCAGACTTGAACCCAATCGAGAATTTATGGCAATATTTGAAAATTCAAATTGGGAAAAGAGCACCGTATATCAAGAATTTGAAGAAAATATGCCAAGAAGAATGGGACAAAATACCACTCAATGTGTGCAAATCATTAGTTGAGACGTACAGGAATAGACTGGTAGCTGTTGAACTCAATAAAAGATATTCCACAAAGTATTAAATTAAGTTAATATGCTTTTTTTTTTGTTTTGTACGAATACTTTTTTCATTAGTTAAAATGAAAAAAATGCATTAATTTCTGTTAGAATAATAATTTATTAAGTTTATTACTATTTTTTAATAAAATGTATCAAAATTTGTTTTAGTTAAGGCTTTTACATTTATAAAAATACAATTTTTCATGTGTACGAATATTTATTTCCCTCCACTGTATTTATACATACATATATATATATATATATATATATATATATATATATATATATATATGCTTAAAGTTTTATTAACAATGCTGCGATACTTAAATTCAAAGAGTTTTATCTGTTGATTTTGTAGTTATGTGGGGATTGTATAATTGATAAAATAAAAAATTAAAAAAAAAAAACACAAAATAAAATAAAAGAAATACAAAAAAAGAAGAATCTCCCAGGATGGTCCCTGAGAGGAAGGACAAATGGCGCATGCATGAATTAAGAGAAGCTTCCTGGCGCCAAAGACAAACTAGAAGAATCGCTCTTTTTTCCCTGCGAATTTTCAACAAGTTGCTACCCTGTAATAAATTTCCTAAATCTATTTTCCAGTTTCTCTGTTTCCTTCTTTCTTTTCCAGCCACGAGAAGAATTCAACACGGCTCTGGAGTTCAAACAAAATCTTCAGAAACACCCAAAGAATTATACCTTTGAAAACCCCAAACATGAGACTGAGATTAATAAAGAATATAAACGTTCACTGCCCTCTCTTACTGGAGAGATTATTTTGACATCACTTTCAAGATGACCTTGAAAAAAGTTAAAACAAACTTATCAAAACTAAACTATAAGTTAACATTCCTCTCAAATGACAAAAGCGAAAAATTATCTGCCCTATGCAAATCTTCATAATGAATTCCCTCAGGTACAGTGATAAGTTAGGGCATGTGAGCTCAATGAAGTTCTTTTTTTTTCCAACAAGGGATTCCATTGTCCCTAATCCTTAGATTCCAAGGGAATTGGTTGCATACGTTGGGATTGTATAATTGATAAATAATAAAAAAATAAAAACAAAATAAGATAAAAGAAATAGAAAAAAGAAAAAAAAGGGGGAAAAATCTTCCAGGATGGTCTCTGGCAGGAAGAACAAATGGTACATGCGCGGAAAAGTGGGTCTTCCTGGCGCCAAAAACAAACGAGAATCGCTCTCTTTTCTGCTGAACTTTCAACGGGTAAACACGTGTCTTTTGCTCAGGAAGGGGTACTTAACTTCAACAGACCATTGCTACTCTGTAATAATAATCCTAAATCTATTTCCAGTGTCTTTGTTCAAAGGAAAGGAGACATTCTATTTCAGCAGAGAGAAGAATTCAACACGGATCTGAAGTTCAAACAAAATCACCAGAAACATCCAAAGAATTATACCTTTAAAAACTCCAAAGTTATCAGATAATAAACTTAAGGTATTTGTATTATTTTTTTTTCTTTTTTACAGTAATGTTCACTCTCTACAAGGTCCGGAGGCCACTCGAGGTAGAGGGTTACGATAAGAGGTAGTTTATATGAATAGGAGTGGGAGATAACCGTGAACTATAGACTTGAACAGATTAAGGTTGTAGCGATCGAGGCGGTATGTTTTATGCAACATCTGCTTCACTGCGGACTAAAGCCATAACCCCACCCACTCCCACCTAGAAAGGAAATAAGACAAATTTTAGCTCTAGGGCGTTTTGTGGCTAAAAGAGAAAACGAGAGGTGAAACTTTTGCGCCTACCCTTTTCTTTACATACTATTTTGGCAATACCATTTAGTTTTGAAAAATTAGATTCATGAAGCACCCGGGATATCTGAAATCATAATGTTTTTCGTGATAAGTTGGTTAACGACATCTGATCATGTATTCAATTATTTGGGTTTTCTTTCAGGTGTCATTTTTTCCTCGCGAGTAAATTAGACTTCGCTAATCCGTAGAGGATTTACTGAAATATTCTCGTACCGAGATACTTCTTAGATCTGGTCATTGTGATTTGATTTTGAAAAGGGGGTCAGACAGAGAACTTTCAGCATTTCCCCGTAAAGCTGAAACTATGAGAAATTTATTTTATTATTTAAATTATCTATCGTTTTCTGTTCTAGACGCCACTTTTGTTTGCTTGTAGGTGTTTTCAGGAAGAAAAGCTTACAATGATTTCATATTGTCACGCTAGCCTATAAGATAAAAATAAAAAAAAAATCAGCAGTATGGTAAATTTTTATTGACATAACACGACACCATTTACAAAAAAAGACATGTTCTGGTTGTTTTGTTTTATATTTATAGTCGTGAGATTTAGCTGTTTAAAAAAAAAAAAGGTTAGGTCTCTTGGGTGTGGTAATTTCTTTTTTGTAATACCACGTTATTTGGTGATATATTAATGTGACGTTATTTGTGCGTGTATACGCTACAGGACATGCACACACATTTTTCAATTCATTCAGAAAATGAATTTTTAAAAGGTGGGAATAAACAGGGACAACAGCTGAACATAATGTAGACTGTTTATCTGTAACACATTTAAATACGGCTAGAGAATTATCGTCTGCAAATTCAATATGTCGCATATCGAGAGACCTAAAAGAGTTATCCAACATTGTATTTCAGAAAGAAAGGTCCTTCATTTGTAAATTTAATTTTCTGCATAATAAATGTAAATACCTGTAATAAAAGAATCAGAAGAGGAAATATTTTTCTTAAGCTTTAGACAGTGAGCAACATCAAATGAGGTTTTATTGAGATCGGCGGATATAATCAATTGATGATTTAATCTTTTTGCCAATGTTATAGGCATCATTTATTCGTGATTCGAGTCTAAATGGCTAATTGAACAACTTTAATATTAATGGGATTACATAATTTCCAGAAGTATTTGCTTGCAAATAAAGTTGGAAAAACTAACAGTGCTGTCTGCATCCATATTTCTCGAAGCGAACAGAAAGGAAGCGAAAAATGCTGACAATTTGGTGAAAGGAATTTAAAGGGTGGTCCGAAAGTCTTGTCACATCTTGATGCATGATATAATTTTCTATTACACATGGAGGAGGCACGGTGGAGTAATGGATAGTGGCTCAGAGAGTCGAGTTTGAATTCCAGTCGAATCCATTACATTCATTTATATACCCTTGGGAAAGGTACGAATCCTCTTCTTCTCCCCCCTAGCTAT
>OZ010586.1:27951892-27976892 GCA_963932145.1 Acanthosepion lycidas
GAATTCCAAAATGAACACTTTATTTAATCTACGGGGGTAGACAGTTCTCGTTCCACTGTTCATTCGTTCCGTCTGGTTCTTATTTTTATTTAGTACTATTAATTGTAATTTGTTCCTTTACTACTCTTCCATTGCTGTATCACATCGGGTCAGTACGGATTCGATCATTTCAGTCTTAATGCATTTGATGAGTAGTTATCATTATTTACACTACTTATATTCCGACTATTGTCCTCATCTTTGTTGTTGTTGTCATCATAACTTTTCGGACGTTCTACTCTCCGGCCTTTCCCAGGTGTATATCGATCTGGGTAATCTACCTGGGGAAGGTCGGAGGGTACAACGACCGAAAAGTTCTGATAACAAAGATGAGGACAATAGTCCGAATATATTCATAGTGTAAATAATAACTCCTCATTCCAAAAATTTGGAGAAAAATTATTAATTACTTTGGTTGTAAATAAATTTCTGCACATTTTCAAGAAAGCGAACACAATCGAGGGAATTTTTTTTTTTTTTTTACCTACGTCGATATCACAAAATCTACAAACCGTGCCGCAGTTAATTGTGAAATTCCTCACCCCCTCCAAAATGGTTTGTGACAAAGGTCGTTCTATAATGTTTCCCAGCCTTTTTTCAACCAGCGCCCCCTTTGGACACAAACTTTTTTTCGACCCCACCCTCACACCGTCAAATTAAATTTATAATACAGTGTAACCCGGATATAAGAGAGTTGTCGTGACCGGAGAAGAAGTCTCTTATACCCGGGTTTGGTCTATTTTGTTTAGGTAAGTATGGCTCTAATTTGGGACCAGATAAAATCTCTCTTATATCCGGGTTTCTCTTATATTCGGGTCTCTTATATCCGGGTTACACTGTATACTGAATTCATCTTTAATGATAAGATAACACTTAGGTATTAGTGCAAAAATAATTTTAATATTGTTTTCATTTCTATTATAAATGTCAGTGATTAAAATGCTAAAAACAAAAGTCTTTATTTAATAGCAATGTTTTCAACGCGATGGTTGACTTTGGTGTTTACTGGCTAAGGTTCTTATTTGAGATTGGGCATCTGGAGGTGGTGTAATGGTTAGCAATCTTGTCTCGCTAGAACAATTACGAATGTGTAGTGAGTTCGATCCTCACTGGCTGCCCCTTACTTTTGGCCTTTTGCCACATCCAAGCTACGCTTGGAAAATCACTGCTCGAGATTTATTGGACAGGCATACAGCAAAGGCTAAGGTTCTTACTCTAGGTTCCATGCTGCATAGAAGTAATTGTAGATCTCGTTTTGTAATTTGCAAGCGGTTTCTTTGTTTAGTAAAAAGCTGTGAAACTGCGTTGAAACCACATTCAGCCATATAGGAAGTTGGAAAAGCAATGAAGAAAAGTTTCATAACTTCCCACAGTTTTAGATACTTTTCAGAAATTTCCTTTTGTGATCAATATCCAATATTTTTTGAAAATTTGAAAAAAATAAAATAGATAAATGCTCACTACTCTCCTGGGTATGTCCCCCAAATGAAAAAAAAACTCCCAGTGCCCCCTTTCAATATAACAGAGGGGGCGCTAGCATACACGTTGGGAAATGGTACTCTGACATTTAGCCGACTGGCATTTAAACGAATAGACATTTAGCCGAAAATGTAGAGCCGTACTTACATGTAGCGATTTTCCAAGCGTAGCTTAGATGTGGCACAAGGCCGAAAGTATGGGGTACCCAGTGAGGATCGAATTCACTACTCATTCGTAACTGTGCTAGCGAGACAAGCTTGCTAACCATTACACCACCTCGGAGTGCCCTAGGCGTACTTACATGTATGTCACACTATATCGTAATGTGTTACATAAATTTATATTGATTTACTGTGTTAATTTTTCGTTTTTTTTTGGGTGGGGGGTGCCAGGTTTTTCCGAAAGTCTATTCTGTATTTATTATATTTTACTTCAAATATTACTGTAAGATGATAAGTATTTTGAGTAAAAGCACATTTTACTGCAACAAAAATCTTAAGCTTTTCCGATATGAAAGATCTTTCAATTTCGCTTTTAATGATCATTATCTTAAAGGGATGAACTAGCTTTTATCTTACTGTTAAATACGAATTTAAGTAACTAGACGCTACTTTTTATCCAAATACACTCAAATATTTTTAAAAATACTAATTTCAATAAACAAATATTGAAATAAGAAAACTTAACTTTAAACTTAGTAATTATATAACGAATTTCAGTGGTGATTATAAGTCCTATTCTACCTTATAATACTGCTAATTAAAATACTTAAAGGATTGCATGTTATTATTTTTACTTGTACTTTTTCGGTGAAATGTCCGTTCGACCAAATGTCTCTCGACCAAATGTCCGTTCGGCTAAATGTCCGTTTGGCCAAATGTCTGTCGGCCAAATGTCTGTCGGCCAAATGTCTGTTCGACCAAATGTCTTTCGGACAAATGTTCGGCCACGTTGGGAAAAACTGTTCTATATTAACTGTTGACTCCATCTTTTTTAATGGTTGTAAAATAGGTGCCTTACGGAATATTAATGGCCGCCATTACATTTCGAGTAATGCGATCGCTTGATACATCTTCAGATATGGCTAACACGGATGTAGCTTTTCACTTTATATGTAACCATATCATAAATGCCCAGTGAGCAAAGAATATATTATCAATGATTCGTTAGATTAACACAGAGACTATTGTCTCAGCTCCAATTGGAAAGTGCCCGGATGAAGAACATTACTTGGTTCCGCCATGTCTAACCTTCATTGCTAGAACCCGCCATGCTACTTACATTTTAGCAAACCACCCACATTTCCTCCATATTCCATCGGTGAAAAGTAAGTTCCATTCGAATAGCTTCTTCCCACAAACCACTGTTCTGTAGAACCGACTCCCAAGAGGATGTTTACCCGATCACTGCAGTCTGTTCAAGTCTAGAGTTAACCGTTATCTTCCCCACATATCCGTATAAACTGCTCTTTAAAGTAACTCTCTAACTCGAGTGACACCCGGGCCTTGTACAGGGTGCACCTTATTGTAAAACAGTTTAGAGCTGAAATAGACTTCAGAAGGAACCGGAAACCAAGTCCTCAACAGGAAACAAGAAATAAATCTTTACTCCTGTTCAAAAGACCGGGGAGGAGTGTGAAATGGACGATAGGAAAACCTGTGTACTCCTACTGGGAGCATCAGTGGCAATGCTGACTTTACATACAAACATGGTGTTTAGGGCTTGTAGCCATTCAAAAATATTTTACCACTTCCTACACAATGTTATCGCGGCCAAGTAGTTATCATTATTCATGGATTTGCATGTTTTCAAAAGATTTTTTTTATCGTAATTGTCGTATATTGACTAACACAGCAGGTGTTCCCAAATTACCAAAACCTCACTTAGTATCTCTGCTGATCCCAGCAACGCCGTATTAATCCTTCCTCGAATTTTTACCTCATCTAATCTCAATTTAGGAGGCACGGATAAGCGACTCGGATCAAGAAATCGGAGAGCTGAGTTCGAATTCCAGTCGAGTTCATTGCATTTACTTACGTTCTAATACCCTTGGGAAAGGTATGAATCCATCACTTCTCGCAAGCTATGGGTAAAATATCAGGGCAGACTATAGCCTTGGTTGGCAACCAGTCTAAAAGAAGGAAAACTGAATTCAAACAACCTGCTGCCTTGTAGGGCTGCCTCACTAAGTGAGAGGAGGGACGGGGTAACTTTAACATCCCCAGTGCAAAATCAACTAGCAAGCCATTGCAATGTTCTACATTGAATGTCACCATGAACTACAAATGTGAGAGGGAGGGGAGTATTGACCACAACGGTGCAAAAAGTGCTAATTGAATAAATAATGATGAATCTTAATTTCCATGTTTTGAGTATTGTTCTGCACTGGCTAATATTATGGTCACCATTCTAACTCCATACTTTGTCTTTGTTAGCTACCGGGAAAGGTCCTGGTATTTTAAAATGTCTCTTTCTTCAATCTTTGGACAATCCTCTTTTTTCTTCTTTCTCATTCACGATTATCAGATTCATTTTTCTTGATTGGATGGTATCATCTGTGTCATAAAATCCCAAAGTATTTTGTAGTGTTTGTTTTTCCAAGACATTGGCTGGTTTGTGCTTGTATCATTTAAATAAAATTGAACGCAATTCCTTTGCACAGTTCCCTATGAATGAGTCGTATTAAAAATAATTTTCGTATTATTTTGTGTGTTTGGACGTTCACACGATATATTTGCCGTTTACAGTCAACGTCGGCGTAGTAAATCAAAGAGAAAACTATTGCATCTTCAAAACTCCAGATGACCAGAGTTTTGCAGCTGATCTGTCCTCTGACCGAGTTTTAACAGTTCAGTGGGGAAAAATTGGTTGGTCACATTCAATGCCTCTATCATCATCGAGTGGACCCTGAATTTTTGCCGATCTCGATGAACTGGTGTTCTCTCAGACAGACCCCATGTCTTGAGCGACTCTCGTGGCTTAAGCTCAATTTAGACCTCAAGTGGAACTCGTAAGTACGATCCATTGCTAAAGATGCAGAAAAAAAAAATAGTCTGTTCCCTGTACTGCTCCAGTAAGTACTTAACTCCTCCTGATATTGTCTCTTTTTACAAGAACCAGGTCAGGCTGAAAATGAAATACTGTTGATATATATATGTACCGGAGCTGCCAATCTTCAGAGTCCAAAAACGTCTACGCGTCCTTGTGGGTGATGAATTATTGTTCCAGCTCAAAACCCCTTTTGCACATACGAAACGACGCAAACCTCTCGCTGATCAATCGCTATTCTCATGGAAAGTGTTCAGACGAACTGCATTCTTTAGTTCCACTTTGACGACTAAGACCCATCATCCTACGCACATTGTATCGAACCACTCTCATTTTCTTCGTATTCCATTGGTGAGATGCAAGTTCCACTCGAGCAGCAGCTTCCCACGAACCACTACTTTGCTGAACCAACCGCCAAGAGGATGCTTCCCCGATAACTACAATCTTAATTTGTTTAAAACTATAGTTACGTTATCTTGCCTACATATCCTCATAAACTGTGCTCCTTAATCTGAAGCCCTCTACCTCGAGTGACTCTTGGACTCTTTGCAGAGTGAACATCATTGTAAAAAAAGGAAAGACAACTTTAAGTATTCGTTTTGCCTTTTTTTTTTTTTTTTTTTTTTTTTTTTTTTTTAGAGGTGGGAAGGTTTTATTTATTTTATTTAAAAAAAAAATATGTCTGCTTTTCTTTATTGTATTTTTTTCTTAAATTATTTTATTTCTATTCTCGCTCGGTTCACTTAATTCGTTCGATTTTTATTTTGCTTAATACCATGGCATAATATGCATGCGAGAGCGTTTGTCAACGAGTATTTCTACAGCAGCGCAACCACAATGCCAATGTTGCTTTGGAGACCAAGGCTAAAAGGAATTAATGTGACACATGTTAAAAAAGAAAAAAAAAAAAAAAAAAAAAATAGGCGTCAATTGATTCAAATAACATTTTCTTAACAAAAAAAAAAATGAAAACCCATAGAAATTTGCTAAATGTTGTCGTTGGTATGATGCGTGCGAATGTATTTTAGCAAAAGCTTCGTCCATTAACATCTTACTGCTAAGCACCATTAGAGGAATATATTGCTCAATTTGTTTGATATGAGAAATTCTTGTCGTATTTAAATAGAAACTTATTTGATGTCTCTTAGCGGTAAACATCCAACAATCCGAAAAAGTTGTCCTTAAAACTTGAAAAGTAGAATTGATCAGGTAATCTTTTTACTGGATAATTTATCAGGAAATTAAAAAAAATAAATAATTAAATAAACAGCATTAATTACAGGTAAATTTAAATAGTAGATAGGTTCGCCAATCGTCTGGTTTACACACCTTCCCGTTTTTTTTTTGTTGTTTTTTTTAACAGTAGAGGTTTAACTTTTGTTCCCTGTTTAGGATTGCGTTTCCAGTTCCTTCTAAAAAGACTATTCAGTTCTATATTCCTAACGTCTCCACCTGAACTCTGAAATTTTATTCACTATTTTTCTTTTTCGTTTCTCCCAATAGGAGTAGATAGGTCCTCCAATCGTCCGATTCACACTCCTCTCCGATCTTTTGAACAGGAGTAGCGATTTGTCTCTTGTTTCATGTTTAGGATTGGATATCCGGTTCCTTCTAAATTCTGTTCATTCACTTCTGTTTTACCAATCACAACAATCTTGAAGATACCAAATCTAGAGGGTTAGCCGTATATCTTTCCTGCATATGAACTTCACTTCTTGCTTTTTCTAACGTTTCCCACAACACCATACAGTAACCCTCTATCTTGAGTGGCTCTTGGCCTTATACTGAGTGAACATCAGTAAAAAAAATGCATTCAAGCCTAAGAGATTCCTGATTACAGAGATAGAGCTACAAGATAGGGATCAGTACAGTGATATTATATTAGTTATTGCAGATCTGGAGGCATTGATACACAAAAGAAAATAACTAAATTGCCCTTGATTGATACTAGTCGGTACATATTGACTTCTCATTTCTAACCTCTGAATAGTTCTACCTATATACTCAGTGAATTTTTGAGTTGTTAGAAACTGTTGTCACGTGGTGTGTTTATTGCTACCTTCGCGCGTTCCACATCTGATGGGCATCAGTAAATAGAGCGGACGATAATTTAAGAACAGTTTCCCCAGTGAGACTCAAGCCCTCGTCTATTTTCCTTTGGCCAACCTGTCTATGTATGACAATTCGTCTATCATTTGACAGAAAATCAAATCTAACTACATAGACACTCTTGTACACGCCGGTCGCTCGGCTCCATATTTGATATCATTGTTTTTACGTACACTATATATATATATATATATATATATATATATATATATATATATATATATATATATATATATATATATATTCAGATCAGATTGAAAGTACTTGGGGAAAATAAAAAAAAATATTTGAAAGAAAATTTTGGAATTTTTCTTAATCAATTTTCTACAGTCACCAAGTAATGAATTCTCGTAGACTTGAAAGGATTAAAACTAAAATAAATAGACATGTTTAAATTATTTAACCAAATCTGCTTGAGTGAAAATATGCTGCATATATATATATATATATATATATATATATATATATATATATATATATATAATGTAAATTATTTCGAGATAGAATGTATCTGTAAAGAAACAAAATGAATAAAAATAACAAGAGGTAAAACTTCTTAGCCGACGCGTTTCGTCCTTTTAGAGTCTTTATCAAGGCAAATGTAAGAATTTATTTTGTTGCACGTGTTTATATACAAGAGCAATGGTGTCATTAATTTAACAAGGTTTTTAATTTTGAGAATGTTCATGAATATTCATCAGGTGGTTTAAAAGTCAGTCAAAACATGTGAACACAAAGTGCCAACACCATAAATATATATATATATATATATAGATAGATAGATATATATTGCATACATACATATATATATATAACGTTTTTTAATAAGATGAAGTATTGCCAACCCTTTATGAATTCGATATAGTCATGACGAAAATAGAATTAAGATGAAAATAAATAATAGTAAAAAAATTTATTAATATTTGTTAATACCTTCACAGAAATTCGAATGATCATCTCCCTTGAACACAAATGGCAGTTTGAGATGAATAAAAATAATGTAACGGCTGCATTATGAATTGTGTAAAGACTTAGAAAGAAATATTAATACTTAATAATGCCTCATGGAAGAAGAAAAATTCAAGATAATATTAATCAGCGTACGATAGATTTTTCTGTCATTCCGTTAAAGATTATTCAACACCAGATTCTCATCCAGTTGTTCACATTTCTGTACACTCATATCCCACATTGCCATGAACTCGGGATGTCAAACTCAAACGGAGGCTTGTTTTTTTCAAGGATCTAATACTACGACCTGAAGACAGAAGCTTTCCACTAATAATTGGTAAAAAGTGGAACTACTTTTTACCAAGGTTTATTGCTTCTTCCAAATATCTGTTTCAACATAAACGAATGAACCATAATTATCAAATTCCAACATGTCATTCACGAAAACCTGTCTTGACAGGCACGAAATAATATATACGTAAATTTATTTTTACGCATTTGGTGACTATTGTAGTTAGAACGTTTTAACTTAAGCAGTTTTTTTTTTTTTTTTTGTCGTTTAGTAGTTTTATAAAGTCATGCAGTGTGGTGCAATGGCTGACGTCTCGGAATAAGAAATCGGAGAACTAAGTTCGAATTCTAGTCGAGTTTGTTATATTTACTTACGCTCAAATAATCTTGGCAAAGGATTAAATCCATCTCTTCACCCCCTCACGTATGGGTTAAATAGCAGAACAGATTTGAGTGGCAGCCAGTCTACCTCAGAAAGAAGCGACAGCCTACTGATGGAAAAATCTTTTACGTCAGTCATTGTGATTTTCTAAGCGTAGCTTAGATGTGGCACAAAGCCGAAAGTATGGAGAACCCAGTGAGGATCGAACTCACTACTCAGTCGTGATTCTAGCGAGACAAGCTGGCTAATGGTTAAGCCAACCGTTAAACAACGAGTCAAGTCATGAACGAAAGAGACATGATCTCCCAAGCGTATTTCACTTATAGCAGTCAGTGCCATGCGTAATACACACTTAGGCGATCATGTATCTTTCGATACATGACTGACGCAGCAGACTTTTTTTTCCCGCGGTAGACCAGTTGCCATCCAAGGCTATAGAACCCAGTCTGTCCTATTATTTACCTATAGCTGTGGAGAAGAAGAGGATTCATATCTTTCCCAAGGATATTAGCACGTAAGTGAATGTAATTGATTGGACTGGAATTCGAACTCTGCTCTCCGATTCTTCAACCCGAGCCTCTATCCATTACTCCACACTTATAAACACCTGCAAAATGGTAAATGCTGGAAATGTATAACAATGTATGTAGCTCAAGTATTAAGGGGTATTTCATTTTTCGAAGATTTTTTTTATGTGATTTTTTTATTATTATTTAAACAGTCTTGAGGTTGAATTTTATATTCAAGTTCGATTAGATTGAATATACAGGAAAGTATCGTTATCCGCGGTCAGCAACAAGGCGCATATACATAAAGACTTTCTTATCCGGGATTAGTAGCGAAGCTCGTATACACAAGGACCTCTTTCTCCTATTTGCCTCGACCATTCAGAACATGGGCGATCATGGCTCTTCACAACTTCCTATCTCTTGTAACCCTTAGCAGTTTGCTTCCTTTGCTAAGGCTTCCGCTTCACGTTCCGCCATCTATTCGAAGCTCGTCAGGTAAAGTGGCTCGTTGCCTTCTCCTATTTTTCTTGCCTCAATATGCCCTGTGAGGTTTAAACTTTCCAAACCCTCCTTCCTCATTATGTGCCTAAAGAATTTCAGTTGTTTCTTCGTGACTTTGAGCATAAGTGTTCATTTTGTTACCGGTTTCTTTAAGACTTCCACGTTCTTTACTCGTTTCATCCATGAAATTCCCAGTATCCTGCTGTAGAATCATATTTCTGTTGCTTCCAGTTTTCTCATCATCCGCGTGGAGATTGTCCATCAGTCACTGCCATACAAGAGGATAGATATCACATAACAATCCAACACTCATTTCTTTATTTTTAACGAAATCTTTGTTTTTCAGCACTTTGGTTCGTTTTTGGAATGCCTCTTTCTTTTATTCGAGTTCACCCCATGCAAGGCAGCAAAGCCACTAAGACGCACGGGGTTACAGGGTGTGGAAGAGTTAGGAACAGAAACATTACTAATGAACAGGAAGAGAAAAGATTAATCAGGAGGACAGTAGATAGCAATTGACATTGCATTTACATTTTTGCAGATTAAAGTTGGCTGGAAAGCGTGAAGTTGGAAGGGAGTCCCACAGGCGAGAAGGACAAAAAAAGAAACTGTTAACATAGAAGTTACGGTTGCATCTAACCAGTTCAACTGCAAATTGATGTGATGTCGACGCCAGTCTAGTACTATGCTTAAATTCATAGTCTAGATGGAAGTATTTATAGAAAAGACACGGAGGCAACCTTACAACGGTAGGAAAGTGACTGAAGCCGAGCCGCCAGATTTGGACTGGTAATAATAATGATTCTTTTTTTTGCTAATGTATGTTCACATATTTCACCCTTTGTTAAAATACTTCCCAGAGATTTAAACTTCTGAACTTAGTTAATGTTGACTTCGCCAATTCATAGTTCGAATCTTGGGATTTTTCTCTTGTTGATGACCATACTTTGTTTTCTTGCAGCTGATGATCTGTCCATTTTTACAGTATATAATAAGGAACCGCCAGCAGATTTTAAAAACATTTTACCTGGCAATCGGCACGTTAATTTTAATATATCATCAATTTTTTTTTTGCTAGAAAAAAAATAGCTTCAAATATTTGTATAAAAGAATAAAATTTTAAGTAACGTAGAATTGGATTAGAATTGGAGGCACGGTGGAGTAATGGATAGCGGATCGAATTGAGAAATCGGAATCCATTACATTCACTTACGTGCTAATACCCTTGGGAAAGTTATGAATCCTCTTCTTCTCCAGCTATGGGTAAATAGCGGAACAGGCCGGGTTCTATAGTCTTGGATGGCAAATGGTCTACCAGAGAAAGAAATGGCAACCTACTGCGGGGAAAAAATCTGCCTCATTAGTCATGTATCGAAAGATACATGATCGCCTAAGTGTGCATCACGCATGGCACATAACTGACTGAAAATTTGCTTGGTGTAGATCCGGTGCTTATATATATATATATATATATATATATGTATATATATATATAAACAGGAATACAGGGTGTCCCAAAGAATTTGACATAATTTTAAAACCACGATATACATTCTTGTGGCGATCAACGGAATATATATATATATAGAGAGAGAGAGAGGAGATGGATGTCCAGATGGTGTAATAGATAATGGCTTGGAATTGTTAATCGAAGAGCCCAGTTTTAAATCCCTTCAGATTCGTTATATTCACTTACGCACAAATAGCCTTGGGAAATGTGGGAACCCACTTTTTCTCCTCCCAGCTATGGGTTAATTAGTAAGACGTGTATTACGAAATTATTACGATCCCTCTCCTCCCCCAAATCTTACAAAATTCTAAAAATATTTCCTGGCTTTAAATAACCTACAAAAAAGGTTAAGTCGTTGAAAACATATCAATCAATCGAAAGCGTCTTTACGGGTGGGTGTACTTGGGACCAGTGTCAGTTTTAATTAGGGATAGCAGGGCATGTGATATGACACATCAGTGCTTTTATTTAATTATCAACGGTAAATTTGCTCTCGGTTCTAGCAACCAATATTAGAATTCTTGTAACAAGAGTGTCAAAGAATAATAAAAAAACAAAAACAAATAGATAAACAGTATTAAGGAGAGATAACGATAAAAGAAGACAGAAGATAACGATAGACATTGCATTTAAATTTTTGAAGCCCAAAATTGGGTGGAAAGCATGAAACCGGAAAAGAGACTCACATGCTAGAAGTGCGAGAAAAATCCTGAAATTATCACTCATCATCATCAGGTTGAGAATTCTTCTCGGATTCTCCTGACTCGTTACTTCCAACCATTTCTGTCAGAAAATGCCGTCGGCAGGTCCTCCAGATGGCATCTAGAGTCATCTACAAGTTGGTCAATGTAGGTGTGAAGAGGTCTTCCAACCGAGCCGCGCAATGGGTTCCATAGAAGAGTGTGACTCACAAGTTCTGAATTATTTCTCCATGAGTGACCAGCTAGCCGAAACCTTCTCTCTTTTAGCGAAACTGAGACAAGATTAAGGTGTCCGTACAGGCGTTTCTTTGTTGAATCGAAAGATTAAAAAATTGTCGCTAAAATCACTAAATTATCATTAAAATATCTTCCTGGAATGTAGTATCTATTTTCTGTACTGTACTTAGAAGGGGTTCAAAGTACAATATGGTCCTGAATTGGTTGGTGTATTTATGATGTATCATTTAAGCTGTATCTCGGAAATATACATACATACATTGTTGTGGGTTGGTATTTGGTTTTTCGTCCGGTATCCGAAGATGGTAATGTCGTTGGACAACAATAAATAACTCAAAACTTGGTTGGGAAATTAAAAGATCAATTTTTTATTGACGCATATGTATGTACTGGACTCGGAGGTAAGAGAGTGGTCGATCTCAAGTGAACATGTCGTTGAGAGAGGATGACCGAATCTCCTTTCCCTTGGGACGACTGCAAAAACACGTCCGAATCCAATGATTCGAAAATATCAAGCCTCTAGAAGATCTCCTTTCCAGAAGTGGGATCACAAACTTTGCAGCTGACCGGAAACACTTTTTTTTTTTAGATAAACACGCCAGTGACTGGAGAACTCGATTATATATATATATATATATATATATATATATATAATTACTACAATTTAGATTAAAAACCTTGAAAACGAATTTCAAATAAATGCCGTAATTCCCCTTGTATAATATGCATTTTTTCCTAAAAAATAATAAGCAAAATTAGGGGTGCGTATTATGCACAGCTACAAAAAACTTTTAAAAATTGCCGTTTCATAGGTCGATTACTACTCACCACAAACATACGACAGTTTGATACTAACATTCGGCAATTGCGTCAAATACAATCATATGTACCCAACAATACTGACAAACGTAAAATAAAATAAGAATTATCATAAAACTAAATTAAAATAATATTATTCTATGTTTAAAATAATTTTTTGAAAAGGGGAATTACGGTAGTTGTTAACGATAGAAAACGTTTACTTAAAGTTATTGAGCAGAAAGACAACGACATTGACTATTAGCTGAGGCTAATAATCTTACTGTATTGAAAAGGAAAAAGTTTCTGAAATGAATTTAACTATTTAAACAACGTCTAAGAACATTTTTTAATCGGTATCACCACAAGCAAGGAAGAATGGGCCACTATCACGCAAAAAGTTACAGTGTCTGGAGGAATAAAAGAGCAGAAATATGAGTAATTCTATCTTTCGGATTTAACAAAAATAAAACGTTTCAATATTTAAATTAGGAATTATTTTAAAAGAAATTCATTGTACTGCACAGATCTCTCTCTCTCTCTCCCCCTCTCTCTCTCTCACACACACAGCTACCTGTCTTATTTTTTAAGGCGTGCCACTAGCAAGAGGGTGGTTGAGGAAAGGACACAGAAGAACGGCGATTAGGATCAAGGCATCAGAATATGTCGATTGACATTACATTTGAATATTTGAAGGTTATAACTATAAGGGAAGCAAATAAGAGGAAGGTAGTTCGACGGTCGGGAAGTGCGAGATAAGAAGCTGTTGGAGTAGAACAGGCGGCTACATTTAACCGTTTCGACAGTGAAAGGATGGGACAGAGACGCTAACCTAGTAGCACGCTTAAATTCATGCAGTCTAGCGATACCCTGGTGAAAATTTACGGACTTTTCAGGGTAGCGAATTCTCAAAATATGACCAGACATCAGAATTTTGCCGTTTTGGGAAGGACTTATTGGTTGATTTGAAATTTTTAAGCACTCCCTTGCGAATAGATATTTGCTATAAATATTTCTATAAAAAGCGGTAAAAAAAACATTAAGGTGATGGAAGTAAAACTTAGTTAAAAATAAAGAAAAAAAAGATTTTTCAAGATTAATTTAAGAATTGACACTCTGCTACAAATTCTTAAAATTAAGCAAATTCAAACCTAGATGTCTTGTTTTTCTCTAATCTCTTGGTGTCTGCTGGAATGTGATAACGTTCATCAGTTAACCATGAAAATGACGTCACTGCGTCTAAAGGTCATACGTCTAACTTCATTTCAGACAGAAGGAATGTTACTTATATTTAAATTTCTAATTTCGGAGCGCACCTGTTCTGTAAATAGTTAAATGGGTTGTGTAGGGAGGTACAACATTTTATTAGGGTTTTAAAAACGGCCTTCTTAAAAGTACATATAAATATATAAAGAAATATACATAACAAACGTTTTTCTTGTTTATATATATATATATATATATATATATATATATATATATATAATGTAAAAGAACGAAGAGGAAAATTTCAGCGTTCAAAACATTAATTTAAAACAGTTCAATACAAGAGTAGAGCAATAAATATTTATTATGCACTGTTACACACACACACACACACACATATATATATATATATATATATATATATATACACACACACACAGACACACACACATATACACGCATAAGTGTAGGAATGTTATAGAAGGAATAAAATCCAATAACCAAAAACACTATTCTTAGTGCTCAATAGAGAGTAGAGAAAATAGTATTTATTAAAAAATTATAACGTTGGCATGTTAAACAAAATCACTATACAAATAGCCATTTTGTTTCAACACTTCCATAGTCTTGTCAAGTGATGGTGTTTGACAAAACATCAGAAGTGTTGAATCAAAATGCCTATTTTTGTAGTGATGTTATAATGTACCTAGCAACTGGAATGGAGAGAAACGCTATTTTCATATTTTTAACTGAAAAATAACGTCAGTAATTGTCACGTGTGTTTCTCTCCATTCCAGTTGCTAGGTACATTCTGTTTTTGTTTTTATTAGTTACTTTGTTCATTTAATTTCATTTTCGTATTTTGCTTTGATAAAGTCCACATTGGACGAAACGCGTCAGCAATTACCAGTTTTCCTATTGTCATTTTTATTCATATATATATATATATATATATATATATATATATATATATATATATATATATATATTATTCAAATGTAGGGAGAACGAAAAGAATATGAATTCAAACGTTCATAACATTTTCAAATTGGGTTCAATACCAAGAGTAGAGCAATTTGTCCGTATGTAACATTTACATATATATATATATATATATATATATATATATATATATATATGGTGAAATTATAGCTTTAAGGTATGCTTTCTTTGTGGATTAAAGTGTTCAGTATCATGGTAGAGTGTATGTAAATATAGAATATACAAGTGGACACTTAGGTCAGCACTCAATGGTAACAGTCTGTTTCATGCTATAAAGCAGACTGTCACTGCTAGATGTTAACCTTTGTGTCCAATTATGTGGACTGTTTACTTTGTATAATAATAGCTTCTAGGTTTTTGATTCTTTCCTTGCATGGATTGTTGCAGAGTATTTTGGTATTATCCATTAATTATGTTAATCTATAATGTTTTTGGACAAACACATAAAAAAAACATACTATACGAAGCTACGATTTTCCCCAAAGAAAATATTGAACATAAGAAGATCTACATAGGAATTTCGGCGGGAAGTTGGAAACAACGATTTTACAACCATCGCCAATCCTTTTATAATGAATCAAAAAAACACCAAACTGCACTTTCAAAGCACTATTGGGAGTTATTGGAAAACAAATTAACCCCACAAATAAAATGGAAAATCGTCTCAAGAGCCAAAACTCCGATTAATTTCAGAGACAGATGCAATTTGTGCATTATGGAAAAAATACTAATTATAAAACATAAGGATCCGGAAATACTATTGAACAGACATAATGAGTTGATTTGTAAATGTAGGCATAAAAATCACCTCATTTTAACAAAGTATGTGTAGATATATAAATAGAAAATATAAATTGTTTTAAATGAATATATGAAAATACTGACACTGTGCTCTTTGATAAATGTGTTGTGGAACTTAAAATTTGTTTATATGTGAACTTATTTAGATATATATATATATGAACATTATAGATAAGGGTAACTATGTATTTATATTGTGGAAACATATGTATGGTAGTATGGATATATATGTATAAATAGATATACACATGTGTGAGTATAAATATACTAATATGAGGCATGTTTGAATACTGAAATTTTTTTTTTTAACGTGTATGCTGCATGGGTGTGGATGTATATGTATAAATGTTTTTATGTTTGTTTTGTATGTATATGTATATTATATGTGTATGTATGAGTATATGTGTGTGTACATGTACTTAAATATGTGTGTTTTTTATGGATTTAACTACTTGTAATCTATATATGTATATAGACGTAATTACCTTAGAATTAATATTTGGAAAATGTACATATGTATATGTATGTATATATATATATATATATATATATATATATGTATTCTTTTTATATCTTTTTTTGTATGTAGGGTTTTGTGCTTATATATGAATGTATATGTATTTAAGGGTGTGTATGTGTATATGAGTATGTCTCTCTATATATGTATATATATATGGATGATTAAATGGTTAGATTAATTTTTTGATATATAGATTTGTATATGGATATATGAATTGTATATGTGTATGTATATGTGTATATATATATGGATGTATATGTGTGTGTGTGTGTATGTATATATATATGTATATATATATATATATGTGTGTGTGTGTGTGTGTATATATATGTACGTACGTGCATGAATTGATTTTAAATGAAATATTGGGTCTTTCTAATGACATTTTAAATTTATTTTCTTAATTTGTAATGTCCTTCTTTTGTAATATTCTATAGTTTGAATTTTGTTTTCTTCTGAAGGGAGTTTCATTTCTAAATTGATAATTTAAATTTAAATATACCATTCTTTGACTATTAATAATAGTAATAATATTAGCTAAATTCCTTTAAAATGAAACACTTCCGAAATCACATAAAATTTTAACTGTGGAATTTAACCAAAATCTATATATATTTCAAATATTAAAATATAGATAAAGATTGTAAAATGTATATATAGTTTATGTACGAGGATAAATGAATTTTTGTATAAAGTATCTCAAGTGTTTCTATGGTTTTTTTTGTTTTTTTTTTTTACTTGTTAATGATAGTATGTATGTAGGGATTCACATGAATACGTTTGTGAGACATATATGAATAAATGAAAATTAATATTACCCTCAAATACTATTAAATAATGAAACCTAATCTTTAATTTAGTTTACCAATATAATAAAAAAATTACATTCATAAATTAATTTTAAATATTAAAATAGATGTTATTGTTATTTTTTTTTTTTTTTATATTGTGAAATACAATTAGTCGGGTGAATAAACTATTAAAATTTTAAATATTTCTTTATGTCCTAGATAAATATGTTTATTACAATAATAGTTATATTTAGTCCTGAAACTATTTACTTAAAAAATTAAAGATTTAAGTTAATAACAAAATTTTTTTCAGACATCGAATTTTCTATCAAACATTGTAAACTATCTTTTACATAATTTTGTTAAAACAAAATTATAACAACTCCATCTCTTCCCCCCCCCACTATCTCTCTTTTTACCATAAGACTCACTTGTATACATTTTCTACAATTCATTTCCGTTTTATTAACCATCTAAAGAGGTCAAGGTTCTGTCACTCCTCCTACTCCAATATAAAACATACTTAAGAGAGATATAAAATTAACCCCTCCCTATACTTTATATTGTCTTTTTAACTACCACTCTCAACCCCCTCTATTAAATTGCAAAAAATACACTACCCACCAATTTCTAATCCTATTTTTCCTCTCAATTCGTTGTTGGAAGTTTTACCTGATGATCCTGAATCCTTAAAAAGGGATTTGGGTGAAATAAATTATCGTAATGGTACCTTAAAGTGGTTTGTTTTTCATTACATTATATATATATATATATATATATATATATATATAGTGGATGGAAGCAAATATTCGTACACATAAAATTTTTAATTTATTGTATTTTTAACTAATGAATAAGCATACTTTTCATATAATTAACTGTACACAGATGCATAATAACTAAATCTGCATAGAAAACAGAAAAAAAAAATGATTTAATAGAAATAAATCCCATTTTTCATTTTAATGGGTGAAAAAAGTATTCGTACAATGCAAATTTCAGATTTTAAAACTTTTAAATTCTAGATTATTCAACTGGAATATTCTAGAATGTTCCAATAATGTATCAGTAGTTATTTTTAGCCTAAAAAATATAAACAGAAAATTCTATAATTGATATTCGTACAAGAAGTTCATCATGATGGCATGAGGTAAAGAATTGATACATTCACAAAAAGATCTGATTGTTAAGCTCTGGAAAGAAGGTAAAAGTTGCAGAAAAATCTCAGATAACCTGAATATTCCATTTACTACCATTAGTTCATTCATTGCAAAGTATAAAAACACAAAGCTGTTGAAAACCAAAGAACAGGTGCTCCACAGAAGATTTCTTCAAGATCTTTGAGGATTAATGTGTCAAATTAAACAAAATCTAATGAGTTGCAAGATGATTTGTTTTTATCAGGAATCTGTGTCACTAAACAGACAATAAGCAATTAAATTCATAGGAACAATCTAAAGTCACTCTCCCCTTGGAAAACTCTACTGCTATTGAAAAAACACAAAGATGCCAGGTTGAAATTCATTCGTGAACATAAGAATAAGAAAAAATCGTATTGGGAAAGAGTATTATGGACAGACAAAACTAAAATTGAGTTGTTTGGACGTAATTCTAGAAATCATGTATGGAGGAAAGATGGCGATGCCTTCAAACAAAAGAACTCAGTTCCAGCAGTGAAACTTGGTGATGGCAGTATGATGGTCTGGATGATTTCAGCATAAAATTATTAGCAACATATCAGAAATAGATGTTAGAATGAATGCCTTAGCATATCAAAATATTTTGGAAGCAAATTTAATGATTTCAGTTGAAAATCTTGAACTTTCTCTTGATTGAATCTTCTAACAAGATAATGATCCTAAGCACACTGCAAAATCGACGAAGAAATGGCTTGCTGGAAATAGTGTAAATAACCTGAAATGGCCAAGTCAGTCCCCAGATATGAACCCAGTCGAGAATCTGTGGCGTTATTTGAAAATTCAAATCCAATCGAGAGCTCCAGCAAACATCACAGATCTGAAGACCATATGCAAAGAAAAAATGGAACAAAATATTAATTAAAATTTGCAAATCATGAATTGAGAACTACAAGAAGAGGTTGGTTGCTGTAGAAGTGAATAATGGCTATTCTAAAAAGTATTAAATGAAGATTATGTATTCTTTTTTGTGTTGTACGAATACTTTTCATCCATTAATATAGATAAATGGGATTTATTTCTATTAAATCATTTTTCTGTTTTCTATGCATATTTAATTAGTATGCATCTGTGTACAGTTAATTGTGTGAAAAGTATGTTTCTTTATTAGTTAGAAATACAATAAATTATAAATTTGTATGTGTACGAATAATTGTTTCCCCCACAAATATATATATATATATATATATATATATATATATATATATATAATGTGAAAAGTGTGTGAATATAAATATAAATAAATATATATATATATATATATATATAATTTTTTATATATTATATGCGCGGTACTTATTAGAATGCGCTCAATATCAGAGATAGAGCTAACATATTTGGACAAACGACGTTGTGATAATAGCAACGACACAGTTTGTCTGACGATCGCAAAAGCGTGAAACCCAGGGTCACAAACTCACATCAATCAAACCATATACATATATATATATATATATATGTATGTATTGTGGAGGAAACAATATATATTATTCCCTTAATACGTTAATACAGTATACATTTTTTACTCCCGAAGCAATGTTTTTAAAAACGATGATTAGAAGACAAAATTATTCGTACAGTAAAAAATATCGTTTTAAATTGATTGATTTGTGTAATTATAAGTAATTTACATAATTATTTTATCGCTGAAGCCTTCTAGCCTATTTATTCAGTAGAATATTTGTGATAAATCCAGTAAAGAACATCACGTGGTGCATAGAGTGTCACTTCATCATTGTTATTCTGACGTTAAAAACCCGATGGGGAAGAGATTACCGTTGACATGAGACATAGAATTATTAAGTTTCACAGGTCGGGAAATAGTTATAGCGTTATTTCAAACCGGTTAGCTATCCCTAGACAGTGTTTTTGACGCCTAGGGCATCCCTCAAGTTTGGGCTATAACTGTCCTTTTGAAACAAGGTTCTTTTGGTGGGGGCGAAATTCTGTATTCCCCCAGAAAAGATTACACTGATTCCCAATACTAAGGTCATCAATATGTACATACATATATATATATATATATATATATATATATATATATATATATATAATTTAATGTACATTGTGATATTGTATTCCTTCTGGGGAGGGGCGCCAAACATTCTTTTAATATCGTAAAATATATATATATATATATATATATAGTCAACGACAAAATTATTCGTACACCCATCAATTTTTGATATTTTTATCCATTTTTCAGAATCTAATGTCCGTATGATGCCAGTTTTTTTTTTCAGTGTTTTTGTTAACGTGGTATTTATAATTCCTCACTGATAAATTATGAGATAAAAGTACAATTGTTTTTATTTATTTATGTTTTTAAAAATAAAACTGGGGATATGTAAAAAAAACGAAGACGTTACTTCTTTTTTTCTAAATCAGGAAAACTTTAAAAGACTTTTTACGATAAAAGAAAAATAAATTGTTTTTGTTTGTGTTTATATACCCTCTGTTTCATTTAAAAAGAAAAAGAAAAAACTTATTGTACTTTTAATTCATAATTTATCAGATTTTTTTTAAATATTTTAATATTTATTTCAATTCTAACAAGTGAGGAGTCAAATTAAATTCCACGTTAACAGAAACAAAATTCGTTTTTCTTTAAACAATGTAAAAAAAAAATGTCTTTTACAATTATTTTGTTTTCCGTAGTTGAAGTTATTATTAGCAAAGTAGGAATTAAAAGTCCGATAAAATTAATTTCTCTTTCAAAAACTGAAATAAATTTGATCATACTTTTAATTCTTATTCTATTTTGTTTAATAAAACTTCAACTATCTAAACAAAAATAAAACATTGCATTGTTTTACTACTGTGAAAACTTGTAAATTGAAAAAATTACCCATTTTTGGACTTTAAATAATGTTTCTGCACTTAAAAAAATATATTAATTTCCAATTTTCTTTTAAATTTCCGTTCAATATTTCCGGAAAAATGGAATACTTGTGATATCCTTAAACTAGGTCCCTCCAAAAATTCGTATACCTAAGGTTTAAATGTATTTTTTCATAAAGGAAAAATCCTTTTCGAAGCTTTCCAACCGCTTCAATTGAAAGTTAAAGGATTAAATTTTCTAATTCCGGAAAAAAATACTGTGGAGTATTTCAAATAGAAATTTGAATGGTTTTTAGTCGATGCTTCCGAAAAACCAATCGAAACGGCCATTTTAAATTTTTTTTTAGAGAAATTTAGACAAAATTTATTTTTTTCTTTTTGAAAATCCCGCTAAAATAAGATATATATTTCTGAAACGTTACTTTCGTAAGATTAGCAAATTCAAAGTTAAATTAATCTGTTCTGAAACAAATATCACTTACTTATAGCATAAAATTTTCTAGACATACATTTCTTGACCCCGGTGTATTGTTATTTTCACGTCTCCATCAATAATTTGATAGCTAAATGTGTTGACAGGTTTAGTACGGTACACCAAAATTGACATAACGTTTTTTTTTTTCGTTTCTTATAATAATTTAAAATACTATAAAAATTTCTTACATTATTGAGTTACCTTTATAATAATATTTCATAATTTAATAGCTAAGATAATGATAAATAATATTATTAATTATTAATATTACATTAAGTTATTGCATTTTTAATTTAATAACTGAGATAATAATTAATGAAATTATTATAATATTAATAATTAAGATATCTCACTCAGTTATTGTTTAAATTGATAAATGAGATAATTTTATTATCTCAATTTAATTTTTAATTTAATAACTGAGAGTGAGATAAGCCGAAGACTTTTATATGTCAAGGGGCTTTCCCTAAGGAGGAGACAAGCCTTGAAACACGTGACCTTTTAACCATAATGTCACTTACGAGATATCATATTAAAAAAAATATAACATTTTGTCGCACAAAAAAGATTTTATGGTAAAAAGTTTTGGTAGAATGATTTGTATTAAGCTTTTAATTTTCGCTCAGTAAATATAGTTTTCACTTAAAAACTTAATAACCTGCCGCATTCTCTGTCTCGAAGAATTTTAAAACATTTTTTAAAATTAAAGAAAAATGAAAAAAATAAAAGAAAAATGCAAACAATTCTTGTAAAAATTCTTTATTCATTGATTTTTTTTCTTCAGATAATAATCTCCTTAATGTATATTATTTATAAAAGCAAATAAAAGCCTATCTAATTCGATAATTAGATAGTTTATTGCAGTTTTTATTTTACGATTTGGAGCAGATTTTTAAAAAGTTGGGGGTAGTTGTGGAAAAAAACAAACAAATGATGATTTAATTTCTCCAAGGAGTTCTGCTTATAAGTAATATAAAACAATTTGTGAACTGTTTGAAATTCTATAAAATTTCATAAAATTAATTTATGGAGGGGGTAACAGATGTAAGAAAATATTTTTACCAAGATTTTCTAAAAATAAAACTTTCAAAAATAAATTCAATCATTTTTGCATAAGTCCTGAAAGTTTCATTAAAATCAGACAATTTTTGATTTTTGCAAGAATTTCCAAATTAATAGGTTTTCTTCCCAAAACTGCTACACTAAAATGGCCATTACCACAAGTAGTACAAAGTTAACCCCACCCTAAAAAAACGAAATTTTTTACCCAAATTTAGAACGTGTTAGAAAGAAAGAAAACATTTTAAAAAAATAATTAAAAATTACTTTGTTCTTTCCTCTTAATAATAACATAAATATTTTTACGCTAAAACTTTGTTTTATTAAGTTTGGGGCCTTTTATCATTATGCTATGCTGATTTTTAGAAAATTATTGGAGGTACCTACATTAAACCATTGGAATTATTTTAATTTATTTATCTATCTATTTTATAATTTATGAAAAGTAACGATTTTGTATCCGTATTAAAGATAAGCCTATAATATGATAAAAATAAAAACAATTGGTTCACTTATTTATTTAATTTTTTTCACTAACAGTTCACTGTAATGAAAAATCAAAATCAAAGAACTCACGTCAAAGTCTAGAGAACTCACATAGGTGTGGAAAAGAAAAACTGTGGATTCACTAAATTCACTTAATTCAATCCGGCATCAAGCCTTTTAAAATTGTTCAAATTTTTTTCTCACCTTTTGCTCACGTCTTGTAAATGGGGTTTATCCCCACCAACTGACAGCGGACTTTGTAGATATTTTTTTACTGGGTGGCTGGCTTTGAGCAAGCCATATCAAAGACAAATTGGATTCATTTGAACCCTATCTTCTTCCTTATTGCTGCTTTTTTGCAAAAATTATTGATATTGTTTTTCTGAAAACTCACCGCGGATCAAAAGTGCTGTCCGAGACGGACCGCCCCACACCCGCTCCCACTAGCTACGCCACAGCCCGTTATAAAAATGTTTAAAGTTTTGGCACGACAGATAATTTGCTTGGGCGTGGAAGAAAACACAAATTGTCACCGAAAGACATCGCCAAAAGTTTGGATGTGATTAGTATCAGCGTAAGATCTCGTACAACGTTGTTTAAATAGAAATGGGTTTTACGGAAACCTACCACAACTAAACCCTCCTCTCAAACCATGTCACATTGTTGCTCGGTTTAATTTTGCCAAAACGTTCTTGGACGAAGAAAATTGCTTTTGAGAATAAGAGGCTTTCCGTTCAAGGAACACAGTAGCAACATTAAAATGTGGAGGCGGTTCGATGATGTTTTGGGATTGTTTTAGTTCAAGGGGGACTGGACAATTAATTGCAATAAGAAGAATAATGAAATCTGCAGACTATATCAAAATTCTGGATGAAAATCTACAACTATCAACACTAAATCTTCATCTAGTTCAGCGACTTACTTTCTAGCAAGATAATGATCCCAAACATACGTCATAATCAGTGACTGCGTGGCTTCAGAAAAAGAAGATTACAGTTCTGCCATAGCATTCAATGAGTTCTGACTTGAATTCTATTGAAAATCTATGGCAAGAATTGAAAGTTCGAATAAATCGTCAGTCACCAAAAATCCTTCAGGAATTAGAACTTGGAACCATTGAAGAACAGAAGGAAATCCCAGAAAAGACTTGTTCAAATCTCATCAAAAAATTTAGAAAATGATTGCAGCGAGTTATAAAGATGAGAGGCCATACTATGGACTATTAATACTGTGAAAATTGTTCAGTTTTTTCGATTTTTCTTACTGTATGAATAATTTTGTCTTTTTCTATTTTGAATAATTCGCCCGTTAAATTTGTTGTATTGAACCCATTGTTCTGAAAATTGAGTTTTATATTCTTTTTTTTTTTTTATACTTATTAACATATAAAAAAATTTGGCATCATACGGGCATTAGATGCTGAGAAATGGATAAAAATATTCAAAACTGATGGGTTTATGAATAACTTCGTCGTTGACTCTGTGTGTGTGTGCGTTTATATCATAAAAACGAATGTCAGTGTGTCACTGTATCACACTTTTCAACTTTGTTCCTAGAGTGCGTAGCCCAACATATCATACCATTTTGGAATCATGAGCAAATTAAAACATTCCGGGTAGGATCCGGACCAGCATTCCTGAAAATGTAAAAATCATATCTGCCTGCTCATGATATGAATATCTTACTGTTGTCAAACGGAACACTTCTCAGTTAACTCACTACTACACATGTTAAACGTTGAAAATAGAGTAGCCATAAAAGTACACGAATGGAAAATGTAACCAAGTCTACATGGAAACACAGAGCTATCTACTGTAAAGTTTATTTATACTTAATAACTCAAAAACAAAGGAATTGCGGACATATGTGGACTTTTTCCGTGTTGTTTTGGTGTGCGAAACCCAACCTCAAAGTTTGTAAAAGTATTTTTGATATACCATATATATATATATATATATATATATATATATATATATATATATATATATATATATATATATATATATAGGGTGTAACAGCAAAATTGGCAAAATCGTGTAACAACATAATTATCCACCCCACAAAATGT
>OZ010586.1:27979392-28016892 GCA_963932145.1 Acanthosepion lycidas
CTTCTGTCTAAAAAATCATTCATACCATTAATTTTCAAAACAACAGAAAACGACTTTTTCTTATTAATCCCCCGGCCCCCAAGCATTAGCGTTGAAAACGTTTTTATGTCTTTCATATATGGGGAAAAAAAATCTCTCAGTCACATTCCAGAAAATAATTGCAAACGAAAAGGAGAGGGGACGACAGTACAAATGAAGAAAAAAAAAAAAAGAAAAAAAAAAGGGAGGAAGAAAGGGTACACTATTAAAAAGCAACTTTAAACTTGGTATAAAAAAAGTTTTTTATCATGAAAAGAATCTTAAAATTATGAAATTTTAAAAGTAAACAAACATCTAACAATCCCCTGACATTTTTTTTAAAATTTTGTGTCGCTCTGCGTGAGACTATTAGATAATTTTATGCGCATTTTTGAGGTATTACCAACCTTTAAATAATCCCTCTGTTAAATATGGACTTCAGTGATTTCACTTAGTGACTTACAGGACACTGAAGTTTTGTATTTTTCTACGCTAGCGAGCATGAAAGGCACGAAATAAAAACGAACATTTTAAAACAAAAAGCGAAACATTGAAAAATGAAAGGATAATCAAAAGAAAAGAAAGAAAAAAGAACGCGATGTCACTGTTAAAATAAATAAACAAAGTAACTTACCTCGAAGTTTTCTTCTATACAGTCAAATTATTTAATTATTTTCTCGGTCGGATATGAAATAAGCTTATTTTCCTGGAAAATGAAATACTTTCTTCCTTTTTGTTTACCTTGTCTGTTGTTGAGTGTTAAAGTTCAGGCGAATTCTTTTTTTACCGATATTTTTATTATTTTCTAGTCGCAACTGATGCTATTATTTTTTGGTGTGAATGTTTTCTTGTATTTTTATATCTTTTTTTCTTTTTTTCTTTTTTTTTTTTCTGAACGAATGAGCTTTAAAAGGTCATTTGTTTTTGTTTCGAAAATAGTTCTCATCGGAGGGAAAGAAACATATGACGACTTGCTTTTCACTGTCACAACTGACAAAAATTCACCTGTATTTTTAACTAGTGCTCTGTCACCCGGAGCTTCTGTCCTACTTTCAAGCGAGTAAGACTCTAGACTAAGATTAGAGGTGGGTATTCGGTTAGTGAACCTATCTTTACGTTTCTCGTGGGTCATTGTATTAAGCCTATATGAAGCGTTGTTGATCGTGTTTATTACTGAATAAAAGTTATGCAAAATCACACACACACACGTATATATATATATATATATATATATATATATATATATTGAGAGAGAGATAGTGATGACTTCGTGCTACAACGGCTGTCTGCGGCCCCTAAGGGTACCGCCTACCTACTTTCACTCACAAGGCTTGGGTCAACTCGTGGTATGGTTTTCAGGCAATTTCCAAAAGGTGCCGCACGCTGGGATCGCCCCCTCCAGACCGATAACATAAGGAAGTCTCCTTCCTGACAAAACGACCATGGTGAGAGTATATATATATATATATATATATATATATATATATATATATATATATATATATATATATATATAATTATTTATTTAATTATTTATGTTATAATTTTTAAATAAATAATTATATCTGCTCTACTCTGTATTGAGCATTCTTTTAAGAATAGTAATTGTTGGTTATTGGAATTTATTCCGTATACATCAATCATATACTTGGGTATGGAAGCCTTATTAATAAAAACAACAAAAAACAACACTCAATCATATGAATTATGATTATTTTTGAAAATGAAACATTAATAAACATTTTTTTAAAAATGAAAACATTATACATACATGCAACAAATTATTTCTTGTTAACAGTTAATATATTTCAACCTTGAAAATGGCTAAATGTATAGCCGAAAGCGCTCGGGTAAAAAGAACATTCGGATAGTTTTTATATAATTTATCATCTGAAAAGAAAAATATTATTAGATCACATGATAAATTGTATAAAAAAACTAAATCAAAGCACCATATTCGCTGAAAAAACACTATAGCATGATGAATAAATAAATAAATGGAGTATATAAACTCTAAAAAGTTTAATAATGTGATAAACAATCTGTAGGATTAATAAAAAATATATTCCTTAGAAAAATCGCTTCGTTTACGTTTAGATACGAAACTGTGCAGATATGAAAAATTTCGGGAGATCTTTGACAGGAGAGGTTTCTCTTAAAAGGCAAATTCAGCCATGAATGATCAGCTACTTTTCACTTGGTTAGAGTGTGCCCGGCTAAACGGCAGCTCACTCAGCCCAGAGGGACGCATATTCGAATCCTGCCAGAGAGCGTAATTTTTATTTATTTTTTTACGAAGCTGATATGGGAATGATGCCTGGGAATTTGTAGTGTCGGTGAAGCATCCTCTTGGCAGTTTATTCCACAAAATAGTCGTTCTTGGAAAAATGTTCTCTGAGTGGAACTTCCTTCTTAATGGAATACGAAGGAAGCGAGGATGTATGTGGCATAATGTGTCCTATATGTTAATGTCTGAACTGGTGAAACTAAGGAATGTAGCTCGTGTTCACATTTGCCATGGAAATAGCGATAGGCTTGCAATGTTTCGTCTTTGGGAAAAGGATGTAGGAATCCTTCTATTTGCTTTTTGGTTAAATGTCAAAATTCGGAGTGTCAGGATTCGATACAATAATATAAAATATTGTTGCAGGACTGCTCGTAATTCGGCTGTTTAGAATAATCCAACGATTTTCGGTGAAAGAATAAAATCCAGAAAAAAAAATCAACGTAGTATCAGCAAATAAACATTAATTTAATATAACTTAAATATAATACAAGAAGCTGGTTATAGATTTGAAAGTAATGTCTCTTTGTTTTACTTAATAAAGTTCTGGAATAGAATATAATTTGTATTTGTGTACGTATGTAAGAAACAGTGAAATGTTGTTATATGTGTATTTGTGTTAAAGAGTCAGTACGTGTGTGCGTGCTTAGTATTAATGGGGATACAAGAAATAGATAGAATTTAGTTCTTACTCTGAACTGTTGCCATAGTTTGGAGCGGTCTCTTTTTAGTTTTTTCAGTGCGGCAGTGTGGACGTAAATGGTGGTCTTGAAGATAAGCAGCTAGAGTGAAGTGGACCCTTGATGACTTGTATGGGGGCCGGACTTTGTGAGTTTTATACACTTTTTTGTAAGAACATTGGCCCCAGAATAATATTATTTATTTCTTCCTAATATGGCCTAAAATGCCACGTGATATGTTCTTTTACGATGTCAGGACGATATTTTGGCAGTATCTACCTAAAGCATGATGAAATATTTTATTAACTATTTTAGTGGACATGACAAAGGGTTGTACGGTGGAATTCATCGCTCACTTGTACAGTGCAATTTACGGTAGTTGCATAATCCATTACGTGTATCCTTGCACAACTGTTGTTCAACGAGTTGTTTTTTAAGGAATCCCTTTGGTCGAAACCTCATAAAAATCTAGCTTGAGGTATCTCTATCTTGTACAGTTTTGTATTCAGAGTTGTCCTTTTCATATACTAACTGCCAACCATGACTAAGGAGCACAGTCTGCAATACTATTTAACCCATAGCTGGGGGAGAAGAGATGGATTCATATCTTTTTAAGTGTATTTGCATTCTAAGTGAATGTAACGAACTCTACAGGAATTCGAACTCTGCACTCCGATTTCTCATTTCGATCAACTTTCCATTACACCAGCCACACATCCATTCGGGTGTGTTGGCGTCTTCCGGTAATCCAAATATTTGGAGCTTTTTTTTTTCGGATGGACGGTTTAGAGATCCTTGGTCTGCGATTCATATATCATTGAATAAAATGTAATTGCATATAAAGATAAGCATTAGTCGTAAAGACAATATTTTCACTCTTCTCGGTTCAACGTAACACCCTCTACTCCAGCCACAAAAAAGAAAAAATGAAAGAAAAAGACCTTTTGACTATTCAGTTTGCGGCTTGGGAGCAAAAAAAACCCGCAATGATCAGATAAATCGGAAATAGACCCGAAAGGAAAATTTATATAATTAATGAAAAAAGGAAACGCATTTGGCAGAAAAGGTCGACTGGATTTGGTTTTTCGTTTCCCCTTCGCTGAATGTTTAACCAGTGCCGATGATTGAATGATTGTATTCAACCTCTGACCGAATGACAAGAAAATTTATTGATGCAATCATAACAGCCATGCCTCCAACAAAAGCAAGAATGGTTTCAGGACGACAATCCAGGGTGCCCCAAAAGTACCCGATGACATCGCCAAGCTTTGATGATAATCTGTACTTGGTTCTACCAGGTTCAAGTAGATGCAGTCTCTCTTGAAGATTATCAAGACATGTGTTAAAGAAAAGCAATATGTTAGAGTGCGAAGCGGTATTTAAAAAAATAAAATTTATAAAATATTAAAGGCGGGAGATGAGAAAGATTGATACGCCGTTGGTCAAAAAAAAAAAACAAAAAAACAAAAAACGAAAAAAAAAACCCAATTATGATTATGTAAAGATTCATTTATCAATCACGAAACGCCGAGATAAGGACAAAAGGAAAAAAAATACTGTTAAAAAGGAATCAATATATAATAGTGCCTCGTAATATAAATACAGACAGAAAAATTCCAGTAGTTGAAATTTTTTCATAAGACCAACCCCCTCCCTCATCCGTCACCAAAAATTAAACAAAAAATAAATTGACTCGAAAGAAACTTTTGTATAGCACTAACTGGAATAATATCTCGTCTCGGAAAATCAAACAAAATTACGATTGCTGAAACAAGGTATTTTATTAATACGACCATTTTAAAAGTGTACTATATAATATATTAGGTTGGTGCAAAAATAATGATGTAATAATGACGTCTTTTGACGTTAAAAAATACGTCAAAAAACGACATTATTACGTCATTATTTTTGCACCAACCTAATATATTTTAAAAAGAAGCCCAAACATTTTTGGTTATAATGTGGATTTTTAAAAAATATTATACCATAATTCCCCATGTATAATACGCCTTCATCCATAATACGCGCCCCTAAAATTATGCTGAAAGTGTGGAAAATGCTTCTGCTCACATATAATACGCACCCCTAGTTTCGTAATCAAAATCCTACAAATTGTACCTCTCCAATTTCATTACAGCCAGCGTTTCCTGCTCTTATTAAAAACGGTTTTAAACATAGAATAATATTATTCTAATTTAATTTTATGATAATTCTTATTTTATTTTACATTGTTAGGTACATTGATTGCATTCGACATCCTTATGGGGTTGCAGTCGCCGAATGTTAGTATCAAATTGTCGTATGTTTGTGGTGAGTAGGCATTTCGTTACTGAAATCTACCTATGAAAAGGCAATTTTTATAGATATGTTTGTATCTGTGCATAATACGCACCCCTTATTTTGCTTATTATTCTTTTTTTTTTATTTTAGAAAAAATGCGTATTATACATGGGGAATTACGGTACTTTATTTTCAATATTTTTTGCTACACGAGTTTCGGGTCTTGTGACCTTCATCAGACGAAGAATGATTATTTCCACATATTATTTAAACGAATTATTTTTTTTCTTATGTTTAACCATTATCTTATGTGTGTGGTCGTAATCCAAATTCTTTATGGACTGGTGGAAAAATATTCCTTTGCTTAAGGGATAATAAAACAATTAGGTTTAATCTCGCTTGTAAAAAATTATGTCATGTACTAGATCGTTTCAATAATTTCCTACTTGTACGGTTTCTTCATTATGACGTCTTTTATAAGCAGGATAACCATCAGTAGTTTCTTCCCGAAATGTCTTTGGGAATTTTTTCTGGCAGAAACTTTTCATCATACAAGTAGATGTAGGATTGTATGTTCCCCAAGGACCATATATCACTGGTGCTCTTACCAAGAGGCTCTTGCTTCTCTAGAATTTCGTCAGAAACCCTCACTCGTTTGGTCACGAAACCTGATTTAACCCCTCTATACAAACAAGTGTCTTTATCTAAGATGACCACCTCCACTCCTTCTCCGTGTCGCACTCTCTTTTTGTCTCCCTACGACCTCTTCCTGCTTTCTGTTTTAATCCCTACATTCCCCCTCTTTCTGTCTGCCTTCTCAGACGCTCAAAACAGGCTGGGTACGTAAATAATAAAACGTACTATTATTTTTTAATTTTAATTTAATATATTTCATTTTGCCCATGAATTCTTTTAATCTATTGATTTTCAGTTTTATTTAATTTTTTTTAAAACTAAATATTGTAGTTTAGATGTTTAACACATGCAAACAACAAGCGTTCAACTCTTGGCTTGAGTATTCATATCTTATGGATATGTTACCCAGAAAATGAAGTACAACTATGGATTAGGGATATATGAGTACTATCTGACTTTTATTTTAAGACTAGCTTAAAAGCCACCCTATTCGGCGGCCTTTAAGCTAGCTCCTGCGGAGGTCTCTTGATTGGGCCTTCATCACAATAGGGTAGGAAAGTAATAGATGCGATAGGCAACAATAAACTACAGAAAAATTCAAAATTGATCACTGCATTTAAGTATTGCATTAATATTTAAGCTTACCTTTTAAAAGTTCAACGATAATTCTGCCACCATTTAATTTAAAACAGTTTGATGTACGTAAGTTTTTTTTTATTTCTGTACAAACAATTATTTCATGGATAACTTTCGTTGGATTTCGTAATTAATTTCGATTATTCCCAAATTTATTTCCAAGTTATAAAATTTTTTATCGTACAAAAAATTCGTTGCAAAAAAATCAGGTAAAAAATCGCCGAAAACAATGGAAGTAATTAAAACTTGGTAATCTCAAATTTCAGGATTTCGGGTCCGGATCCGAGCCGGAATGTTTTTAATTTGCTCATGGAATCGGCCTGATTCCAAAATGGTAAGATATGTTGGGTTATTGTCTGTAAGAGTAACGTTGAAAAAGTGTGACACACTGATATTTGAATTTATTATATAGATAATCTAAATTTTATTTACAATAGATTTTAAGAATTATTAAAACGTTTATTTAAAAAAAAAGACTGTTTAAAATAAGATGAAAAAAAAAGCACACGGTAAATTAAAGTTTATCGCAACCGTGTGATGAAAGCTGACTTTTACATAACGAACAAAATATGCTGTAATGAAATAAAAATTTATGAAATGAAAATCACCTCGAGAAGATCAGATTTAAAGAAAAAAAGGAGAAAGATTTAAATTTCAAAAGGTCATTTGTAGCTCAGGGGCAAATTTGTCCTCAACAGATCGTTCAGTCACGAAAGATGTTTTAATTTCTCACTACAAATAACTACCTTTATATAATATGACACTTCTCACATATCCTTCTCTATGTCGCATTCTGTTTTTGTCTCTTTCTTTTTTACTCTCTCTGTCTCTCTCTCGTTGCTTCTCGACCAAGTGTGAAAGCGTATTATATATATATATATATATATATATATATATATATATATATATATATATATATATATATACCTCCAAAGATTCTCTAAAAAATGACCATACATAATGAAAAACTGCCCGAAACTTATCAAAAAAAAGTTTATCGTCAAAGTCATTATTATTAAGAAAAGACCAAACGATTTTTTTAATCTTTAAATTATATTTTGGGATCCTTTTTAGAACCGAGAAAATTTTGATTAAAAATTTAGTTATTCTTGCGTCAGCGAGGGATCAAAGATTAATATAGGAAATTTTAGCGTCTTTTTTGCGGTGAAAATCACATTGATGTAGCCATTTTAGCCCAAATCAACTGACAAAATTTTAGGGAACATTCAGAACTTATTCAGAAATGAATGCAATCTATATGCAATGTGATAGATCCTGACCTGGCATACCGACTCCAGTCACTTTCTCACCGACGTGATGTGGCTTCCCTCTGTCTTTTCTTCCTATAATTTAATAGCAACTGCTCTGGCGAGCTACATTCACTGGTATCCCAACTGCATGAATTTAAGCGTGTTACTAGTTTGGCATCTTTTTCCCAGCCTTTCACTGTCGAGACAAATGTAACCAGCTCTTCTACTCGACAGCTCCTTCCCTTACTTGCTTCCCTGATAGCTATAATCTTCAAGTATTCAAATATATTGTCAATCGACATCATCTGATGCCTTGATCTTGATCCCCGTCCTTCTCTTTAACCTTTCCTCAAACACTTCCCTCTTTACTCTTGCTCTCAATCCTCTGTAACCCCCTTGCGTGCTAGTAGCACTCCCGTTTTGCTTGTGGGATGAAATACTTAAAAAAAAAAAAAAAAATTAATTTTAGGAAAATCTTGGTAAAAATATTTTTGTTACTCCTCACTTATTTAATTTTTATGAAATTTCGAGAAATTCATTTTTGTATCTCTTAATGTTTATATTAGTTACTGTTATGTCTTTGGAGAATGGAGATAACCGATTTTATTTACATTATTCGGACTATTGTCCTCATCTTTGTCGCCATATTTATTACAATGTTTCGGCCGTTGTACACTCTGGCCTTCTTCAGGTGGTTGATGTCGAACTGAACCCTTTATTTCGCTCACTGGGGTAGACTGTTTTAGTTCCGCATGCCATGTTTAATGGATGTCAGTTATCAGTTATCTTCTGTTAATTTCCCCCTGAAAGTTCCCCACTGCCTTAACTGGGTATTGAACTCACAGTGGATAAAGGCGTTAGTTTGATCCAGTGACAGGACCCAAAGAATGTGAGTTCAATTCGGAAACAAATAGCGAAAGACGTATTTAAAAAAAATTCAACATAGCATCAAGAGACAAAAATTTCGTTAGAAAAATAAATTGCTGAACTGCTGTGCAATATCAATCCTTTTATATAGCAGTGAATGGGAGACTTGAGCCAACAGATCTCGTTCTACAGAATGACGATGATAATAGCATTGACAGAATATGTGAGGTACGATAAAGTTTTAAGAAAAAATGGGAACGAAAAGAACATATATTTAGAATAAGAGTCAGGTGAAATTTCTGGGACGCATACAGAGGAAAGAGGGCTTGGAGAATTTGATACTGACAGCACAGAGTGAGAGGCAGAATGAATCCTTGAGTAACCTACCTACCGAGCTTGTGTAAAGGGATGGCAGAACAGAGAATTAGAGGAATAGTAAAGGAACAAACGTTGCTTAGTTATAAATGATAGGAAGTCGTGAAGAGCTATGATTTGGGCGTTGTTCCAGACTAAGTAACTTTGCCGTCTCAGAAGGAATAGTTGTTAGGATGCTATTCTGGTTGTTCATTACAATTGTGTAATGGGTTCAAACCGCACTAGGTGACCCATACTTGTAACCTTGGATCAAAGTAACTTAATTTTACTCAATAACTTGAACACGTCGGAAATTGAGAAATTGTCACCTTGATAGTTTAACTATTTAAAAAAAATTCCATATCTATTCAGGATGTAGGCAATCATGGCTCTCTACAGATTCCTTTTCCATTTATTATCTGTGAATTGCCATGCATTTTTTGGTTTGATAGTGGAATAGTTTCCTGTTACCTTTTCTACGTTTTTGAATTCAGAGTTTCACTTCTTTTCGACTGGTTGCCACTGAAGAGTAGAGAGCTCAGTCTATTTAACCCATATCAGATTAATGGGTTTGAGCCTCACTAGGTGGCTTGTACTTGTGAACCAAGGATTAACATTTTAGTCTGGTAGACTATTAATAGTGAGTTCGATCCTTACTAAGTTCACTAAACTAATGTCCTAAGTGTAGTCAATGACATCAGGTACTTACCTTTTGTTTTTCTTCTTCCGGTTCTTATCTGAGGACCCCTTATTGGAATGTTGAGCTATAATTCGACTATTGTTTACTATTTCTTTCTGGCAATGAGAAGACATTGTCCAGCATTTTGTCGAGTGAAGAAAGCAGCAGCAGCAGCAGTTGGCATTGGGCGATGCATGTTGACCAGTGTCAAGCTTGTCCATTGATCTGCAAATAATTTTCGAGAAACGCTCAAATTTAAATTTGAAAACCTTAATTAAAATGAATAATTAAAAAAAAAAAAAAAAAAAAAATACCATTAGCTCTTCCGTTAAAGCACAAAAATTTAAAGCATACATATAATAACCTTATTCTGTCAGTGACACTTGCCGTTTTTCCTCCTTTGCAATGCATTTCTATAGTAAAATAATTAGCAATGCATTTCTATAGTAAAATAATTAGCAATGCATTTCTATAGAAAAATAATTAGCAATGTATTTATACGCTGTAAATATAAGCTATAACTACAAATGATATTTTAGTGGGTACACGTATTTCAGTAGACATCCGTTACGTTAATATGAGTTTCGATGATCTCGGATGGTAGACGTTAATTTGATAAAAAAAAAACAAAACAGGGACGTCTACTCATACACGTGTATCATAAAAAAAATAACGTTTCCAGAAATAAGATTACTTTTGCATTCATTCCATACTTTAAAACAGGGCTACCCAACCTGGGCATATCACCTGACGGTGGCTGATTGTATCTGTTGGTTGGATGAGGAGTAACTGAAAAAAAATGATGGGAGATTAGAAATTTTGATGAGCGGTATAGGATTGTATATTTGATGAGTATTAACGTATTTCAACATATGCTAACTGATAAAATATTCAAAGGAGATGTGGACTCTTTCACAACAAGCCAGTTCTGTTAACCCCTGCTAGGAAATGCACTATTCCTGTTATAATTTTCACCACCACCATCTTACAAATATATAACTAGCATCCATTGGTTAATCACCTACAATCTAGCTCGTTGATTGGTCCGTTCCGGCCAATCAAACCGCCTGCACGCGACAAATCTGTTTTCCCGCTCAATATGCTCGAAGCCTCCCGCGTGAGACACGACCTTATAAAAACAGAATACGTGTAAACTCTCTCTCGCGTCTCATTCCCTGCTACCAAGTACCAAGATGTAATCTTCAAGAACTTCCGTCTAAGCCTTTGCGGACAGACGTTAAAGACCATTATCAACATTCACGCAAGTACGAACTCTGAAATCTCTTCTGAACTTTTACCAACTTGTACAATACACAATTCAAAACACGCTAAAGAAACTTTATCCTTCCTAAACTACAGTTTAATAATTACTTTCACTTTATGAGCTTAGGTACAAATATTACCTAATCTAAGAGACACAACTGTGTCTAACCTTTTCACTCAGTATTCATGCATGTATATCAAACACGAATGAATTCAATTGTTACGTTTTGAAACAAGATGTTTTTGAATAATTATTCTGTCTTGTATTAATTGTTGTGGATGGAAGATTATTGAACACACACAATTTTAAACCTTCTGATAATTCAAACCTTCTATTCCTTTCCAACACACATCCGCAACAGAGATATGCAAATAACCTATATTACCCCCCCCCCAAAAAAAAAAAACAGGAGGCTAACTGGAAATAAATCGGTTATATTGCTAGATAAGATATAAATATCCCCGCGAACAACGAATATTTTGGCATTTTCTATAGTTTTGAGTAGGATCATTAACATTCAAATAGTTCTTCAGACGAAATAACATTTTTTTCGGATATAAATCAGAGACGATAAATTACATCCGTGTCCTGGGCATGACGATAAACGTTGGTGCAAAAATAATGACGTAATAATGTCGTTTTTTGACGTTAAAATATACGCCAAAAAAGATATTATTACGTCATTATTTTTGCTACCAACCTAATACATCCGGTAGCAAGGTCTCTGACCAGGAGGTTTTGAGGAGCGTGAAACCATTTCTTAATTACTGTTGTTCCCAGGTCCACTCTGAACCGTAGTGGTAACACCTGTTAGTGTCCCAGTTATGGGTAAATAGTTAATCCCCAAACTGGGATCAAAACACTATGAAAGTGCAAAAATAGATTTTAATACCAGCAAGATATTTTGGAAAAAATATTACCAGCAATAAAAATTTTGTGGGCATTAAATGACTCATTGATGTTGATATGCCATAAAACAAACCAAACCAAACCAAACCAAGATATAAATCAGATAAAGGAAGGCCAAGAACAATAAAAAATATTCGTTGTATTTTTCTTAGTGTATACTCTTTTTAATTTTATAATTACGCACAAGAATTGTTTAATTTTTTTGTCAACACATGCAACACTAAGCCTGACTATAAAGTTAAATTATATATAAAATTTTCAATGGTCAAGTTTGCTTTTGTTTTTCTTTAATACAGTAGTAGCAGCAGAAGTCAGTGTTATTTGTTACTTGACGAGGGTATTTTTACAACATCATAAAGTCAGTTTATGAACGAGTAAGAAACTTTTACCAAACAATTTTGATATGCTTCTGACTATTTACTAGGGTGGAGTAATGGATAGGGGCTCGGATTGAGGAATCGGAGAGCCGAGTTCGAATTCCAGTTGAATCCATTACATTCACTCTAGTACCCTCTTCTTCCCCCAGCAGGTTGGATGGCAACTGGTCTATCGTAGAAAGAAATGACAACTTTGGGGGAAAAAATCTGCCACGTCAGTCATGTGTCGAAAGATACATGATCGCCTAAGTGTGTATCACGCATGGCACATAACTGACTGTCTATATATTCTGCCATCCACTTCTCTGTTGCCTGTTTATTTTTGAAAAAAAAAATGTCCAGCAGTTATTGCTATGTCGGAGGATTGATATTACATATTTCAGCATTTTTGTTTCTACTTCGTTTCTAACGACGTTTTCATCTGACTTAATATTTTATTTATCTTTTGAAAAGCATCTTTTGTTTTTTTCAATACTTCATTTTTCGGTGTCACATTTTCCGTCGTCTGTTAAAACACTTTTCAGATCGTTAAGTATCCTCCCACCCATCATCATCATTTCTAAGAATTAATGGTAATTCACAATGAATAATAAAAAAAAGGGAAATCTGGAGGTCCATGATCGCTTACGTCCGGAAAAATGTTAGACGATCCCAGTATGTTCATTTCTATTTATCTATCGGCATGTGGTAATAGTTGGCGAAGTGAGACAGTTTGATTCTTACTACTGAACAGAGAGTTTGATCCTCACAAAGTGTCTCATAAAAATTTGATATTAAATAACCGAAGACTTGGCAATTAAATCAACCAACTAAACTGCATCAGAAAAAAAAAAACTACCAACAAGAATGATCTGGTCAATTTTTATTCCCACCACTGTAACAAGATCAAATCGGAAATAATTATAGGAATCTATTTAAGAGCATTAAGAATGTACAGCCCCCAATACTTACTCAAAAACAAAATATACCGTATTTGCCAACTTACTGGACGCAGATTAAAAAAGTATGCACCAAAAAATTACCCTGCGTTCAATACAGCAATATCATGTATGATAGGGACATGATATATAATACCATTAGTTTTAGTTAGTTTAGTAATATTATTGTCAATTACTCTCTTGATTTTTGTAAAAAAAAGTAGAGTTGCCTCCCTTGATTTTCCAACACCCTTTTTTTTGCTTACTTACGTTTTCAAGACCAGTGTCTCTCTAATTTAGGATTTATATTTCTTATTTCCAACCTTATTTTCAATCTTAAATGTTAATCTGAGCTTAAATTCAAATTAAAAATTAAACTGTAATTCATTTAAATATTTTAACTCCAATAATATTCCACCCCAACAATATAATATATCTCGCATGAACCAGAAAATTTTAAATAAAACCGGTGTCAACCCAAAACATCAATAAAAATAAATATAATTACAGCACTTGAAAAATGCTTCAGTCTGAAACTTGGAGTTGTGCAATTATTGTAAGATATATATAATCTCAGTAATAGCAATTTAGACAATTAATACTCACCGTTTTAGAAAAAATGAAAGCTTCTAATTTCATCGATATTTAATGCACTAGAATTGAGAATTAATGTCCTGACATCTGATGAGAGTCTCCAGTCATAATAAAGGAGGAAAGTGTTTTTATTTTTTTTACATAAAATCCAAAGCAAGTAATCTCATCCGTTCACTGCAAGTCATTTAATTTATTTTCCAGTGTCCTGCTACGAAAGATATTTGTTAACTGGACAGAAGATTCTGTTATTTTACAATATAATCTCTTTTGGCGACAATGTCCGAGTGACGTTGGTAATTGATCATTGTCGCAATTAATATATTAAACTTCCAATAATTGTGGTAAAATTTAAAACTGAATTCTTCAGATTTTTAAGATTTACGGATGTATCATAGTAAATAGCCTAATTGTTTGACATATTCGTAGAAATGGATGTGTGTCTGATTTAGAGAAAGTTCACACATTTTAGAAAGTATCATTACTCACAGTTCACAGGAAAAAAAGAAGTGTAAGTGACTTCGAAAATTTAGCATATCTGTGAGTATGTTAATTTTTAGTTGTTTCGCTTATCTCGTTGAATAATGGGAGTGAATTGGCGTAGATTTGTGTAGTCGATCCGGCATTTTTGACTGACTAGAATCTGTTGCAAAGTATCGAATTTATTTGTTTTTTATGTCATAAAAACACTGTTTTTGAATTTAATGAAAACCGACGTCAATTGATTGAAAATTCTTTCTTTTTATACCGCGTGATCTGTTTTCTACTACGTCCGCAAATTGTTAATATTATTTTAATTAAAGTTTTGGTTGCCGTTTTGATATGTATATATTGTATGACATTCTGAATATGCCTTTGAAATCTTTCGAAGCTAGCTATTTATATTGTCCAATTTTTGTATTACTCCAGTGTAAAGACAACTTAAACCAAGAAAAAGAATTAGAGACGCTATTTTACTGATTTTCACGCGTCATAATAGTCAACAATCTTTCTACTGCCATCCTATAAGATATCCCTTTAGGCAAAAGTGGCAGACAGAAAAAAATGAGTTGATAATGTTACTGAATGAACTGAATAAGATTCTGGTATAAGCGGGCAACGGAGACATATGGAGAGAGCTGTTCAGGTACTTAGTTGCGTATTGACCTTAAAACCACACCCGGTCGTGTTATTGATTATGTTGATCTCGCAGAAGTTAAAATCCAATCTTTCTTTTGCCACGAAAAATTTTTTTGGTTTCAAAAGCAGTTAGTTTTCTTAGATTCAGATAATTATGTGAATATTCATCTCTTCTTTCAGTCTTATTTTTTCTTTCTCTTCCGTTTTATTTCCGTACTCTTTCGTCGGACAGGCGTTTTTTTAAAGCACACATCATGGCGGCATATTTAGACAAAATCCTCATTAAGTGATCCTGTTTTTTCCCTGTGAGCTACGGCTTTAGTTTTCGTCTTGTGATGATATGCGGTCGCTAATCAATTTCTAATTTTGAAATAACCTTGTGAAACATTGATCTGATGAAATTAGAACATAAAACTCTGTTTACTCCCACGCGATGTCGGATTGAACAGACAGCAGGGTTGGACTTGTTGAAACTGGAGATTTAATTTTAAAACAAGAATCTTTCATTAACTCACTGACTCCTTCTCCAAGCCAAAATCATCAATTGATTTTCATTGGTCGTAAACATCGCATCTGTTGGGTGTTTGTTGCAATGTACAATATTTGGTTATAAATAACATTATTGATATGTCGGTATTGGGTTAGCAAATAAATTTGGGCGGCTTTAGTATTTATCCATAAACTAATTATAAATTATTACAAATAATTTGGGCAATTATCTGCTTTCGACATCAGAAACGGAAGGTAGCGGGGCTACTCAGTTACTCAGAAGAACGTAAAGTTTTGTTTCTTTTAGAATGAGGACAACACATCAAAGTATAGAAACAAGTTGATGCCTTCACCCCAATCCTGAAAAGGAAATCAAGTGGATATTCAAAAAAGGTTATCTTTCTCCACAAGTCCGGCACGTCGTGTTGCAAAAGGTTGTGCCAGTCCATAGTTCAAGAAAACTCATTCTCTTCTCGGTTTCTATCAGAATATTGTTCCCTCTGTAATTTTCTCTGATTGGCCATTGCGGGCCACATGACCGACCAAGCGTTGGATGTTTACTATTGGCCATGACTATCGAAGCCATTGTTTATTTTTGTCTTACTAATTGTTTATCCCATACAATATCCAAGAGCCACTCAAGGTAGAGGTTTACTGAATAAGTATGTTGTATAAACGTAGGAGAGTAAGAACAGCTCATGAGTACGTGCAGGAAAGATAAAGGTTAATCCTAGACTTGAAGAAGTTAAGATTGTAGTGATCGGGAATGCATCCTATTGGGGATCTGTTCCATAAAGAAACGACCCTCGGGAAGAAGCTGTCCGAATGGAACTTACTCATTCCCTTTATATTTCATTAGTAAAAAAAATATGATTCGTCTTAGAGAACGTGGCCTGACGGTTCTTAGATATGTAGGTCTGAACTGGTGTAACTAAGGAATCTATTTTTTTCCAGAACATTTGCCATGGAAATAGCGATAGGCTTGCGACGTTTCGTTTGTGGGGAAAGAGGTTGTGTGGTTGAAAATAATTCATCACCACAAGCGATGCGTAGAGGCTTTTTGAATTCTGTCAATGCTGGAAAGTGGGAATTGGGCAGCTCCAACCCAGATATGGTAGCAGTACTCGAGTTGTTGTCTAATCTGGCTCTTGTCAAGACAGAGCATGGTAGGAGGAACCAGATAGTTTCTAGAGCGCTACAAAGAACAGACCATTTTTCCAGCATCTTTTTAGCAATGGATCGTATATATGAGTTTTACTTAACGTCAAAGGCTTATAGTGAGATATTGATAATCATTGAAAAACAAGACTATATGTATACACTCATTTTTCTGTATCTAAGCACACCTTTGTACATTTTTTAATATTCTGTTTCTTCAGGGCGTAGACGATCGTGGCTTTCTATAGATTTATTTTCGTTATTACCAGGGAAGTACCACGCATTTTTGAAAAGATAGTGGAGTGGTTTTCTGTTGCCTACTCAACTGTTTTTGATTTTATAATTTTCCTTCTCTATGATTAGAGAATCCTGCCTGTCCTGTTATTTTAACTCCAGCTGAGCGGGGAAAGGTGGTTCATGCCTTTCCCTATATACAGGATGCGATGTATAACTTGTCGTCTAAATCACGCAAAAAGGAAAATAACAATGACATCTCATTTTAAAAGATATATTTACCAAAATTAGATAAAAATATCTTGACCTGCTAAAGAGTAAATTTATTCAATAAAATCGCCATTGGCTTCAACCACGACCTCCAGACGACTTCGGAATCTTCTGCAACTCTTCTGGACAGTCTCTTTGTTTAAGTTGGTGAATGCAGCCATAATCCTTTCCTTCATTTCATCTTTGGTCTCTCGATCAACTGCGCCCTACACATAATAATGAAGGGGTTGCAGTCTGGGGAATAACGTGGCCAGATGTAAGGGGTGATGTGATTGTCAAAATTGTCTGACATTTATGACTGGGTTCTCCTGCTTATGTGGCATGGTGCAGAGTCCTGTTGCCAGACACAGGGTCTTTCTGAAGCCACCTTCACGACCTAGGGCAGCACTGACTCCTCAAGGTACTTGATGTAGGCCTCCATGTTGAGTCCTAGGCCCTCACCAATAAATTCGGGATTTCTTTTCTTATCAGAACAATCAGAGTGAGTTTTCCGAGATGCCGTATGTTCGAAATCACCATTAAACTCATCCAACTCTTTCCGAATACTCTGCACTGTCCTCAAATTGACACCCGAACACTCTGAAATGTTCGTATTGGAACGTCCGGCGCGAATGCCAAGCAGTACAGAATGCCCTTTCCAAATTTCTGGCGGAGTGGAATGCGTCATTGTTTTTTTTTTTTCTCACAGACTGTGCCTCTACTGACCCTACTATACTGTGCAGTCGACAAAATTAAAAACGCGCATGTGCGAATTTTTTAATGCGACAATTTACCCATCGCACCCTGTATACTATTTTGAACAGCATTTTTTTTCTCGGTGTGTTTTGTGTCTGCACATTTGCCTTGTTTATCAACAATTGCTATAAAGGTTTACTTACGTGACTATTTTATTTTCGTCAATCGGTTCAGTTGAGCTCTCTTCAATAATCTGGTTTTATTGTCGTTTGAATGTTTTGCTCTCTAATAAATGCGTGTCTTGTACAATGAAAATACAACAGGTTGGTTAAACCAACTCTACTATGTTTAATTCCGTAGCAGTAAAACACGTGATGTACGCATATGTCAGTCTCGGAGAAACTGTAGAGTTTACTAAGGTAGCTAGCTAATACCTGTTGTAGTTTCCTGCACAGGCACATATATTCATTTTTTTGCGGGGGTGGGTATTTCTCTAGCCAGCATTCATAATTTGAAACCGATCCTATGGATCGCCTTCCTATTTGGAAATCTTTTAGGGTTGCGCTTATTTTTATCTATTTAAATCCAGTGGTTTACAGCAGCATCACGTTGAAATACGGGTTTTCGTATGATCACCGAAGTTAAGCAACGTCGAGCTTTGTCACTACCTAGATGGGTGACCACTTGGTAATACCTCTTTCTGTAAGCTTGGATGTGCGGAAGCTGTAATGGATAATGGTTCGGAATTGTGAATAGGAGAACCGAGTTTCAGTTCCAGTTGGGTTCGTTATATTCAGGTACGCCAGAATACTCTTGGAAAGGTATGAATCCACCTTTTTTCCCCCACCTGAGGGTTAATTATTAAAAATTGTATCACCAAATCATTATCACCAAAAAAAAAAAAAAAATTCTTACAATCTAAAAAAAATTTCTGGTTTTAAATAACCTGAAAAGAGTTGATAAGCCGTAAAAAACTACATCCTCTGCACTATTGCTGCACTATTTTTTCTCGCCGCTCTTCCCGGATTTGAGCAGCATCTTTTTCATTTCATTTTTATTTTGAATTGTGAATTCAACTAGATAAAGAATCTTCCTCTCCGCATACCATGTTATTGGTTGATTGGTATTAGAAATAATCTTTGGCAGTCAGGCCGATCTGCCGCATTCCAGGTCCCGTTGTTTTGAACTCATGTCTTCTGTTTTAAGAAGTTTTATTGACCTGGATGTGCGCATGCGCTCATTGCATCTGGTGTGCTTTGACGTATGAACGAAAGCTACTGTCATCTGATTGCTGTGAAATCTGTTTCGACTGGTGTATATGAAAAAAAGCCAATAATGATGAATTCAGTTGTTTCCATAAATAAAAAACAAACATATTCAATAAAATGAGAGAAAAAACATGAAAACAAAGTGTTCAGTTACCAGACACAGCTACTCGAAACCTGAATAAATAAAAGAGAAGAAAGAAAGACAAAAGTTAACTTGTCGTTCCTCTCTCTTCAGAGCCCAATCGAGTAAAATAAACCCCTGGGAAAACAAATTACTTCAATATCTATCTATATCTCCCAGATGTGGCATTATACTTTATTACATTAATGATCCACTGTATAAAGACGTTTGGTTAGAGATCCAGGGACTAGACAGGAAGAGTTGTGAGTTCAATAACATAAGTTTATGAATTTAAGCGCACTACTAGATTGGCGGTAAGGTCTCATTTTGCAAACGAAATGGCTAGATGTATCTGTATTTTCTTTGCAAATAGTTTCTTCTATCGCACTTCTCGCACATGGAACTCTATTCCGGATTTTTCTTTCCAGTAAAATTTGATCTTCAAAAATTTAAATGCAATGTCAATCGTTATCTTCTTCATTTATGTTCTTTTATTGTTCTCACTTTTTAATAATGCTTTTCTTTTTCTTTTATTCTTTTACACTCAGTAACCCCACTGTCGTCTTAGTAGCTTTGTTGCCTTGCTTGGAGTGAAATGTTTTAAATAAAAAAAAAATTCAAAATCATTGAAACACTCAGTCAATCGTAGCAACATGTGCAGATGGTTTTATAGTTAACGGAACAAGAAATTAACGAGCGGTGTTCCAATTCCGATCGAGTTTGTTACATAGAATTTTTTTTTATCTGGAGAGATTTCGAGCTAAACTAGGCCAAAATTAATATAAGCTAATTTGCATCTCTACTGAAAATTCTATGGACAGAACGAGTAAGCAACTAATAAGTCTTAAAGAAAATGGCAACAGAATAAGGAAAAAAGAAAACAACTGAAATCCCTTGAACACATATTGAGGAAAGGTGGCTTGGAAAACTCAGTAGTTACGGAGAATATTAAGGGTGTTGGGTTTGTAAAATTCGTCTGCTCCTATATAGAGAGATTGGTCAGATGATGTTAGGCGGTCTCTCGTTAATTAATAAAACCATGTGGGTTTAGAAAAAGCTGACCACTACCAGAGAGAAGGGACCGGGCCTGCTCCGAAGCAACACGCAAGAAATTCTCTGCGTCGCCACGGTACAAGTTGCCGAGGGTTTTAAAGGTACAAGCTACCTAGCCCTATTTCCCTTCACCAGATCAATGTCCGCCTCCTGACATATTCTCTCTATATAGGAAAGGACATTGCGTTTATGTTAACAACCACTGTTTTCATATTTAGGTGTAAATAAATATCTTTATTGCTTTTGATAAAATATTCTTCTTATTTGTGTCAGTCCTAAAATATGGTGGGTCTAGCTCAATAAGGGTAAAAAGGGAATGCAGCGAGTCACTTGCCTGACGGGTTTGAGTGTATGGATGGCGGGTCTGGGTACGGAAACCTTAGCAAGAGGAGAAAAACTTTTAAGAGCCAGACGAGACAGGATATTACAGAGAATTATGATCGCCTCTGTTTCAAAACATAGGAACTCAGAATATAAGACATAGGAACAACATTTCAAAACAGGGCGCGAATGGGTTTCCTCTAGAGATTGATAGATAAAGCGCTTTTCTGTTTGAATTTCCGAGTCGAAACGTTACTATTATTTGCAGTTTGACTAATGTCCTCATCTTTTTTGTTATTATGACAGCGTTTCGGTAATTGTCCCTTATGACCATTGTCGACCTGGGTAAACTCCAGGGAATTTCGAATTGAAACGTTTATTTAATCTCTCCCCGTAGAAAGGTTGTGAGAGTAACAAAAGAAGATGAGGATATTAGTCTGACTAAATAATTTAAACGTTAAGCTCTTCATTTACGAGTGGAGTGATTTCCAAAGCGGAATAAAATATCTGACGAGACACGGGAAATGCGAGTTAATTTGGTAGATCAGCGAGTTGGTCAATCTGTTTAAATTCTTCGAAATTTTGGATAAAGTCAAAATCAAAACTTTTAGAATTGACAGTAAAGCTCGAACCTGTTTTTCAAAAAAAAAAAAAAAAAAAAAAAATATAACAAAACAGGAGCTCTGCTTAATTTTCAGTGAGTGGGGGTCTTTGTTCATGTCTTCTAATTTCCACTTGGTTAAAGACGTAAAAATAAAACTTCAGATTCCACAAAGGACGTGACTTCTTTTTACGCCAATGGCGCACCTTATTTTCGTTAGGTGGAGTGGGTAAGCGTTGCTATCATGTACTTATTTTAACCCGTGCTGTGTCTTTCAGTCGCTACCTTTTGTACGATAGGTTATTTGGTGCATACAATCACGCATACGCCCCTACCGTTTTAAATACGTTTTAATCAATCCAGTTTTTATCGATATTTACTAAGTTTAGAGATGATTATGGCACGATGTTTGAAGAATATGCGTAGTAAATATTGAGCCGATTACCATCGTACTATTTTAAAGAAAAGTTTCTGGACCGGTACTGCAATGCGAGAGCAACCAGATAGTTACTTAGCTATATTTATATATTTATATATATTTAGCCTGATCAGAAGAGGGTGACACTTTCATAAGTATCAAACTAACTCGATAGGTGAATAGTCAAACAAGTCCAGCTTTCCATTCTACCCGAGGACTTCCTAAGTTTATTATTACTTAATATCCTCTCATGTAATTAGACGTTTCGGTCGAGTGATGATGATCATATCTCAGTTTCTACCCGTAGCTTAGAGACGTAACAGTTTTCTCAGCACATGAACCCATCGGCTTCCCCACAACTATGGGTTAAATAGTAGGACTTGTATCTGGTAAAATCATTATTATTTAAAAAAAAAATGTTAATGTAATATTCGCTCGCAAAAAAGATTCTTACAACTCCAAATGCTTCGGCTTTAAATAATCCATAAAGAGTTGATAAACCGTAAGCAACAAATAAATCAATCAATTCTTAGAAAATCAGTTGTTCGAGTTAGCGCTGTCCTATGCTCATTCCGAATGATGTCAGATATCCCCAAAGGCGTCCCGCGAAGCAGAACGATATCTGGAAACAGTCCTGAGTATTCCAATCATAAAAGGTACCACAAAATCTATCAGGAACCATTCTTGGCTGCTCTAGTACCCAAGTATGATAACAGGGTGGTTTCTTTTTTTTTTATTATGCATGTGCTTTGTATACTTTTATTTGGCTTGGCTGGATGTTCTAGTGAGTATATTGGGCTTTATAATGATTTTCCGAGTGTAGCTTGGATGTGGCACAAGGCCGAATGTAAGGGGTACCCAGTGAGGATTGGACTCACTACTCAGTCGTAATTGTTCTAGCGAGACAAGCTTGCTAACCATTACACCACCTTGAGGTGCCCATAGTGTGCTTTATATACTGAACTTCGTATATTTATATCCCAACGTGACTCTTTCAACAACAACATTATATTAATAATTATGATTTGATTTGATATCCTCTCCTATGTTTCAACCGATTGATGACGGTCATATCTCAGCTCCTACCCACAGTTTAGAAACACAACACCTTCATCAGCATATGAATTATTCCAAACAATGCTGTCACCTGCACACTTCTAATGATGCCAGGAATCCCCAAGGCCTGGATTTATTTCCGATTGCGTCAGTCACAAAAGGTGACAAATTTATCTGCTCTTTGGTCTGTTGCTCTTACCCTGCCAATTTATCTGCATATTTTAACATATTTTAACAATTATTATACACAGAATCAGTGAAGCACTCGATGGCAGACATCACAACAACGATTGTCCTAAATATCTCAAGGGAAGCTTTTGTCAAGGTGTGCCAGAGGGACTTGATACACAAACTCTCCAGCTAGGGTAGCTCGGGAAGAGTCTTTGCAATTATCAAGTCATTTCTCTTATGTAGGTCCATGAAGACGAATGACTAATCTTCTGAAGTCGTCGCAAGGCGTCGCAAAACCCTTGTTTCGATCCTTTCCTCTTTCTGCTTTTTATTTACGATCTAAGAATATTCTTAGATCATTAGTAAACATCTATGTAGATGTTGCCACAATTTACGGAATTACCTCCAGAAATTCAGACAACCCGAGCTTGACAGCTGATCTCTCCTATGACCGAGCTGAAACATCTCAATGTATCTAAAAACAAAAACAAACTTGTATCATTTCATAATTATCAATGATGTCACAAGTTCTTTCCAGCCACTATGAGTGGCTTCTCTTTTAATGGCGCTACCTGCCTCGAACCTCTGCTGGGACTAAAGTTCACTCCAGACCTCCAGAAATGCTAGAAAAATGATCGGCTCCTTGTACCAGCCAGAAAGTACGTCTGCCATGCTTCATCTTTACAAGAGTCAGATTAAATGGACTATTGCTGCCATATCTGTGATAGATCTGCCTTATCCTCACTTCCCATCATTCAAAGTTCGTTTACACGGCCTTGTGTGTGATGAAGTCTTTTCCATTCTGCAACCTCTTTCCCAGAGATGCAACGTTGCAAACCTATCGCTATTTCAATGGCAAATATTCAGACGCTCAAATGTTCTTTAGATCCACTAGTTCAGTCCATCACGGCTAAACCCCGCTGTGGTCGGTCCACGATGTCAAACCACCTTCATTCCTTCCTTATTCCAATTGTAAGGAAGAAGTTCCACTCACCTTTTCCCTAAGAACCGCTGCTTTTTGGAACAGACTCCCACATAGATGCTTCCCCGGACACTACAATGCTAACGTCTTAAAGTCAAAATTACTTATCTCCTACACTATCTTAATTCTCATTTCCACTTTCACATTAACATAATACGATTTATTCAGTAATTCTCTACCTTGAGTGGCTCTTGTATTTGCGAGTCTTGTATTTGGTGAACACTAGTAAACGTTACAAAATATAAATGCGACAAGAGTTTGTTCCGACTGCGAAACATACACATAAACAGATACGGAGCAGAAGTAAAATAAGGTCTCATTTGGTATGCTGACGTGGTCGTCACTGAGTCAGTGATTTAGCTTCTGTGATATCATGCGGGAAAGAAATTTAAGGCTGGAGCATACACTGTAGTCCTACTGGTTTTGCTCCAGCTGTTTCTAATCAGATCTTCACGTAACAGTATAACTGGAGGTAATTCTTTCCTTTTAACATGTACATCAAATATAGCTGAAACATAGAGCGACGACAGTTCTACAGCGCTTCCGATTTTTAGTTGTTATAAATTTTCCTTTTGTCTATTCATTTGTCATTAAGACAAGATTTTTTTTTCATTTAATTCAAGACAATCTTTCATCTACATAAATTCATTTTCAACAACTGGTGAGCCCCAAACAGACATTATCAATAAATTTACTGACAACACAAGGTTCCTTTACGTAATCATTCATATGCAGTAAACATCTGACCAAGGCACAAGAACACGTAATCTTATAATAAATCCTTGTCGATATTTCGGTGTTATCTTGGCGTTAAAGAATGGATAAGCTAGCTCAGAATGGTAAACCACTGGTCAGAAGACTCTGCAGGCGTGAATTATAACTGTGATGGAGCGATATAAGACCTAAAAGGTACGACAACGGCTACAAGAACTTGAAGAATCAAAACGCTTTCCGCATACAGATCCCTTAGTGAGGCAAGCCAACACATGGTGGGGACATTCTAGCCAGTCAGTGTGCGTTCTCTTGATCCTCTCCCTCTAGCCCCACCCTCCCTAGAAACGACGCTGCAACTACTGTCCGTCATATAAAGCAAGATAAAAGAAGAAAATTGTCCGTCGTTCGATGCAGTTTGAGTTGCGACGTTGGGGTCTGAAGAACTAAAACCGGAGACGACACGAAACGCAAAATTAGAAGGAAATGTTTTTTTTTTGTTTTTTTTGCGGGGGTGGGTGGGTGATTAACTCTATTAAATCCGTGCTGAATAATAAGAAAAAAACATGACGTTTCGATATTTGTAGGACTTAACCATCGTTAGCATCAGATTTGATAAAATATCAAGAAGAGAACGTTGGTTCTAGTTATCGTTTGTGAAAGAGCATGGCAGGCGCTCTTGACTTTTTAATGCTATAAACTTCGTAATATACGCGTAGCGTAACGGTTATCATCCCAAGAAGTTGAATTAGCGAGCCGAGTTCGAACTCCCACCTCGTCTGTGGTGTTCACTTTTAAACAACCCCCCCTGTGAAAGGCATGAATCCAATTTAAACCCCAAATATCTATGAGTCAAATAGTCGGGTGGACTAGATTCTAGCCTCTATTGGCTTCGATTGGCAACCAGACTAGGACAATTCTGAATTAAAGTCTGTTGAGAAGGTAACAGGAAACCTCTTCAATATCTTTCCCAAGAACGCATGGCAATCCATACATAATGAAGAAAATGTAACCGTGGAAAATCAAGATTGCCTACGTCTTGAAGAGACATCTTATTAAAAAAAAATAATATTGTTTTGGGTTTTTTTTTTTAAAAATCTTTTCTTAAAGGAGAAGACGTTTTTTAAAGCTGTGTCACGGCGTCTTTATACGGTTTATTATTTTCTATGAGCTTTACAAATATTGACCTGAATTTTTGTAGGAGCCAATATGGTTAGAAAAAAAAAAGACTTGTTTACTCTTGAAAAACGTGCAGCAAACAGGTTTATTCCGGAATTAAAAAATGTTTCACTAAATATACGATTGATAAAGAAAACTATATAAGTGGAGCCTCCTATAAAACAATGTAAAATGATTTACAGGTAATAGTAAACAAAACAAAGAACCCCACATCTTTACAGATTTAGAGAACCAACGGAGAGATGTCAGAATGAAAAAAAAAAAAAAGCTTTCGACGAAACTAATTCAGTTCCATATATCTCCAATCTGTGAAACCTGGTATTTGAAAACGGAATAGTTGTAGCGGTATTCTTTTATGAGCACCGTGACCTTTGAGGACGTGGACGATCATGGCTCTCCGTAAGTTCCTATCTTTTACATCCCGAAGCAATGGTTGTTCTTTTAGTTCGTTCCTAGTTCCCATTCGGCCATCTATTTAGACAACCTCTCTCAGTGTTTCCCTCTGTCGCTTTTGCTTTTATTATATGCCGTGAGCGTATAAAAATTTGATTCTCTACCAAATCCAAGTCTTTGTGCCAGACGCAAAAATTTAGTAGGAACGGCAAGTCATAATAATAGGCGCAGAATTACAAAACAAAACAACCACTGTGTAAAATTTCAAAAGGAAAAAGACATTTATTTACACAATTACGAAAAAAGTTACAAATACGAATTTAGCACAAAATGCCCTTTGGTTTGGTTTGTTTTACGGCATATCAAGTTCAATGGGTTATTTAATGCCGACAAGATTTTTATTATTGGTAATATTTTTTTCCAAATGTTTATTGCCGGTAATATTTTTTCCTACAATTTATTTCTGGTATTAAAACTTATTTTTACACTTTCATAGTGTTTTGACCCCAGTTTGGGGGTTCACTATTTGCCCATAGCTGAGACCCTAGCAGGTGCTACCACCCCGGGTCAGGGTGGACCTGGGAACACCAGCAATTAGGAGTTGGTTCCACGTTCCTCAAAACCTCCTGATCTTGCTGCTGGATGCACTGTATCGTCATACGCAGGGCGCGGATGTAGTTTATCGTCATACCCAGCACGCCTCATTGGGGAGGGAAGTCTTACCCCTCTGCAGAGGTGCAGTCAGCCTATTCTGAATCCCCAGCCGACAGGGCATATTTTCTTTTGTGTGTCTATTAAGGTAGGATAACAATTTCAGATAGAACGGATTACCAGCGAAAAGACAAGGATTTTGAAAATGACAAAAAGAGAAAACAAAGGTGCAACAATCTTTGAGAAAAAACGAAAACACCTACTTTTACTTGATCCACGAGCGTCTCTGGGACATACAGTATGTTTTTGAAAAGTCCCGTTTAACTTTACACAGTTCGTTCTTGGGAAAGTTTCTGAGATTTCTTTTCGTTCTTGGCTGTCCAACTACAGGAGTATTTTCACTTGAACTTTTGGTCTCTCTGCAGATGGCCGGTAACTAATGCTTCTTTGATGTTCACTTTTTGATGTCAAATGCTTTTTTTGATGTTGACGACCTGCCTTGGCCCCTTGCAGTCAAAAGAATTCTCCTCGCCTCTGAGTTGAGCTCTATTTATTTTAAAAATTAGGCTCACACCTGTCCCACTATTCGGGATGTTACTCTTCATTGGTCAGTATATACGAAAAAATAATTTTCTGTATACTGGAAATGGATCTTTCACAAATTTTGGCGGGTTTCAAGCACTGAGTCGAAAAGGTCATAAAAATGTAATAATTTTTGCACAAACCACAAAACGTGTATTAAAAAAATCAACCTAGACGATTAAATATATATGCAATGCTACCATTTTTAAAACAAAAGTAACATTTTTATAAATGTCCAACTCTAAGCTTTTCTCGGAAATGTTTTGATATCCATGCTAATCTGAAGTATATATCGTTCTCGCTATTTTTTCCTGCCAAACACAAGCTCTTTCGGTAACAGATTCCCTCCGTTCTTTTTGCTTTCAATGTGTCTTTGAGTGACAAATTCTTCATGCTTCCTTTCTTCATTATGTCACAGAAATTTCTGCATCTTTATTTTTGATTCTAAGTCTCATTTCTTTATTTTTGAATAGCAAAAGATGCCTTTCAAAAGCTAAGCAAAGCATTAAGAAACAAAAGTTTCGTTAGAAACAGTGCTCAACCGTTATGTAATATCAATCCTGTATAGTAATTAATGATGAACAATTTTCTCGTAGATGAAGAAGAGATTTAAAGCAACAAAAATGTGTTTCCACAGAAGGATGATGAGAATATCATGGACTGAACAGGTGAGTAGCGACGGAGTTTTAAGGAAAATGGAAACTAAAAGGACGCTTAAATTTACAATGAGAAAGTTCCAGTTGAAATTTCTCGAACACTTAATGAGGAAAGAGAGCTTGGAGAATTTTCTACTTAAATGACATACTAATGACAAGAAGAAACTGAGGATACTACTTATCGAATTTACGAATTTAAGCGCAGTACTAGAATGGCAACTAGGTCTCATTATTGTTGAAATTGCTAACGGTAAGCGTAAGTTCTTTTCTATTGGTTTCTTCTCACGCACTTCTCGCCTGTGGAACTCTCGTGCGGCTTCTTGTTTTCCTGTCAACTACGATCTTCAAAAAAGTAAATGCAATGTCAATCGTTATCTTCTGCCTCGTTAATACCCGTTCTTTTATTGTTCTCGCTCTTTAATAAATGTTTTTCTTATAATCTTTCACACTCAGTAACCCCCTTGCGTTTGAGTGGCTTTGTCACCTTGCTTGGGGTGAAATGATTAAAAAAAGCCGTATAAAACAATTAAAACAATGACATTTCATTTTAAATTTCTATGGCAAATGCCCTAGAAATTTCAAATGTCTCTTTCTGGTTTTATGTACAAGTGTCCTTTTTATTTCCATATTCTTTTAGACTTCCTCTTTATTTAAATGTTTAATCAATGGTATTCTCAGCATCCTTCTGTAGAACCATATTTCTATTGTCTCATAGATCAGAAGATACTGAATAGTATTTGAAAATCAATAGAAATTATATTTCTCTTGATATTCAATGCTTCCGATTTGAAAACTCTTTCACTAATCATCATATTACAATTATTACGATTATTATTTATATTGGGTTGGGTGACCGCTTGGGAATAGCAGGTGTTTTGCTAGCTTGGATGTGCGGGTGGTGTAATCGGTAAAGGCTCAGAATTGGAAATCAGAGAACCGAGTTCCAATTCCAGTCGAGATCGTTATATTCACTTACACGCAAATACCCTTGGGAAAGGCATGAATCCAACTCTTCCCCCAGCTATGGGTTAATTAGTAAGTCATATATCACTAAACCATTATTACCTGAAAAAATTCCCCCTACCCAGCTAACAAAACCACTTTGCTACAACGCTTCTAAAATGTTATATAGACATTGTATAAAAGTTATTATTTGTGTCGTCTCCTCACAACGTGGCCACAATTTTAATGTCTCCTTGAACTTTTAAGTTTGTTTCCCTCTCAGTAACCTCCTTGCTTCCTAGTGACCTTATCGACTTGTCTGGTGGGGGGGGGGATATATTGTCTTATTGATTTGGAAAAAAAAGGCTGGAATTAAATTCAAACGATTAAATAGAACGTACTATATTTATCTTCACTTAAAATGTGTTTTTATTTTATTTTTAAATGTATCAAAAACCTGTCCTGTACAGCCGTATTATGGGAGCGCTGCACAGGTAGATTAGGGCAAATTTAAATTTATTTTAGTTTCCTTTGAAGGTTAAAGTTACAATATAGGATTTCATACTTTATCTCAGTATACTTTTACAGTAAAGCAGATTGATTTTTGACTTTTTAGAAAATCATCTTTGCGCTCATTGTGAAAGGCAGGCGGGGAGGGAGGGGGATAAGTGGTGACACCAGAAATTAGATTTATAGCTTTCACCAATTTTTGAGGATTTAGTTTTAAAGAAGACAAAATGCATGGTCATCAGTAAGAGGAAGAGTCCGAATCAAGCAGCCGCGGAAGTTTAAATATCAGGGAAGTGTTCTGACAGACGACGGTAAATGCGACACTGAGATCCGTAGACGTAATGGGATGGTCAAGGACACATTCTAAAAGCTGGGCAGAGTATTGTGAGACAGGAGGATTTCTTTGGTAACAAAGAAAAGAATACTGTGCTCTTACTTGACATCTTCTTTACGGCAGTGAATGTTGGACGATTTCCTCAAAGATGAAGAAGAGATTTGAGGCGACAGTGATGTGGTTCTACAGAAGGATGCTAAGGATATCATGGGCCGAGCGTTTGAGCAACGATGAGATCTTAGAGAGGTTGCAAACAAGGAGGAGGCTTGTACGAAACATCAGGAAAATGAGCTGAAGTTTCTGGGACACATAATGAGGAAAGGGGAATGAGAATCTGATACTCACGGGTCGAATAAAGGGAACGAGAGACAAGGGAAAACAATGCGTGACGTACTTAGCGGCTTTAAGTAAGTGGATGACAGAACGTGGTCTGGGGGGGGAAGCAGAGGGGAGGAACTTGTTGAGAGCTGCAAGGGATAGAGTGAAGCGGAAAGCCATGATTGCCTACGTCCTGAAAGGACATGGCATATAAAGAGAAAAAGATGTTTTAAAGATAGTCTGAAAAATGTACAGAAATACTTATTTTCCTCAGGTTTTTGCTTACAAAATGAACTCCAAATTATTACTATTTCAAGAATAAATCCAAATAAGTTTAAATCTAAATATTCGATACATTGAATGGAAAATATATTCAAACCAGAATTATAATCATCACAAATAATTCATTTTTTTTTTGTATTCGATAGGTGAAAACTGTATGAAAATATTGTAAAAGATTACAAAAAAGGCTACTCAATGAATAATAATATACTAAACTTAGAGTACTCTATAGCATTACATTATAATATAGCCAAATTGTTCAGTATAATTTCCCTTTGAAGTAATTGAAGGATTTATTTAATGACACAATGATTTAGTAATAATGTTCTTGTGCCATGCATCTTGTCTGTATATAATTTGTAAAGCTTAAGTAAATTATAAATTTTATAAGGCTGTGCTCTAAGGCTTTCGCTGATCACCAGAATGAAATCCCAATGCTATGATTTTGAACCTAATCGTAATCTTTAAACTCGTTTCCTCAAAAAACGGTAACGATTTGGAAAAAAAAATGTCATTATTTATCATGCCAAACTCAAACTTTCAAATTGAGTGCAATACCACGACTCCAAAATAGACCTACTTTACTGTTACAGTATTGTATTTACATACACAAAATCATACATTTCCCCTAACAAAACCACTTTAAAATATATTCCAATAGATACATAATGAAACATACGAATTTTTTTTCATACAAAACACCCTTGTAAAATAGGAGACATCTTATGTTAAAGTGCGTATTTTACGAAGGCAAATACAGTACACGAACAAAAAGAACAAGAAAATCAAATTGCAGTTATTAATCAAGCAGCAAGAATTTTTAAAATAAATCATACAAAATCTTTCAAGTTCATCTTTGAAGACATTGCCAAATGAAATATTAGGTTGGTGCAAAAATAATGACGTAATAATGTCGTTTTTTGACGTAACGTCAAAAACCGACATTATTACGTCATTATTTTTGCACCACCCTAATAGATATTTCCTAGTGGAAAAGTTTTTTACGGCTTATCAACCTATGAGTGGAAAATAAGTTACAGTCGGTCACTGTAGAAATGAAGTCATACAAACACCGTGCGTGTGCTTCTAATGGCAACGGAGAGACGAACGAGCTTAGTTGAGTGGACCTCATTCATTGGGAGATAGTTACAAGGATTCTCAACCAAGGGGAATGTTTCAGGGCGTCAAGAAAAAAATATTTTACTTTTCTTATTTTTTATTTACAGAATTTGGAGCCTGTCATGAGAGTAAAAAAAAAAAGAATTCTCTATAAAAATAATCCATGTAAATATCCATGTACCAACATAGAAAATAATGATTATATTCAACTAGCAACCATAGCCAGCTGGTGGATCAGAAAAAGCGTTCAATTAGAATGGAGCAAAAACAGAATCATGTTTAGATGTAACGGAGTCTATCTTCTTCAATTACTTTAAAGTACTTTCAATGAAACCATTTTGAATTAATGCAGTTACTGATATAACAGAAGTTGTCTGTATTTATTCAATCGAAGTTAGCCAAGGACATGAAGGGATAAAACAAGCAACATGAAGACCCACTTCAGACCACAATTATTTTGAAGTTTTTGACTTTCAATTTGTCAGTGTTCTACCAGGAATGTAAAAGAGAATACATTTCTAAAGTAATTGTTAAGTTTGATGTAAATTGGTTGTAAGATCAATGAAAAATAAGGAAGAAACCAGTAAAAATCGCCATATTTCGCTATTTACACAGACTTTTACTATATGGGTGGACTCAATTATCAAGTTAAAATACTGTTAAACAATCTACTTATTGTTGGCTACAATTGAGTGATGTCTGTATTAGATTATTTGAAAATTGAGAGTTTTTAGTTTAAAATTTGTGTTGAAATCGATTTTTCCCTTTTCGCTAAACGCAGTAGAATAGAAATAAAAATGAGGGATCATTGAGCTCGTCATGATGTAAGTATCCTACGTACCGATTTTGAACGAAATCGGAGGAAAAAAAGTTGAGATTATCGATTTTTGATCGGCTTTATCAATTATTGATTTTTTAAAATTATCGATTTTTTACGCTAAGAACCTATCTCTTACATTGTATAATGTATATGCTAAGTTTGGTCTAAATCGGTTGGATGGATATTGAGTGAGAAGGTATCACACAGACAGACACACAGACATCCTCTGTTTTATATATTCAATAATATATGAATATTGGAATGCGCCTTTTTAGTCGTACAATCTTGGAAAGCGGTGGAATGATACATTAACTTGAATAAATGTGCATTGGTCAACAAAGTTTGAAAACCACTGGATCAAAGAAGCTTTTTCTTCCGTTTGAAAATTGGAATAAAGCATCCCGATTGGTCAATAAATCTGTGATAAACGTTTCCTTTCATTCGATCGCATATTATCAGGATGTTGTCAGCAGAAGTCCGATTTAGAAGATTTTAGTTGGAAAGAAGCTAATTTTTTTATTGGCTCAAAATTGTTGATCACATTTGTATTTATGTTGAGCTTTATTTCACGCATTCATTTAAGAGAATGAAGAATGCCGCCCTTTTGCTTTTGAGTGGAAAGAGAAAAAAAAAAGTTATTATGAATTGTTTGTTTTGTTTGAAAATGGATAAATACAGTTAGATACTGATTCGGGTTTTATTATTTGACTGTGAGAAACACACACACAAAAGAAAGATGAATACAATTGTGGAACAAAAAGCATTTTGGAAAATTATAGTTCTTCCTTGCGTTTGAGGTTTGTCGTTCGGCAAGATTTCCCCGAGAAAAAAACTGAAGCCCTGAATGAAATCTTTGCACGTCAGAGTTGGCATAATTTCCCTTTACTTATTGTTATGTTGTGCAATAGCCGAGAGTGTAAAGGTATTTTTGTAAGGCATAATAACAGAAGGAAAAATAATATCAATAAAAATCGAATCTTTATAATTTCACAAGCGAAAGTGACATAATAATGGTGGTCATTTTAATATTCACCGTGAAGAATGTATAGGAAAGAAAGGCTATTTCCAACACAATTACATACCCCCATACAAACCGTATTAAAACATGTCCAAACAGACAATATTTACAACACACACCGTTTAAATTAAATTTCTAACCAATAGACACTATCGGTTAGAAATTAATATCACCATGTGAAATATTTGACCAATCAGAGAAAACTAAAACTCTATTTTCCTCGCGCCTATATTTTCTACATGGGAAAATTTATTATAAAACCCGACAGATTTCGATTTTCACGATGAGAGATGCGACTGTCTCCAAATCGTTCAAACACAAGGGATGATGTTGCTACATAGTTTTTTTCTTTCTCTCAGCGTATCAGAGACAAAAGATGAAATGAAAAATGGCGTTAGGGAAAAAATTTGAAAAATACTGTTCTTTAACTGTTTTATGTACAGGAATTAAAAAGTTGTGATCTATTCACTCACACCATAGTTTTTAGTGGTCGTGTAATTGTAGGTTTGGCTTTCACGAAGATAAAAACAGTAAAATAAACGTACAAAATACGGAGAAGGCATAGTACTGTTGTGAATATGGATTATCTCCTCTTTGATAATCCAAGCTATAAAAGCTGTACATTTCCGCTTGTCAAGTAGACGAGTAATAAGATTCGAGTCGATCTTGCGTTCGTCTGTCGAACTCTCTGCTTTAGCAGAGAGGAACCCGGACGAGGACCCGGGCAAGGTTTCGTCCGGGGAGGTTGACAGGGCCTGAACCCGTCTAGGCGGGTTCAGAAAGGACATATTTTTGGCCGAGCCTACGGGCTCGGGGATACCCACATTAAAACGGTCTTGTGTCACATTCGATCCTCGTGGGTGGATTGATAAATACCGACGAGTAGTAAGATTCGAGTCGATCTTGCGTTCGTCTGTCGAACCCTGCTTTAGCAGAGAGGAACCCGGACGAGGCTTTTCCGAAGGGCAAGGTCGAAACCGGGGAGGTAGACAGGCCTTGAACCCGTCTAGGCGGGTTCAAAAAGGCTATATTATTGGCCGAGCCTACGGGCTCGGAGATACCCACTTTAAAACGGCCTTGTGCCATATTCTATCCTCGTGGGTGGATAGATAAATACTGACGAGTAGTAAGATTCGTCGGCGACTGTCGAACTCTCTGCATTAGCAGAGAGGAACCCGGACGAGGCTTTGCCGAAGGGCAAGGTTTCGTCCGGGGAGGTTGACAGGGCCTGAACCCGTCTAGGCGGGTTCAGAAAGGCCATATTTTTGGCCGAGCCTACGGCCTCGGGGATACCCACATTAAAACGGCCTTGTGCCGCATTCGATCCTCGTGGATGGATTGATAAATACAGACGAGTAGTAAGATTCTTAATTGAATAAAACTAAAAGATTACTAGACAGAATCTCTTGTCCTGTTTTCATTACAAGCACATTGTATGGTAATTTCATACAATTTTATTTATATATTTGTGTGTATATTTTTTACGTTACAATTGTGTTATATATTACAAAAGAGAAATTTACTCCGTCGTATTGCAAGTCATACCACAGAGAGAAGTTACATACGTGTTGTTGTCTTCTTGAAGGTCCTTCTTGGGCGAAGCAGTTAAATATCATGTTTTTTAGCGAGATATCCCTATTTCCGGCAGGAACAGATTTTATTGCATGCTGGGAGTAATTTTATCATTATTTTATTTTATTTTTTATTTAATTTATTTTAAATAGGGTTTAAATATTATTGTTTTATTTTAATTTATTTATCTTTAACAATAGCTCTACAGAGTCAAGGGAGATCACTCAAATTACTTTTCACCAGATTTACTTCCCTTGTCTAAAAATAATCTCCCTTGAATATCTTTCGCTATTGATGTTTCTGACGCAGTACAATGTAAAAATATTGATTTTTCCGTGTTCGCAAGAGAGAAGTTTCTATACATTTTTTAAAGGAAAATAAAAAGTAAGTTCTCAGTGATGGTGTTACGAATCAAATGATTTGCGAGGCTTGAAAGATCTTTCGAGTCGGAACCACCAAGAAAATTGTTTTCGAACTTTAAATTGGAATTTTAAGCAGTTTTGGTAGTAGAAATAAATAAAGCTCTTGGGTTAACTGTCAAATCATGCATACTGATTTGAAGCTTATTTAGTCAAAATATTCATTAATTAGCTCTTACTCTGGTTTTGTTTTGCATGTATTTTAATTTCTAAGAGAGAAACCAAGACGCCAATTAAGAAAATTGAGGATTTTTAGAAATGTTTGCTGAGACTTATTAATTAAGGTATTTGGGACAGATGGACGTAGATATTTCCATTTTCATATTTCAGAATTGTTGAACTGATCTGCATATCGTAATTACATTGTATTTTTTATTTAATCTGTAGGTTTTCGGTATCCAACAATTTCTTATAAATGGTGGACATTGAAAGCCTATCCATTTATATACGAGTGAATGCCAACCTACTTCCCTGAATCAGGATTCTGATGTTTGGCCAATGAAATACTGATTTCTGAAAATGGGTCTAGATGAGAGATTTTTACCATTCCCTTAAGTATATCTATAATGCATACGAGAAGGATTAGTATTATGCTTTCCTCGGCACATTTTATTATTTTTAAGGACCAGAAAAAAGTTTTTGTATTCTGGTTAATGCTCTATAGTGCACGATAGAGCAATGCTGAAAAAAAAAGGCTATGTAAAAATACTGGGTCACTATTAAAAATTTCACCTTTCATATTTTTCTTAAGTTAAAAATGATGATAGTTTTTTTTACAAAAAGTGGTCTTTATAACTGCAGAAAATACAAAACGTCAAGGTATAGAGTTGGTAGTTAGTGTTGCTGTCTTTGGCTCGTGCAATTGCTTCAATTCGATGTGGCATTGAATGGAACAAGGTCTAAATTTTCTCATTAAGAATTTCTTCTCTCCCTTCTTTGCTGTAATCCCGAAGCTTTTGGAGATTGCATGATTGTCGTTGGAGCATTTATTTCTTCATAACCTCCACCCCCCAAAAAAGTGATCTTTATTATTACAGAAAGTACAAAATGTCAAAGTATAGAGTAGGTAATTAAGTGTTGCTCCTTGAGATTGTGTGGTTTTCGTTGAAGTATTTGTTTCTTCAGTTCCCACCACAATATTATATTGAGATCACGACTTTATGCTAGCCAGTCTTCCAAAAGTCAAACATCTTCATCTACAAGTAACCTTTTTATTGCATGTGATATGTGACAAGGAGCATAGTCATTCTGAAAAATTTCTCCATCTTTATAGTCTGTCAGAAAGACCATACTAAACTAATATAGTTTCACTGTTTAGGTTTTTATCAAATTTTACCAATTTTCTTCTAATATCACTTTTGATGCAATCCTATACCATTTACATGTCCTCCACCAAATTTTACTGTCTTTGTGGTGTGTTTTGCATCATTTCTTTCTCCTTCTGGTCTTCTTACACATCCTATTGCATTACAATGTAATTCTATTTTGCATTCATCACAAAAAACATTACATTTTATCACTTCCCATATTAGATGTTCTTTTGATCGCTTCAATTTTCTATTCCAGTATTGTTTGGTCAATGATGATTTTTTTTTGCTGCTATACACCTGTTCAAATTCTTTTTTCATATATTCTGCATACTTTATCAATTGAAACCTCACTGTTAAGCCTGCATTCATTCCTTGCTTCTTTGGCTATTAATTTTAGATTTCCTACCAAGACTCTCACAAACTTTCTTTCATTTCTCTAACTTTGGGGATCTTCTAGTTTTCTTTACACTTAAATGAGATGTTTTTGGTAGTAATTCCAAAGCATGGTTTTCATTGGAGCCCTTGTTTCTTCAGTTCCCACCACAATGGTTCAATTATATTTAGATCAGGACTTTGTGCTGACCAGTCTTCCAAAAACTGAAGATCTTCATCCACAAGAAACTTTTTTGCTGCACATGATGTGTGGTAAGGAGCGCCTTCATGCTGAAAAATCTCTTCATCTTTGTTGTCTGACAGAAGACTAAACCATTGTAAACTAATATAGTTTTCACCATTTAGATTTCCATCAACTTTTACCAATTTTCTTCTATCACTTTTAAATGATGAAAAGTTTCTCCATCTTGTTTCGGAGGCGGAAATGGGTAACCGAGAAGATAGAACCTTGTTGTTGCTGTTACTGTTGTGGAGTTTAATTCCTTCTCCGTCTCGGCAAACGTAAATTCAAGTAAAAAGAATACATTGAACGTGGGTAAATGAATGTATAATTTATTTACATATTTACAAGACTAGTAAATTTTATCTGTTGCTAAGGCAACAGGGAGAGATA
>OZ010586.1:28021892-28061892 GCA_963932145.1 Acanthosepion lycidas
CTCTACTCTGTATTGAGCACTCTTTTAAGAATAGTAATTGTTGATTATTGGAATTCATTCCGTATGCACCAATTATATATATATATATATCAGTCTTGTTGGTTTTCTTTACACTTCTTTATGGTGGATTCAATCTCTGAGTCCGCCATGTTCTTGTAGCTGGACTTTCTTCTACCAGGAATAAACGCACGTGTTCATAATTTAACAACACATAAACCTACGGTCCGCTACTCATTTTTAACGACCTTTTTCTTTTGTTTATATTTTGGATGCATCTGGTTATAATAAAATGTAGGATTTTAGATAGAACACGCCGCCTAACGAGTGGCTAAGTGAGGTGAGTTAATGCCCCTGGTACAGTAGGGACAACCGAGATGGGTTTTTATCTAAAAGCGTATCCAAATCACATAATAATCATCAATATGTCTTTATATATTTCCTTTCCCATCTGTAGTGAGAAGGGAGGTAAATCGTCTTGAATTTAAGCGCAGTACTAGAGTGGCGACCAGGTCTCATCAATTTACAGTTGAGCTGGTAGATGTAGTAGCAAATTCGACGCTAACAATTTCTTCTCTCGTACTTTCCACTTGTGGAACTCCCTTCTGTTCCCATGTTTTTCAGCCAACTTTAACCTCCAAAAATTTAAATGCAGTGTCAATCGCTATCTACTGTCCTCCTGATTATTCTTTTCTCTTCCAGCTCATTATTAATGTTTCTGTTCCTAACTCTTCCACACCCAATAACCCCTTGTGTCTTAGTAGATTTACTGCCTTATCTGGGGCGAAATCAATTAAAAAAAAACAAAAACAAAAAAAAACGCCACCTATGAGAAAACCCTACGAATTTTTGTTCCAATCCAATATAAATAAATAAAAAATCATGTTGCACTTTTTTGCATAAGAGAAAATGACACTTGCAAAACAATTTATTATAAATTAATAATCATCAAACGGTATAATAATTATTAATATGCATTTATTTATATATGTTGTTGAGTAGCTGAACACCCCCACAAGATGGACTGGTCTAAGACTATTTAAATAGCACTCTCTCTCTCTCTCTCTCTCTCTCACCGAGGGAGAGGATTTAACGAGGAACTGTTTATTACAATAGTCTGTGTTCTCAACCGTGTACCTTATTATTCTCCGGAATAAACTACTTATTTTTTTATCTGTGTGTCAACCTTTCCTATTTATGGTACAACAATATATTTCCTGTAACATCTGTAGTGAGAAAGGAGAGAAATCAACAAGTTAATACATTTATGAGTGATTACTTCCCTTAGTCGTTTTAATAATCTATATAAATAAAATATTTATCTGCATTTAGACAAAATTACTTCCCGAGCAAAATGAACCATTTGATTAATCCGTTCTTTTATTCCTACGTTTTTTAGATTGCAGTGTTATTTGTTCAAGCTTTTCGTGTGAGGCACTCAGGTACCGTTGCCTGTTAAGTTATCGTCTTGCATCAACTTAATCTTCGTCGTTCTGTTGGTAATTTTTTTCTTCAGAAACATATTTCCATTTCAATGATGTATTAAGCACATAAAATTTTAACATGAAAAGATATTGAGCAAAAAGCGTTTTATATATTACTAGGAATCAACCATTCTATTGAACGTCAGAAAAATATAGGGAACTGATTAATGAAAGAGTTAAATGGCTTCTATTTTAGTTGTGAATTCTGGATCTCTGCTTTATTGAATCTCAATTCGTTGTGTTAAGACTTTTGTTTATTGAAGATGTATTAACATTTAATTACCTTTTCTAAGATATTATCTTGAGTTATTCTATTTTTACAGACTGTGATTAAATCAGAGCTGTTTAGAAAAAAAAATCGATACCCAATAAAGGATTAGTAATTGTCTTGAAATAGACTGGTTCGCTTATAAAGAAAAAAAAAAGAAAAAACGGAAAATTTGGTTGGAGGAAATAATTTTTGTAAATTAGCGTTTCATTAAATCATCCTCGAATCAAGAAATTTAATAGAATAGAAAAATAGTGTTTTTTTTTTCTTATAGATTTAGAAGGGGATCCTCTTCATAATATCGATACAGTGTAAAATCGATCCCTGACTTTTTACAGCTGTTATTTAAAGGTGTCAAGTTTAAAACTGTTCTTATATCATTGATATCTGCATATGTTTGTTTTTTTCTGAATTTTTAAAACTATTTTGTCCAGGGATTTTTTGGAAACACCAGCAAAAACATTGACGGGGAGTAATCATTTTTTTTTTTATCTTAAATGATGAATAAACGTATTTTTGTATTAATTTGTTATTTTTGTTCTTTTATAAAAGTGTATATCCGTTTGTTCTTTTTTTTAAAGAAATGTTTTTTTGTAAAAAAAAAATCAAATAAATTAGCACATATTTCAACACAACTATAGTAAAAAAACAAAAAAGTCATCTAGAAAATTCACGGTTTCATAAAAAATTCTAAGATTTAGTGATTCTGAATTAAGATCAAACCTGTTATCTACTTGAAGCACAATGACACAAACTAAAACATTCTTTTTCTTGCTTTGCTTACTGCAATGTCAAATAAATATGAGTTTATCATATTGATATATCAGTTTATGAAACAATTTAGAAGGATTAACATCTAGAAAATGAAAATCGTTGTTTTATAAAAGCTTTCAGAGGCCAAGGCTACAGCCTGTACTAGGCCTTAAGGATAATCTGGCTCTACTCCCAGGACAACATATTGAAGGCAAAAGGGTATAGAGGAAAGCAACCAGTAACTTGCCTAACGCGCACTTATGTAATGGAGGACAGAACTGGGACTGTGAAAAGACAAAACTTGTAAAACGAATGGGGTTTGTGGAGAGCCATAATCCCCCCCCCACGTGATGAAGGGGCACGGAACATAGAAAAAGGCTGTTTCTTCACTTTCAATGATCGAAGAAGGTGGGATTGTTATCTCGATTTCGCGTGTTTCTATTTTATGACCCAGAGATAGGATCTTTGAAGTTGGGTTTTCCAAGTGCCCGGGAAGGAATAAGAGAACAATTGAGTGAAAGAAAGCATTTGAGATCAAGTGACAAACAAACCAGATAGTGATGGTTTCCGTTTGCTGGTCTATATTAAGTCATGGTTGAAATCAAGAAAGCCAGTTCTGGTCTGCGCTTGTCAGGGGACGCACTGTCCTTCAGGTTTCGCCTGTTCGTATTGCTAAGTACGCATCATGATGTGTAGAGGGACAGGAAGTTGGTAGGAGGGAGGAGCTGAAGTGTTAGACTGACATGGCATTTGTCCAAAGTGTCCTCTGTCTACCCATCCAAACTAAACAAGGTAAGCCTAGAATAAAATACTTCATAATATTAAAAACAGGGTCGAGTTCTCATTTCTCAGCGTGGCATTTGTTTTCACCTTCTGTTACTTTGTGAACGTGCAGCGGACCTTTCTCAGTTTTTTTGGAGCACAGCGACTTGCCCGAGAATCGAGGCGTATCGTAGAAGTGAGGATTTACTGAACGGTCGGTGGAAAGAGAGGCGAGAGGCGAGAGCCTCCTATGATTTCACTTTGAGCCTTTTGGAACATTTTGCTATATATTCATTCTCTTTTTGTCTGTCTTTTGTATGTGTCCGAATTCTTGACACTAGATATTTTAATTACGTATTAGATTTTGCTATTACTACATATAAACATCAGTGTCCCAGAAAGAAAGATACAAATGAACCTAAAGAAAGAAAGAAAGGACATCAAATTCGTAAAGTAGGAAAGAAAAAAGAAAAAGAAAACAAAAACAAACGGTTTGAAGATAAAAGCAAAATGTAAAAAAAAGTAATCAGTCAGTTAAATGGCATACGTCGTACATACTTGGACGATCGATCATGTCTCTTTCGATTTATAACTGACTAGGCAGAATATTCTGCGGTAGACTAGTTTCCTACCAAGTCTACAGAACCCAGTCTGTTCTGCTATTCAGCCCATAACTAGGGTGGGGAGAGATGGTTTCATATCTTTCCCAAAGGTATTTGTGCATAACGAATCCGATTGTAATTCGGACACAGCTATCAGATTTTTCATTCCGATCAGTTAACCATTACACAGCAACACACATCTCGGTATATATATATATATATATATATATATATATATATATGGTTGGATAGATGTGAGCTTGTGACCCTGGGTTTCACGCTTTAGCGATCGTCAGACAAACTGATTAATTTTTAAAAAGTTTGGTTTTATGTAGATTGCGTGTATTGGTGTTATTGTGGAAGTGGTGGGGGAAACTTCGTCGTTTTTTCATCGTACTGACGCAAACATCGATGTATGCAGACACATATACATACTTGGTCGTCCGTCGGGACTCATACATATACAAACATATGTGGGCAGTTTCGGATATGACATATGTATGTATACGGGTGGTGTTGTGTCTATACATAAGCATTTGTATATTGAAATTTAAAGATTGGAAGTGTGGCGGAAATGTCTCGTGAATGTATACATGTCATTTTTTCGCTGAATAATATTTCCTCGCATGTATGTATATACGTGTGGTGGGGTTTGTGTGAAATTATGATAGGTAAAAATTATTATTATTTATATTTATTTTTAAATTTTGAAAAAAAGTGCGGTTTATTTGTTATATTTAAAGCTGGTTATTTGTTTGTTTTTGACTGTGTATATGTAACAGGTAGTAATTTGTAATCCTTATTGGTTATTTATATGGTGATGTTTAATATTTAATATGCTGGATGAGAGGGTAGTTTGATTTAATAACGGGTCTATATGATATGATGTGATAGTAATGTTGCAAGAGATTGGAGGCAATGAATTAGCTAATAGTTATTGCAAATTGGTAGAAATTGTAAATTGGTAGAAATGATTAGTAACGGTGGTGGGAGAATGATGAAACCATGAATGTAGTTATAGTGGTGGTAGCTAAAGACTGGTTGTTGGTGTTTTATTTTATTTTATTTTGTTATATGTATACATATAACAAAATAAAATAAAATAAATCTTTAAGATAGGCAGAAGATTTTCCCGCAGTAGGTTGTCATTTCCTTCTGTGGTGTACTGTTTGCCAACCAAGGCTAGAGGACCCAGTCTATCCCGCTATTCAACTCTCTGAGAAGAGATGAATTCATACTTTTCTCAAAGATATTATGCAAGTAAGTGAACGTAAAGAACCCGACTGGAATTCGAACTCGTTTCTCCGATTTCTCATTTCAGCACGACCCCCCCAAAGTAAGATGATAGAAAAAGAAAGAAAAGAAACGGGAATGTAAAAGAAAATGAATAAGAATGAAAGAAAGAGAGGCAGAGTGACATTTAAAGAGGGATAAAAGAAAGAAAGGCTTTATTTGAAGAGAAACCCTGCGAGTAAAGAAATATGTCTTGACGTCTGCAAGTGGAAATGCCATGGTTTAGTCATCGAGAGATGAATCGCAGAAGACAACATGGATGAATGTAGTATGACTCATCGTCACTTAATGCAAAACAAATATTGTTTATTCCGTAGCTCTTTTTTTCTCTCATAATTCCAGTCCGTTCTGTTCGCTACCCCATCTGTCTGGTAATTTTAAAACAAAATGGGAATAGATAACAAGTTTCGTCCTCTACTTTAGCCTGATGAAGTCCTTTTAATATATATATATATATATATATATATATATATATATATATATATATATATATATATATATGTGTGTGTGTGTGTGTATGTGTGTGTGTGTGTGTGTGTGTGGTTTAAAGACAAACAGACGACTTTATGGTTCCATTTGTAATAATTTATTTCATCAGAGAATTTTATTTTTCTCTGGATCTTCAGACTTCACTTTCAAAAGGTGAAACGAAAAGTGAATTTAAAATTTACACTTTTGACATAGAAGGTGGTGAGGAATAGTGAGAGACATGGTCGAGTTTAGAGAGAGGGAAGGGAGCATTTTAAAATTTATTTTTATATTTCTTGTATATATATATATATATGTGTGTGTGTGGGGGGAGGTTAAAATATAAACACGACATCGCTTATAATTATCCATCAAGGAGGAACGTTGATTATAACTGACTTTAACATTTATAATCCCCCTCACACTACACACATATATATATATATATATATATATATATATATATATATATATATATTCATCAATAAGCACATTGCTCTAATCTGATGAAGTCCTTTTAAAGCAGGGAGTCTCAACAGGGATGAAATTAGACTCCCCCCGCTCGGGTGGTGAATTTGGGGTTTTCAGGTGTGAATTGTGACCACACCAAGTTTAGTTGGGAAGAGAGCAATTATAAAATTTGGTCTATTTGGCCTGTCACCTTGAAAAGGCGGGGGGGGAGGGGAATGGCATTCTGACAAATAGTGAAATGGGTACATAGGGTAAGCAAGGTTGGGAACCCCCGTTTTAAAGAAAGAAACGGGCTACACAATTTTTTTCCATTTTGTCATTCATTTACCTGACATTGTCTCGATATATAGTCTCCAGTATCTATCATTGACCTATCGCTTTTTGTATGTATCACGTCTTTTTGAAAAATTATCCCCCCCCCCACACAGTAAGGTAATAAAGTCACGAAAATGCAAGGGGTTACTGAATGTGAAACAATATAAGAAAAAAACAACAACAAAATTATTAAAGAGAGAGAAGAATAAAAGAAGAAGAATTAAAAGAACAAAAGATAAGGGATTGAAATTGTATTTAAGTTCTTGAAGGTCAAAGTTATCTGAAAAGCAAGAAGCCGGAAGAGAGTTCCACTAATGAGAAGTGTGATAGAAGAAACTGTTAGCATAGAACTTACGGTTACATCTAGCCATTTAAACTAAAAAAAAATAATGAAACCTGTCAATCGAGTACTGCGCTTAAATTCATAATGTATCAAAGAGGAAAGCTCACCAGAACAATTATCATGAAAATATTTATAGAAAAGTTACAGGGAAGCTTTATTACAGCGGTGGGAAAGTGTCCGAAATCGAGATGCCAGATTGGGGCCGATAACATTGTAGATCCTTCTTTGGATTTTATCAAGAAGCTCTAAATACATAGAAGCATCGACCAGATGTAACGACAAAATTCAATGCACGGACGAATGGTTGACTTACAAATGTTTGATTCATTTTAGTGTGAAAAATTGTCTAGTGTGACACAGTGAACCAACTTTCCTAGCAGCAGACCTATCAATTGATTCAATATAATCTTTTGACTTCATATCAGCAGAAAACTTTAACCTATCTAGCTTTTATTTAAGGATGCATGCACATATTGGGATTGAAACTGAAATGCTGATTTTCAACTCAGCTAATATATTTTTCAATAAGACGCTCGTCTACGCAGTCTTCAAATACTCATAGAAGTGGATACTTTCATATATAATCTTCAGTCGGTATGTAGCTTAAATACATATATACTTCTCTGTTCATATTCATGTTTATCGCAACCGGTATTTCAACGCCGGTTGCGATTGCGATGCAGTGGTAAGGATGAAGAACGCTAGGCTCTCTCAGAAGTCTTTATTCAGTGAATTAGATGGTGGAGAAAATGACCAGCAGGCAAACCGAAATTAAAGTATAGAGATTGCCTAAAGACTACAATGAAGAAAGCCAACATCACCTAATCCTAGATCGTTCGTCCTGAGGGTAAGCATGCTAAGAGAGACTTTGAACGGAATCGTGTTGCGTATGAAAAACTCAAGAGAGGTGCTCATAAAGGTCTTTGGTCGTAATTTTATCTGGAAATGTTGCCACTGAATTTGATTTAACGTGTAATGAATGTGGTCGCATCCGTAGGGTAGGTGTAAAGAATTATCAAAGACGCCATGCACAGGAAAATAGTTTGAGCGAGTGAAGCCTGTGGATCGTGGTGAAGACCACCCTTTTCGAACCTTGTTGACTGGCGCTACATAATCGTAAACAAAGCACTGTACCAAATAACAGAAAGCACATCACTTCAGGACTTTCAACAGCAGCAAAGCTAAAATGGATGTCAAATCTAACTCGGAGAGGAAATAATGACATAATCAAAGATGCTGACATTCCACACGACTTCAAACAAAAGGTTAGGAAAGAAACTTTCCATCAGTACTGGAAAGAACGATAACAGCTACTGGATCTGAGAAACTTATTTAGCTGAAAAATTGTTTGAAGTGAAAGATTTTATGAATTTCAAATGACAGTAGTACGCGCTGCTTGGTCACTAAATGCCGACTGTTTCCTTATAAGGAAACAGCTAATATTACTATTAGCATAGGCTCAACTGCTAGTTTGCCTAATTGAGTAGCTTTTTTTACGAAACAATGACAGGTATTATACACGAATATAATGCCTGCAGATATACTTGAGGCAATAAAAAGACCAGATGTTGTGGAGAGCCATGATCGCCAACGTCCATTAACCATATTCTGTCTAAAATAAATTTACTAACTTTTCGTACCGCCCACAGCTTGTATTTTAGAAAGATTTGAACAAATGGTTTTAGCAACACCTACATACTGAAACACAATAGATTTCTGACTCACAGATGTCTTTGTCTCCCACATTAATAAAATACAGGAATATAGAAATAATTGTGCGTATTTACATACAACGTATCACCTGACAACCCTAAAGGAACAAGAAAAAAAAATCAAGCACATACAATCCTCGAGCAGCAGTCCAACTAGGGGGACGTCCCTCCCATATCTATGGTTATATCCGTGACAAATGTTCAGAAGAGCTCCAGGGTCTAGTACCACCAGTTCAGACCTTTACAACCCGGACACTTCCGGCTGCTTTCAAGGAGTTGAACCACTCTTATTTCTCCCGTGTTCAAAATATAATAAGTTGTACTCAGGCAATTTTCCCTAAGAACTGTCACTCCGTGAAACCGATCCCGCCTAGGTGCTACCCTGAACACTGCAATCTTAACCTCTTTAAGTCAGGGGGTCAATTGTTATCTACCCCCTTTATACTCATAATATTCAATTTCCACCACCATCTTTTTAATTTAGATCGCATACCGCGTTCAACATTACTATTTTAACAGTATCCCTCTGCCTTGTTTGGTTTGGTTGGTCTTGTTTAGCTTGCATATCAACACGTTTATGGTTTGTTTAATGCTGAAATCTAAATATTTTGTACATAGTTTTTTACTTTAAGGGTAAATTTTTTTGTACATTATTTACATTATTCGGACTATTGGCCTTATCGTTGTCGCCATATTCGACGCTCCGGCCTTCTTTGGAATGTCGAACCCTTTATTTCGCTCACTGGGGTAGACTGTTCTAGTCACGAATATAATGCTTGCAGAAATACTTGAGGCAATAAAAAGACAAGATGTTGTGGAGAGCCATGATCGCCTACGTCCCTGAACCATATTCTGTCTAAAATAAAATCTTCCACGTGCCTTGTTTGATGGATGTCAGCTAACTCATGTTAATTTTCCCTCTGAAAGTACTCCACTGCCTTAACCGAGTATTGAACTCACACTCTTTGGGTTTTGTCACTGGATCTAGCCAACACCTTTATCCACTGTGCCATGTGTCCTTGGCTATGAATTTCTGGGTATTATAAACCTAATGTCTTCAGCAACCATTTTTACCAGTGCTCATATTGCAATTTTTCTGTTATCATTTCATGTTTTTACCGGAGCTCATATTGCAACTTTTGTTGTTATCATTGCTTTTCTCTGGCATTCTTATTACTGGTTCCCATATTGTATTTATTTCTATGCTTGGTCGGCTCAGGAGATATATTTGGTAAATGATAAAAATGTCTTGTTTGTAATCTTTATTATTATAAAAGTCTGTGAACGTTGCTTGTGTGTTTGCCAGAAGTCATATATAGAGAGTGGGTGAAAGAAAGATGTAAATTTATTATCATGTAGGAAGTGGGGAAAAAAGAAATGGTGTGTGTTCGACCTAATTTAACATCCGGATTGTGGACATAAATGGTAACATTTATGCTCGCCTTCCACCTCTCTCTCTCTTTCCACTTCTCTCTTTCCACCTCTCTATCTCTTTTCACTCCTCTCTTTTCACTTCTCTCTTTCCACCTCTCTCTCTTTTCACTTCTCTCTTTTCACTTCTCACTTTCCACCTCCCTCTCTCTCTTTCCACTTCTCTATTTCCACCTCTCTCTCTTTCCACTTCTCTATTTCCACCTCTCTCTCTTTTCCCTGCTCTCTTTCCACCTCCCTCTCTCTCTTTTCACTTTTCTTTTACCACGTCTCTCTCTCTCTTTTCACTTCTCTCTTTCCATCTCTCTCTCTTTTCACTTCTCTTTTACCAACTCTCTCTCTTTTCACTTCTCTCTTTCCACCTCTCTCGTTCTTTTCACTTCTCTCTTTCCACCTCTCTCGTTCTTTTCACTTCTGTCTTTCCACCTCTCTCGTTCTTTTCACTTCTCTCTTTCCACCTCCCTCTCTCTCTTTTCACTTCTCTCTTTCCACCTCCCTCTCTCTCTTTTCACTTCTCTTTTACCACCTCTCTCTCTCTTTTCACTTCTCTCTTTCCACCTCTGAGATTGTGTGCATGCTCATTTATATTTCAGCATTCTTTAAACAAAAAATATTTTAAATATTTAAAAAAATCTTTTGCCATATTTAAAAAATATTTTCAAGTGAATATGATTTTTAAATATTTTTAGCATATTAAAAATATTTTTTTATCCTAATATGATTTAAAAAATATTTTAAATGAATAAAATTTAAAAATACGGGTTGTTTGTAAAGTATTTTTATTTCAAGTTTCTTCAAACAGACAATATTTTAATGTTGAAATCAACTTCAGTGTTTTATAACGTGAACTGTCAGTGACCCAACAGGTCACGGTCAGTCTAGTTTTATTATAAAAATGTATTTTTATACTTTTTAGTGTTGCATTGTTGGTCATTTTACTATAAAATGTATTGTTGGTCATTTTTTTTTCTAAAAATGTATTGCTGGTATTTTTACTATAAAATTATATTTTTATACATTCCTAGTGTTTTGCTTTTTGGGAGATTCACTATTTACCCATAGCTGGGACCCTAACAGGGGCTACCACTCCGGGTCAGGGTGGATCTGGGAACAACAGCAATTAAGAGGTGGTTCCATTCTCCTCAAAGCCTCCAATCTCTCGATCAGAGGCCTTGCTACATGATGTACCCTCTACCTTGAGTGGCTTTCGAGCCTTGTATGTTAGAACTAAAAACAAACTTTCACATAGCGAATGAGAAAATGTAAAACATGCCATAATCTTACACTGAGCAATATGTGAAATATAAAAGTTATGGTCGTGCCCATAATAGAAGGCGCACTAGGAACTGTCAATAATTGAAATCGGCTGAATTAGAAATCGGTTAAAGAGCTATTTCAGATAAGGCAGTGTTGGGTCTGCAAGGATTCTGTGAAAGATGCTGGAGGCCGCCACTCAGTCTCCATCGATAATCCCATTTCGACGTGGAAAAGTATGAAATAATAATTGCTTTAGAGATACGTAAGTTTCGGTTACGCAAAACAGTGACAGGGAATACAAGAAAAGCAGTGACGAATAATAGAGAAAAAATAATGTCTAAGAATACGAAGAGGCATTGTGTCTAGGACTGTGTTAATGTCAGGCAAGTCTGCTGATCGTGTAGCAAAAGAAAAATGTTCATGACGAGGTTCAAAGTGACGGCGGTTGAATATAGATTCAATGTTTTCCACTGATGACTGGTGTCGTGATAGTGATAGGTCGATTGAAAGAAAATTGGTTTTACTTACATCAGACTGCTTGTTTTACACTTCCAGAATGAGATTCAAATTAAGGAGAAGCAGTATGGAGAAGAAAGAGAAAAAGAATGAAAAGATAGCGACGAAGAAGTTTAGAGAGAGAAGGAATATCTGAAAGTGTGTGTGTTAGGGGGGAATCCGAGGAAAGAAAAGAGCGAAAAATAAGAAAGAAAAGAAGAATAAAGACAAAGAACTGGGAGAAGGTGAACAAGGAAATGAATGAAAAGAGTTGTGGAAATGTCAGAAAAAAGAAACGAGCATTTGTAAAGAGTCGGAATGAAATTGTCGGCGTGAAGGAGAGTCGGAATGAAATTGTCGGCGTGAAGGAGAGTCGGAATGAAATTGTCGGCGTGAAGGAGAGTCGGAATGAAATTGTCGGCGTGAAGGAGAGAAATGAAAGAAACTGTGGGTGTGAAGGAGAGTCGGAATGAAATTGTCGGCGTGAAGGAGAGTCGGAATGAAACAACGGGCGGTAATATGAAGAAAACTTGTTAAACTAAAAGTAAAAGAAAGAGCAAATAATGGAAAAGAATAAAATGAATAAGAAAGAAAGAAAAAGAAGAAATAATAGAAATAAGAAAAAGAGAAAAAATGATTGTTAAAGAAATTGCGAATGAACAATAAAAATAAGGACGTGAAAATGTGTAGAAAAGGTGGAAGAAAGATAAAAAAAAATTGAAAAAAATGACGACAGAATTATTGGCAGACAGAGAAAAGGATGACTGGTCAAAGGCGGAGGAAAATGACAATAATGACTGAAGTATAAAATAAAACGATGGCTGGTATGAGAGAGCAAATTGCGAGAAGGAGGCACTGTTACTAATGGGAGAAGGAAAAGATGGTACTTGTTTGTGAAAGTGGAATTTACCCCATTAAGCCAAGAGCAACACCGAGAACTGTGTGTTGAACGGTAAAGTGACCTTTAGCAAAATGGAAGCTGACAGATCGTAATTGTTTAGAAGTGTGCAGGAGTTCCCAATGAGTAGAAAATTCTAGAATGGCCAGATGATAATAGAGTGGACGGCCTTATGAGACAATTGAGGTTGATCCGGCTGTCACCGAAGACTTGGCAATTCTGATCAGGAGATGTCAGTGGAAAACAAACCCTTTCTCCCTCTCTCTCTCTCTATATATATACATATGTATCTATATATATATATATATATATATATATATATATATATATATATATATATATATATGTATCTATATATATATATATATATATATATATATATATATATATATGTATATATAATTATCATTATTCGTTGTTGGAAGTTTTACCTGATGATCCTGAATCCTTAAAAAAGGATTTTGGGTGAAATAAATTATCGTAATGGTACTTTAAAGTGGTTTGTTTTTCATTACATATTAGCTCTGTCCTCACATTGAGCTCTCAGGATCCTCTTTGGATTTACCAATTCGGTTTACCAAATTCCTTATAACTTAATTATATATATACATACATATGTATCTATATATATATATATATATATATATATATATATATATATATATATATATATGTATCGCTCTCTCTCTCTCTATGTATATATATATATATATATGCGTGTATATATGTATCTATCTATATATATATACATATGTATCTATATATATATATACATATGTATCTATCTATCTATATATATATATATATATATACATATGTATCTATCTATCTATCTATCTATATATATATATATATATATATATACACACATATGTATCTGTATATATATATACATATGTATCTATATATATATATATATATATATATATATACACACATATGTATCTGTATATATATATACATATGTATCTATATATATATATATATATATATATATATACACACACATATGTATCTGTATATATATATACATATGTATATATTTATATATATATATATATATATATATATATATTATTTTTTATTTTTTTAAGCTTAGCGCATGAAGCCACTAGAATGCAGGGGGGTGCAGAAGATTTGTAGCAAGAGCAGATAGGAGTGATAGAAGAAAGGATGAAGGGAAGGATAGTGTGAAGATCAAGGTAACTGGAGATGTCGATTGACATTACATTTGAATAGTTGGAGATTATAGCTATCAGGGAAACAGTAATTGGGAAGGGTGTTCCACAGGCGAGAGGTGCGAGGTATGAAGCTATTGGAGTAGAAGAGACGGCTACATTTAAAAGTTTCTACAGTGTAAGGGTGAGAGCGGGATGCCAGCCTCGTAAGGCGCTTGTATTCATGGAGACTGGGGACCAGGGAAAGCAGTTCATCGGAGCAATTGCCATGAAAGTATTTGTAGAAGAGACAGAGAGAGGCGACCGCGCGTCTGTGAGATAGTGGTTGTAGGCGAGACGCCAGATCAGGGCCAATCACATTACATATCCGTCTCTGGATCTTGTCAAGAACTCCGAGGTAAACAGAAGGTGCCCCAGACCATATATGGTAGCAATACTCCATGCAAGGGCGAATGGTCCTTTTGTATATTTGAAGTATCTATTCAGGGGAGAAAAATTTCCTGGCGCGGCACAGAGAGCCAACTTTCCTCGCTGTTGACGATGCAATTGACTCAATGTATTTGTTCCATCTCAGGTCAGCAGTCAACGTGAGACTGAGCAGACGCAGGGAGTCGCTCTCAAGAAGTTGACTATCAGATATTCTAATGGGGGGCAGGTAAGGATCTCTATGGTGGTTGATGGAGAGTAGTTTAGTTTTTGAGGCGTTAAATTTGACCATCCAATTGTTGCCCCAGTTAACAACCGATTGGAGGTCCATTTCAAGACGCGCGGCCAGGTTAGTTTTGACCGCGACACTAGATTTGTTTTTGAGGCAGGAGTAAATTGTAGTGTCGTCCGCGTAGATGCCAACTTGGGAACCTATGGCGTCAGGAAGGTCGTTGATGAAAATAAGGAAAAGTGTGGGGCCAAGGATGGAGCCTTGTGGAACACCTGCGTTCGTGGGATAGGAACTGGAGGAGAAACCGTTGAGAACGACCTTCAATTCTCGGTTTGACAGGAATGATTGTATTAAATCAAACAGTCGACCAGTAATACCGTAACCCTGGAGCTTACGAAGAAGGCCGGCATGCTAAACCCTATCAAACGCTTTGGAGATGTCTAGGGCCACGGCACGAGCTTCACAATTATTTTGAAGTGCTTGGTAGACGGTTTCAGTGATGGCCGTAAGCACGTCAGCTGTAGAACGGGCGTAGCGGAAACCGTATTGCTTGTCTGAGAGAAGGTCGTGTTTGGTAAGGTGGTTAACCACTTCTGCGTTGATTAGGGCTTCGAAGACTTTGCCGAAGAGGGGTAGGAGACTAATAGGACGGTAATTAGAGGGGTCAGAGGGGTCTCCAGAGTTCTTAAAGACAGGAACAATGGATGAGGACTTCCAGCAATCAGGAAAGCAGGATTCCTTGAGGCAGTAATTATATAGTTTAGAGAGGGCGGGTGCTAGCTCAGGCACGCATTTCTTCAAGACTTGTGGGGGTCTAATTTGGAGATAATACCAAGTACTGATGACGGGGTTATGCGTAAGCCGCTCAATAGGGCCTCAGTTCTTAAAGAGAAGTCAGGTATGGGTACACCGGTGGAGTCAAGAGTCGAGTTATATGAGAACTTCCGAGCAAGGCATTCAGCCTTGTCGGTTGAGGAGGTCAAGACCTCGAACTAGTTGAATAAAGGAGGTATGAAGGGTTTTCTATTGTTCAGGACACTCTTGCAGAGACGCCAATAATCTTTGGAGCCAAATTTGCGAGCAGCAAATATTGTCTTAGCTTCGTTGAGAACACGCTTACACTCGCTACGGACGGAGGCAAACAGACGTCTATTGCAGTCCGACATGTCGCTACGAAATATGTGAAAGAAGTGGTTCCTATGGGCAATGGCGGCTGAGCAAGCAGCGGAGAACCAAGGGGAGGAGTGCGGCTTGACCTTAAATTTCCTTGAGGGGATGAAAGCGTCGATTCCAGCTTTAACTCAGGATGAGACCTCAGAAGCACATTCATGGACAGGGAGTGTAAAGACAACATCCCAGGGGACATCGCGGAGGAAGTCACGGAACGAGTCCCAATCCGATCGTTGGTAGTAGAACCTAGGTTCTAGTAATGGGAGGTTCTTTGCGGGGTGTGGAGTTGAAGGACATGTTAACAGATACCACGGCATGATCGGAGTTACCAAGGGCAGAGCTGTGTGGCGCTACAGGGTTCGGGGATGGAGGTAAAACACAGATCGAGAAGGGAGGCCTTATCTGCCAGGTTGGGGGCAAAACGCGTGGGGAAGTTGACTATCTGCGTGAGGGATTGAGAAATTGAGAAGTTAAGTGTTTGAATGCCAGCCCAGTCAGTAGTAGCATTATCGAGCCACTTGGTATGATGGGCGTTAAAGTCACCAAACACAAATATGTGAGCAAACGGGTGGAGAGTGAGGGCCTTGTCTATGCTGTCCGATATGCTATCGAGTATCCCGCAGTCTTGAGAGGATGGAGAGCGATAGAGGAAGAAGAGATAGCTTACGGCATTGAGGAGAGATAGGCGAAGACACATGTACGAATGGTCTGGTGATTCGAGAGACAACTCTCTGGCCAGGGGGAGATGATCCTTGACATAGACACCAAGGCCGTGCATGTGGGTTAGAGAGTCTTTCCTGAGGATAAGAAGGTAGCCGGGGATCGAGAGATCAGAGGAGAGAATAGACAGGACAAGGTTTGTCTCGCACAGGGCCATTATATCCGGGCTGTTTGCAGTGAGGAAAGATTCCATATTGCAGAAATTTGTTCTAATGCCACGGATGTTGCTGAACGAAATGTTAAAGGGTTTAGGTGATTTTTGAGGGGCTGGTTTAGGTTTACTTTTTTGGTTCATTTGAGTCTTCATGTGGAGTAATTGCAGGAAGATGAGAAGGCCTGAAGTACTTCAGGACTTAGTCTTCATATGGAGTGAAAGTTGGAGGATGAGAAGGCCTGAAGTAAGAGAAGCAGACGGTTATCGACCGCAACATGAGCAGAGAGGAGTTGGCACAGCCTGCATCATAATGTGGCCTCAGGGTTGCCCACCGGAGGTGATAGCAGGGACACCGTTCCATGCGCGACATGGCACTACAAACACCCCGGTATTATACAACTATTGATCAGAGCGGCTGCTCAAGACGCTACGCAAGAGTTAAGGCTCCTAACTACCAGTCGGAAACAGATATATATATACATATGTATCTATCTATCTATATATATATATATATATATATATATATATATATATATATATATGCATATGTATCTATTTTTTCATATATATATATATATATATATATATATATATATATATATATATATATATATAGCAAGGAACAAGCGTAACTTAAAATTTAAATTACAAGGCATATTGGTTTAAATTTAATAACTAAAAACAACTGTATTATATATATATATATATATATTAATGACGTATATTAAAGACATCAGATATTCTGATCTAGAGAAGTCAGTGGAAATCAACCCTCCTCCTCCTCCTCCTCCTCTCTCTCTCTCTCTCTCTCTCTCTATATATATATATATATATATATATATATATATATATATATATGTGAAGAAATATAGTCTTAATATGTGCTATATTTATGGGATAAAGTGCTCAATATCAGCGATAGAGCGTGTGTAAATATAAAAGTCAACATAGAATTCAACACTTAGAGGCGACAGTCTGTTTCATACTAGATGCAATCGTCAGGCCTCTAAGTGTTCATTTCCATCTCTCTCTCTCTCACTCTCTCTCTCTCTCTCTATCTATCTATCTATCTCTCTCTCTATATATAGTAAAGGTAAAATAAATTCCATGGGTGTATAATCCAAGTGGGTCCTAGTAATATAAAAATATTAAAATTAATCCACAAAAAGATAGCTTGATGTATTTTATTTGTACAGAGTAATAATAATAATAATAATAATAATAATAATAATAATAATAATAATAATAATAATAATAAACAAAACCTTTGTACCTCATGTGGGGAATAGGCTATTTTGGCAGACAATAAAAGAAGTCGTTTGTCTTTTCAACCCCGATATGGAATGGAATTCACGTGTTAGAGCTAAAGGAAGCAAGAAGTAAAAGTTAATTGTAGGGAAGTAATATTATCAACCTACAATTTAATATGGCACCAATACGTAAAACAGAGTTCGCAGTTTTAGAAGTATATATATGTATGTTACTGTGCAGACTGAAGTTTTGTGGTACATATCATTCTCCTTTGTAGTTCTGAGTATTTTTTTCTTTTTATTGTCTTTCTTAATTCCTGTTTCGCTAACCATTTACACAAACGCGTCACGTAAGTTATTCGCCGCTTTCCTCTGTTTCTCTTGCTTTTAATATATCCTCTGAGTGTCAAATTCTTCAAACCCACTTTCCTCATTATATGCTCGAAGGATTTCAAATGTCTCTTTCTGATTCTTTGTATAATTGTACATTTTGTCTGCATTTTCCGTAAAACTTTGTTGTTCACATATTCAGTTTCATATTCTCAGTATCTTTCTGTGGAACTATATCTCTATTGGCCCACTTGTCTTCATCTGTGCGCTGATTGTTCAATATTCACTGCCATATTGGAGGACTGATAACAGCTGAGTACTCTTTTCTTTGTTTCTAACGAAAATTTTCTTTTTTCTGTTTATTCGCTTAGTTTCTTTCTCTTTTCCAATGTCTTCGGATTTTAGTGTAACATTTTCTGTCGTTTGCTAAAACTCTTCCTAGATATTTTCAGTTTTTTACTTGCTTGATTTTGGTGACTTCAATTCGTAGTTTACAACTTGGGCTGTTTTTCTTACCGACAACCATTCCTTCTGTTTTCTTACAATTGGTGGTTAATCCTTTCTTCTCACATTAGCAATAAATAAGGGAAACAAAAAAGAAAATTTAAAGAAAAGTCGGAGACACACACAAACAAAAAAAAAAAAAAAAAAAAGGAAGAAAAACGGAAGAAAGAAATTAAAACAATTGTGATGCAAATGTTTTAATGGTCATTTTAAACGGGAAAGTAATGTTGAAAACAAAAGCAATTCAAGACAAAACTTTCAAATAAATCAAATCAAAAAAAAAAAAAAAAAAGCAAAAAACAGATGAGAAACCATAAACGAATTGAACGATATTCGGAAGACCAGTGGCCTAGCTAGAGGGCGTGAGGAGGAAACGGTCTGCTCCGAGTGATACTTTTGTCTCTGCTGTAGGCTCCAAGACTGTAAAGGCTGTAATGAAATAAAAGTGGTTTTAATGCCAGGACAGTATTCATAGTTAAAGATCTTTTTATTTCAAGTAACTTAAACTATGGCATATATATTGGTTTGTCTACTGTCTATAGAACGACAATTGACAGAGGAAATATTTTTTGACGATGTCATTGAAGAATTTGCCAACAAACAAAAAAAAGCAAGAAAAGTTACTTTGTAGAAAGTTGTAATTTTCATATAAGAAATAAAGATGGTTGTATTTTTTTACACTTTTTTCCCTATATGTCGTTTTGCTTTTTAAGTGTTACTGATGCAGTTTAATGTGTATTTTAAGCATGCTATATCTGAGCATGTGAGACTAATATTATAATACACAAACTAGTTTTATAACTTTAAGAGTGAGTCACTGAGCAATATGTATTTTTTGTGGGGGCCGGAAAATTCAAGGGTGGCCGCGGGTGACGCACACTCTAGCGGTGCACTGAACAACGTTACCGAGCCATGTTGACCCGAACGGAATAATTTCTGAGTCAACCGCCGTGTTGTATACATTCGTGTATTTTGCCGTGCTTTTCTTTTCCAATTTTATTGTACTGTGACTTTTCTTTTCTCTCTACATTGTTTTCTATCGGTTTACGAACATTTCGGGTTACGAACGGCCTTCAGGGACGAATTAAATTCGTGAACCGAGGTTCCACTGTACTTTGTTTAAAGTTCTGAAAATATATTTCGTTTTTCCAATGCGTCTTCAGACTTCGTCGTCGCCTTTTCCATTGTCTTTTGTAAAACTTCTCAGATAATTAAATTACTGAAAAATAGAATGGAACGAAAGATGAAGTAAAAAAACAAAAAACAAAAAAACAAACACAAAAACATATAAATCGCATAGAAAAAAAATGAAGATGTAGGGATCAAATAAATATTTATCCACCCTTAGATATTAAGTATCACGTGACAACCACGCACCAGCGGGGAAATAAAGTCAGTCACACTTAGTTCCCAATCGGCAGACTAACTAGATGGACACCCTTTATTTCTCACGGCTTGAGAGATAACGGCTCCATATGGCTGTCTCTGGTGAACCACATTGACAATAAAGTAAAAAGTATCTTGTTTCCGTTGTCAGCATTTCTCGTTGTCAAACAGTGTGGGTGTGATAACGTGCGTGGCAACATCGACAACTTTGTTTTTAATGCCTCCTTCTGGGATGCTGTCTCATATTTTATCTAAATGTTATGTTGCACAAGTAAGATGGAGTCCTTTTCTCTCTTCCCGCCAGTCAATTTCAGTACGAGATCAGCTAACCGGCTATTCTAAGAATTGTTGAATGGAATATACGTTTATTCTCTCATTAATCTTTACAAAGAAACAGAAAGAAAGATACATAAATAAGTGCTAAAAAGCAACTGGAATGTGATGAGGTCGAAATTCATTGGATGCTCTGATATTTATACACTTATCACGATTAAGCTAAGGTTACAAAAAAATGGGCATAGTGTAGTGCGAATTTTTGCAAGCCCGGTTTGAAGACCATTAAAGTTGTAGTGAGTTCAATCCTGCTGCTGTTGTTTGTAACAGGACCAAGCTAAGTGTAGTAAGTATCAATACTCCGTTATGGTTAATGAGCTAATTTAATGGAACAGAGAAGTAAAGCACGAGATTTTATAAATAATGGAATGATAAATGAATGATAAATGAGAAACTGGCCGTTAAGAAGGAAATAAGAAAAGGAAGAATAGAACCAATTCGGAATAAAGGAAAGAAAAATTTAGAATAAAAGAAAAAGATTGAGAAATGAAGAAAAGAACGAGAGAAAAATAAAGACAATAGTGTAGAGATGACAATGGAGACAAAAAAGAAAATACTGAAGAAGGAATAAAAAGATGCTAAAAATAGTCAAGGAATGAATTGACAGAAGTGTGTATGGAATCACGAAAGAGAATAAAAAAAAAAAAAGGAAATTATGAAGAAGAAAAAATAATTCATCAATGAAAGAAAGAGAGAGGAAGATTAAATGAAAAACATCATTAGTGGATTGAATGAAAATGTAAGAAAAAACACAGAAATATCAAGGGAGAAAGAAAACAGAAATTTGAATAAAAAAATATAAAAAGAAAAGAAATGAAGGAAATTTTCAGAAGGAAAATATAAGCAATCAAGCTGAAAGAAAAAAAATAATGGAAAAGGATAAGAAGGAAAACAAAGAAAGGAAGGAAAAATAGGAAAAAATGAAGAGAAAAGAAGAAATAAAGAACGAGTAATGAATAAAAGAAAAAAGTAGAATAGAAAGAAAGTAGTCAGGAATGAAAACGAAGAAAGGTAGGAAAATAAGAGAGAAAGAAAGGATCAAAAACGAAGGTAACGCGACTCAGAAAGAAGAGAAAGATAAAGAAAATAGAATAGTGAAAAAAAGAAAAAGAAAAAGAAAAAAGAAACGAAGGATATAGAATAAAAGAAGAAATAGTGAAATGTAAAGAAAATAAATGAGAAATAAAAACAAAATAAAAAGCAGAAAATAAAAAAAAAACGAAAAGAAGAAAAAGAGTGAAAGCAAACGATAAAGAGAAAGAGAAGGAAAAAGTGATAACGAAATGAAGAAAAAAGAGAAGGGCAAAAAATAATGAAACTAGGAACAGAAAGAAAAAAAAGAAAGTTAAAAAATTGAGTGTTAAAGAAAATACGATAATAAATAAAAATATGTAATGTTGGATTGCTATGTGATATCCATCCTCTTATATGCTGGACAATCTGCCCACAGATGAGGAGAAAGCTAGAAGCAGCAGAGATGTGGTTCTACAGAACGATACGGAGAATTCCATGGACGGAACGAGTATGTAGCTAGGGAGTTTTAAAGGAAAAGGCAACAGAAAGAACACTTCTAATCAAAATCAGGAAAAGACAGCTGAAATTCCTTGGACGCATAATAAGGAGGGCTTGGCAAACTTAACCCTCACAGGACATATTTGAGAACAACAGAAATTAGAAGGTAACAAGCTGCTTACCTGACGAGCTTGTGTGAATGAATGGTGGAACGGGGCTTGGGATGGTGGGTATGGAAGCCTTAGCAAAAGGAGAACAACTGCTAAGAGCCAGAAGAGATAGGCGATTATGGTTCTCTATAACTCTCTTTGTCCTGAAGGAACGTAGCACATAGGAGAAGGAAAAAATAAGAAGGTAAAAAAGGTAAGAAAAGTGGAGAAACAAAGAACAGAAAGGAAAAGGAAGATAAAGAGGCGAAAGAAGACGGGGGTGGGGAAGAGAAAGAAAGAACTAAAAATTAAAGAATTGGAAAAGAAAGAAAAATTAGAGAAACATGGAAAAAACGAAGGACAAAAAAAGAAAAAAGAAATGGACTCAAAATTCATAAAAGTTCGGAGAGTTAAACAAAAGAAATTGATACTATAATGCCAATTAATTCCCTGTAAATAATATTGTATCGAAGTCAGTGTTTTCTTGTATGTGGCTAGAAACGTGAATTGAATAATTGTTGGCCAGTCTTTACTCATTGAAATGTATGACTCGTACGGAAACAAAACTTCCCACAGATAAGAAATAGGTACGAACAGACTTAGCGATATACGATCTTAATCAATTGGTAAACAAATACGACATTAGTACAAAGGGAAAAAGGCTAGCTATCTAGCAAGAAATATATGGCTAAATACTGGATAGCTGCCAAGTATTCTCATCTGCTAGGATGGTGAGCTAATCCCTGTTACAGATGACTGTCCGGGGAAATTTGCATTTCTTCAACACGCACAAAGCCAACCTGCAGCTTACGTTGTAACTATACAATTGTACATTGTAACCCGGATATAAGAGAGTTGTCGGGATCGGAGAAGAAATTTCTCTTATATCGGGGTTTGGTCTATTTTGTTTACAGGCACTAATTTGGGACCATATAAAATCTCTCTTATATCCGGGTTTCTCTTATATCTGGGTCTCTTATATCCGGGTTACACTGTATCAAGATTTCGACAATTTTGCTGTTACACTCGGTATATTCAAAACCAACGGAATATACGAATTCTTATGTATTGTAACTCTATTGTTCTATTTATATTTGGCACACTACCACAACCCTGTCTCGTAGTTTAACTTAACAGATATAATATTCCCTTTATATATTTTACAAGTACGCACATATACTAGCTGCAATATCTTCGACTCGATAGTCTTTACTCAAATTTAAAGAGTACTACTAGTGTCGGAGTTAGCTCCTCCTTAATTCCCTAATTGTCACTAGGGGTCGCTCTTCCTACACTATAAATACTGGGAAACTTCTTGCCTCGTTCTCTTTTCTACTTTGCATTTCAGTAGAAATCAGCGTTTTTTGCCAACTAATGGGAAAACACCATTAAACACACATACACGTACGTACGAACATTCACCAAAATACAAACTCTTTACGTTCACACACAAACACAAATGTTAATGTCTTTGTCACTTGTAAATTTGTTGTTTAATACATATATTTGTTGACATATATATATATCGGTCTTGTTTGTTTTCTTTACATCTTCGGTTGGATTCAACTTGAGTCCGCCATTGTTCTTGTAGTCGGACCTTCTAGCAGGGATAAACAGCACGTGTGTCTAATTCAACAACTCGCGAACCCACACGGTTCTCTACACTAGAATTATATGTAAACTCGCTACCTTTTGTGCCAGTACGTCGCGAGCATCTCCTCTACAGCCAGGACTTTATTTGGAAACTTTTGCTATATATGAAGATCTACTCCTCCAGTATTCTTTGTTTCAAACGAAATTTTCTTACTTCTTAATACTTTGCTCAGTTTTTGAAAGACATCTTTAGTTATCCCAATGCACCTTCGGAATTCGCTGTCGCACTTTCTGTCTTCTGTTAAAAGCTTTTAACTTTTGTATGTGTTTAATTTTAGTGTCTCCAATTTGGAATTCGCATGTTGGCCTGTTCCATTTGCTGACAATCATACATTATGTCTTCTTACAATTGATCTTTCGTCCTTTCGCCTCGCTTTCGTTCACTGCCTTCTGTAGAAGTTCCTGTTGTTTGCTTCCTTTATCTGCTATCACCATTGTGTCATCTCCATATTTAATGTCTAGCATTCTGCTTCCATTTGATTGTATTATATTATTATTATTTTCTATTCAGTGAATACTATTGGTCGAAAAAGATTACAATGCATTTTCTATGTAATAGTTTCTTTCGACGGCAAATTTTGTATAAACTAAACACCAAAGTGGATCACAGAAACCTTGAAGAATTCTTCGACTTCTGATCGGCTAATATATGTGAAAGATGTTACAACACCTACGCAGTTGTTTTCAAAGTCAATTTACCGCCCAAATCTGGTTATGTGTTCTCGAGCCTATCACGTGGTTCACATTAATTATAAATACTTTGACGCACCTTCATTCTTCCTCTTTTCTCTTGTCTTCTCAGGCCCACAACAATGTAGTTCAGTAGAGAGGTCGCGTTTTCTCTCTTTGGGGAAAACACTGACACACACGCACGTACGAACATCGGACATCTACGAACATTCACTCCTTCAACCGCAAGGACAGAAACACCTAACATAACATTGTGAGTAAGAAACTGTTTAATTCTCTTATAAGTAACAATACATCTTACTAAAGGTCTCCAAACTCATACACTTTTTAATACACTCCACAGTTTATCAACAGGAACATTTTCCTCAATCAAAATTCCACGGACAAGTAAATTTCAGCATTTGAAATACAACTGAATTATTGTCTGTAAAGTTGTTGTCATGTATATATAAATTCCATTTACTTACGCAGCTTTTCTTCTTGAATGTTATTCTTGTTTGCTTATTCCTGCTTAGCACATTTGTAAAGTAAAAATAGTACGGGTTGAAACGAGGCCGTTCAACCCGCTACGAATGTTGCTAAAATTGTGGCCGCCAATACAGAATCCTAGTAAGGCTTCTAATTCTCTCAGAATCGCCTCACTATATAGGTTGAATAAGAAGACATGTCCTTGTCTTACAACCGTTTGTATTTTTTGTATATTTACTGAATTCATTGTCTATCCAAATGCATGCTCCCAGTATATATTCTGGATTATTCTAATATCCTCCCCAAATATGTCAATGTTATCTAGAAGTTCCAACAGTTCTTTGTGATGGATATCATTATAAAAAAAGAAATATTAAAAATGAAATGACTAATTTTACTCTGTTACAATGAATATTATTAGTACTGTCGGTATACTGTGACGTGTATTTTTGGTCGGAGTGTGAATATGTCAACAAGAAACTGGAATTAGTTTGCGTCATGTGACCGTTTTGGACATGAGCATCTTATTCGGAAGTCGTTTGTCACATAAATAAACTTTTCTATCTCTTCCCTGTTCAAATTCAAATCAGTTGATTCCATTTGAAATGAACTGATACAGAAAAAGAGGGAATTGAAAGAAAGAAAAAAGAAAGAAAGAAAACGAAAACGATGCTTGCTAGAGACATTGGACAAACAACCGGAAGTACTTAACGCGCGCAGGATGTGCGCAGACATCTTTGTCATGGTCGTCTGCCTAACTGAAAAGGATGAGTCATGAATCGACTATACATTTTTATTTATTTATTTTTTTCTGCTAACTTCTGCTAGATTGTCTTCAGTCATTTCAAGCTTTCCTTCTTGTCACCGGACTTGGACTAGTTGTTTATCACACGTGGCGACACCTGTCGGTGGAAAGAAGAACAATGGGCGACAAAACTGGTAAACCTAGAGCATTGTCATCTCATGCTTATTTATATTTATTAAAATTATCTCAGCACAACACAAGTCCAACGCCATTTAATATTCATCTTTTTACTGCGTGTGTGCGTGTCTGTGTCTGTGTGTGTGTCTGTGTGTAAATGTATCGACTGATTTCCATCAGAATCGGGCATAAAACTGTATTCTTTAACTTGTTTCTTTCATACGATTCATTTAAAAGCGGTTCTATTCGGTCTCAATAGAGGTTCTTTGAAACAATAAATATATAATTTCATGACAGAAATCTTGTATCTCAATAATACGAATCGGTACACATTAATTGCGTATCAGAAAGTAAAAACTCATCGACTAAGTTGAAATATTATTATATTAAATAATGCCGAAGAAACAGTGAGATATATTTTGGATTATTATTATTATCTAACTTTGACCAATCGGTTGCGATCAAGGATTATTGTTTCTTCAAGTCGTCGATGTGATTCTAAAACAGCGTAAGTTGAACTCCTCACTTTGGGCATGTTTTTCAATTTTTGAATTGAGCAAACAGATCTCTATTTTGCTATCGTGTTAAATAACAAATGAATAAAAACGATATAAGACAATGAAGTAAAAACAATAGGTTTGAACAATGCGGAATCTTTATTGAAATTGATGTATTTGCTTAGGAGGTAGGAGCTAGTGTTTATAGTGAGTGTCAGTAAGAGGTAATGGCACTATGTAACATCTCCGGTCTTTTAAAGAATTTTATTTTATTTTTTTTAATTATGCCGAATACCTTTTAAATTCATTACAGTGTAACCCGGATATAAGAGACCCGGATATAAGAGAAACTCGGATATAAGAGAGATTTTCTCTGGTCCCAAATTAGAGCCTGTGTTAATGTATATAAATTAGACCAAACCCGGATATAATAGAAACCCGTATATAAGAGACTTATTCTCCGGTCCCGACAACTCTCTTATATCCGGGTTACACAGTATTGTCATATTTTATATCTTGCTAGGACTTTAGTTATCCTTCCTCTTGTGCTATTTTCTGATTTAGTTGGTATATTTTTTACTGCGTTTTTGGTTTGTTTGTTGATTGTTCTTTTGTTTTTAGAAGATGTCTTCTGTTGTGCTTTATGTGTGTACTTTCTTCGGAAGCTAATAAATATAAACGAGTTTTGTCTAGTTTTTTTTTCATTATTTTTCCTTTTGTTTTCCAATTTTCATGGAATTTTATGCGTACATTATCATCTGGTTTTAACGTTTGTAGTTCTGTCTGTCTGTATATGCGTTTGTCGTGTCCACTAAAATATTTAATAAAATATTTTGTAACCAAGGGAAGGTTACTGAATAGAATAATCAAACAAAGGTTGGTAATGAACGATAATACTTAGGACAAGAACAACATATATAAGATTCGCTAGCGGCACGTAGAAGTAGTCAACTCTAGAAATGAGTCAAGTGAATTCCATAATGAATCTCCAACTCCAGGATATCTACCAACAGCCCCACACGCTCAGATGTAGCACAAGACCGTATTTAATTTGGGGTAACCGAACACGTAGGCTCGGCCAAAAATTCCGCGTAGACTCCGTATAAAACGGGGTCGAGTAGCTGTTTCCCGAGACGAGACTCTGCCCTTCGACACAGCTTCGTCTGGAGATTCTCTCTGCCCGGAGGCAGAGAGTTTAACCAGCATAGCTGGAGACGCATCTCTAAATCTAGACCACGTACAGTATTCACTGGTGTATTTATGGGAATGGGGTACACACCCATTATCGTCCGTAGGTATGCTACAACAAAATATTTCATCATGCTTTAGGTAGATACTACCAAAATATTGTACGGAAGTAGTAGAAGACATATCACGTGGCTTTTTATGGCCAATTAGGAAGAGATAAATGATATAATTGTAGAGCCGATGTTTTTACGAAAAGATGTATAAAACTCAAGAAATCTGGCCCTAAACAAGATACGCACAGACGTCACCAAGGTCTACGTCACTCTAGCTGCTTTGGGCACCTCGACGTGGTGTAATGGTTAGAAAGCTTGTCTTTCTTGATCAATTACGACTGAGTAGTGAGTTCAATCCTCACTGGGTGCTCCATACTTTCGGTCTTGTGCCACATCTAAGCCGGGCTTAGAAAATCACCACTCCAGCTGCTTATCTTCAAGACCCCATTCACCTGCACACGCAAAAAGCTATCGCGCTGACAAAACTACAAAGAGATCGCTCCAAACTATGGCAACACAGTTCACAGTAAGAAATAAATTCTATCTCTTGTATTCCCCATTAATACTAAGCACTCACACACGTACTGACTCTTTCACGCAAATACACATATAACAACATTTGGGCACCCGAGGCGGTGTAATGGTCAGCAAGCTTGTCTTGCTAGAACAATTACAAATGAGTAGTTAGTTCGATCCTTACTGGGTGTCTCATACTTTCGGCCTTGTGCCACATCTAAGCTACGCTTGGAAAATCACTATAACAACATTTCACAGTTTCTCAAATACGTACACAAATACAATTTATATTCTATCCAAGAACTTTATTAAAACAAATACATTACTTTCAAATCTATAACCAACCTCTTGTATTCTTGTCGTTATATTAAATTAATGTTTATTTGGTGATACTAGATTGTTGTTTTTTTTTTTACTAGATTTTATTCTTTCAATGAAAATCGTGGGATTATTCTAAACGGCCGAATTACGAGCAGTCCTGCAACAATATTTTATATTATTGTATCGAATCACGACACTCTGAATTTTGACATTTAGCAAAAACCCGAGTAGGAGTCTTTCAGCTGGTCGACTGTATGTAGATCTACTATGTTTAATATTAGGAAGAATTTGCGTAAAGTCTTTTTCATTAGTTGTTCTGTCGATGAAGATCGATTGTTCTTTAAAGGAGTTGTTCTTAATGCTAGCATCACTAAGTTAGGAGTCTTGCTTACTTTCAAATGCTTTCTTAAGTGTCTTTTTGATTGTCCGTATGGTCTTTCTACTAATCTATTTGACTCTGGAAAGTTTGGACTTGTCGTGATGTGTTTGAAGTCCCATTCTTTCGCGAATTTTTTAAAGAAATCTGCCGGCTTGTATTCTGGACCGTTGTCACTAATGACTATTTGACGAATGCCGAATCTGACGAAAGTATTCTTTAATCTTTTTGATGACTATGGTTGAATCACGGCCTTTTAGTTGATGTATATCGAAATATCTACTTGTATAGTCTATAATTACAACGTATGATTTATTATAGAGATGAAAGATGTCTGTTGCTAATTTAGTTCATGGGATTATCGAGATATCATGGTTAATCAATGGTTCAGTTCTTTGCTGGTTCCGATGATCTATGCAGTGTATGCATGTGCTTACATTTTCCTTGACCTGGTTGTTTATATTTGGCCAATATATTAGGTTGGTGCAAAAATAATGACGTAATAATGTCGTTTTTTGACGTTACGTCAAAAAACGACATTATTACGTCATTATTTTTGCACCAACCTAATATCACCTCCTTTGCTCGTGCTACGCATTTTTCCATTCCTAAGTATGCAGTGTCGAATTTCTAGAATGCTTCCTTTCATAAAGAGTGAGGAACTTTTATTCTTGTCCCTTTCAATGCTAACCCTTTTATAACTGATATTTCATCACGAAGAGTATGGGTATGTCTTTATTTTTCGTAGACCATACTGTTGTTGCGTATTGCATTAGAGTTTGTAAGATTGGGTGTTTATTTGTTTCTTCTCTCTATATATTGAGTTTTTGATCACTCACCGAATATATAGTTATGAATATACGTGTTGATTTCTATATTTGTTATTTCTTCAGTAACATCTGATAGAGATGCGCATGATAGTGTGTCGGCTGTTACTGATTCATATCCTGGTATATAATTGAAATAAAAGTCGTAATTCTGCAATGTTAATAGAAATCTTTGAATTCTCGGGGGCCTTTTTGTGACTAATTTCTTGCAAATCTAATTTAACGACTTGGGATCATTTTCGATGATAAAATGTGTTCCGTATACAAATTATTGAAATTTATTACAAGCAAATACTATGCTTAATGTTTCAGTTTCAATAGGACCATAATTTTGTTCCGTCGCAGTTGTCGCCCTTGATGTATACGATATCGGTAGTCACGTGTTATCATGTTTTTGTTGTAATACCGTGCCCAATACTTTTTTACTAGCGTCGGTAGTAATTTTTGTCTTTAAGTTTGGATTATATATAGAATTGCAAGATTGAGTTGTTTGTAATCATTTGCCTCAGTTTTTCTATAGCTTCCTTTTGAGATTTGTCAAACGACCAACACACTTCGTTATGAAGGAGCTCTCGTAACGGTGTAGTCATTTCTGTGTATTTAGGTATGAAATTACAAAATCTCCTACAGAAGGTAACGACGGAGAGTGAGAAGAAGGGACTAAGCATAAACTACAAGAAAACAGAATGCAGGGTCGTCAGTAAGAGGATGAGCCCGAAATGAGATTTGCAGGTCGGGAACACTAGAATCGAGCAGACGCAGAAGTTTAAATATCTGGGAACCGTTTTGACAGAGGACGGTAAGTGCAACACTGAGATCTGTAGACGTATTGGGATGGCCAAAGACGCATTCCAAAAGTTGGGCAGAGTACAGCGAGACAAGAGGATTTCTTAGGTAACAAAGAAAAGAATACTGAGCTGTTACGTGACATCTGCCCTTCTTTACGGCAGCGAATGCTGGACGTTTTTCTCAAAGATGAAGAAGAGACTCGAGGCGACGGAGATGTGGTTCTACAGAAGGATGCTACGGATATGGACTGAGCGTGTGAGCAACGATGAGGTCTTAGAGAGGATGCAAACAAGTAGGAGGCTTATACTTAACATCAGGAAGAGGCAGCTGAAGTTTCTGGGACACATAATGAGGAAGAAGGGCCTGGAGAATCTGATACTCACGGGTCGCATAGAGGGAAAGAGAGACAAAGAAGGAGAAGGCTTATACTTAACATCAGGAAGAGGCAGCTGAAGTTTCTGGGACACATAATGAGGAAGGAGGGCCTTAAGAATCTGATACTCACAGGTCGCATAGAGGGAAAGAGAGACAAGGGAAAACAATGTATGACATACCTGGCGGCCTTAAGCAAATGGTTGACAGAACGTGGTTGGATGAGGTGGCAAAGGGAAGGAACTTGTTGAGAGCTGCAAGGGATAGAGGGAAGTGGAGAGCCATGATCACCTCCGTCCTGAAAGGACATGGCACATAAAAAGAAAAGAAGGAATGAATTTGCATAGTTAATTTGTAATCTCTATGAATCTTAGTAGATTTTTTATTTTTATTTTGTGAGTTTGGTATTTGCGTAATTGCTTTTAGTTTCGATGGGTCTGGTTTTATTCTTTCATGTTTGATGTAATGAATATGCATAAACCTGGATTCCCCCTCACAGTAATATGATTGTCTGGTGTCAGCCATAAATAGAGACTGATGTGGAGGTACAGGTCTACACCTATTGACTACGCCTATTGTCTTCGCCTATTGTCTACGCCTATTTCCTACAACTTCGACGAGGACCAGTCCATTACGGTTACTTGCCAGATTGTCCTACTCGGTTACAGTAGTCCAAAACCAGTTTGCTACTTCGAACAAATATATCCCTTTCCAGGACATATCAATGTTTGATTAAGTGACCTAGGTCTGTTATCTGTTGCAAACTTGCATTTGGATTTATTTAATTTTAAAAATGACTTTTTGTAGTAGTCCTGATTTAATATTTCGATGTGTTCCTCGAGTTTGTCCGATCATATTAATATGTCGTCTTGGGAATCCCTTGTTCCTTGTATTCATTCTATTATTATCGCTATTCAGACTTGGAATACCTCACTGTGTATCCTACATGGTAAACGAATAAAAGAATATCTTCCGAATGGTGAATTGAATGTTAGGGGTTTCGGACTTTCTTCGTCCACTTGTATGTGCCAATATCCATTCGATGCGTCTAATTTTGTAAAGTGCTTCGGATTATTAATTTTCGCAAATATCTCTTCTGTTGTAGCTAACTTGAAGTGCTCTTGTTTTATCTCTCGGGTCTAATCATAATTTGCCGTTTTCCTTTTTCTACTATTACTAAGGAGTGTTCCCAGTCTGTAGATTCCTCTACAGGTTTTATTATTCACATTTTTGTTATGTTTACCAGTTCCTTTTTTTAACAGCAAGGAAAGTTGGTTCTCTATGTCGCGCCAGAAGTTTTTTTCTCGTCTGAATCCATCCTTCAAATCTACAAATCTACCATTCGTCCTTGCATTGAATACTGTTTCCATATATGGCCTGGTATCCTCGCTGTTCACCCCGAGGTCCTCGACAAAGACGGATATGCAATGTGATAAGTCTTGAGCTGGCATCTCGACTCTAGTCATTTTCTCACAGATGTGATATGGCTTCCCTCTGTCTTTTCTACAAATATTTTCATGGCAACAGCTCTAAGGAGCTATTTTCACTGGTGTCGCAACTGCATGAATTTAAGTGTGCTATTAGGTTGGCATCTCGGTCCCCCCCTTTTACTGGCGAAACAGTTAAATGTAACTGCCTCTTCTACTTCAACAGCTTCTTCTCTCGCACTTCCAGACAGTGGAACTCCCTTCCTCTTACTTACTTCCATGATAACTATAATCTTCAAAAATTTAAATGTAAGGTCAATCGACATCTTCTGATGCCTTGATCTTGATGCCCGTTCTTCTCTTTATCCTTTCCTCAAACACCCCTCTTTTCTATTACTCTTGAGCGCTAGTGGCACTCTCGCTTTGCTTTGGGTGAAATGCTTAAGAAAAATACCAAATGGAATGTTTCTCGGGGGATTTATAACGGATGATATTTCTGGGTTTACTGTTATGTAGTGCAGAAACGGTAATTTGCCTATCTCCCCCAAAACAGTCTTCATATTTCTCTAATAAACTGGGTATGTCTTTTTAATTTATTTCCGAAATTCTTTTTATTTGTGTTGAAACTTGACTAATGCATGGAATAATAATGCAACACAAAATGTACTTAGAACAAAATGTATTGAAACAAGAAAGTGTACACAATATTTACATATAGTCTTTTGTATATTCCTGGGAAGACCGTTCCTGGAGAATGTGTTGACTGAGTCGCAGTCGGGCAGAGTCTCTGGTTGAATCTCTTGATTCCTCCCCTCTCTTCCCGGTACCAACCATATTTATATGGTCGGTACTCCACTATGCAAATTAGGTGGATCCTACCACAACAATTAGCTTTAGCTTTTCAGATGTTTTCGCGTCGAGGACTGCGTTTGATTTGGATTTTGCCAATATGAAGTGTGTTAATAATTCCGAACTTTTGTTGTTGTGCAACTTATGACTGAACTGTTTCTATTATTATACCAGTTCAGTTTTACTGATATTCTGTCATTTTGATTTGGGAGTAATACTGGTAATACTGCCTTAACCAGGTATTGAACTCACACTCTTGAGGACATATGGATCAGTGGATAAAGGCGTTAGTTAGATCTAGTGACAGGACCCAAAGAGTGTGGTTAAGGCAGTGGAGAATTTGGAGAGGGGAATTAACAGGAGATAACTGATAACTGACATCCATTAGACATGGAACGTGGAACTAGAACAGTCTACCCCAGCGAACAAAATAAAGGGTTCAGTTCGACATTCCAACCACCTGAAGAAGGCCGGAGCGTACAACGGCCGAAACGTTGTAATAAATATGGCGACAAAAATTAGGACAATAGTCGGAATAATGTAAATAGTGTACATAATACCTCATCTCAGAAATATAGACAGATACCCAGTAACCCATTAGTTCTTTTACTGCCTTGCATTCTAAAAAAAAATATATATATAGAATTTAAAAATTTTTTCCAACCTCCTCGATTATTATGCTCTTATTATATTTTCTGTTTTCCCGATATCCCGTTTATAACGAACCCACTTTCAGCTGGTGCGCAAGATTATCTATCTCAACTCTCAGATTTTATTATATTAATTAATATTTTTGCAATCAAATTCGTATTAAGCATCTGATGTTGGTAAAATTTTCAAACTACATTCATATCCCTTGTTTCCTGTTTAGAACTGGGCTTCCGGTTCCTTCTAAAGTCTTCTTCAACTCTCTACTTACAACGTCTCCTGCTAAAACTCTGAACTTTTAGTTACTATTTATTTACACTTTTTTCTTCAATAGGATTAGATAGGTTTGCCTAAAATCCTGTTCACACTCCGCCCCGGGCTTTTGAACAGGAGTAGAGGTTTATCTTTTATTTCCTGTTTGGGTTCCGGTTCCTTTTAAAGTCTACTTCAACTCTATACGTCTGACGTCTCCGTTTAAATCTCTAAATTACGAATTACTTTTTCTTTTCTCAATAGAAGTAGATAGGTCCGCCTATCGCCCGGTTCATTTTTGAACAAGAATAGAAGTTTATCCCTTGTTTCCTGTTTAGGATTGGGTTTTCAGATCTTTCTAAAGTCTTTTCCTTATGTAACTTTCTACATCGAGTGGCTCTTTGGCCTTGTACAAGGTGAATATCGTTGTAAAAATATTTATACGAGTAATATCTCGTGTGGATTTTAGCTTATAGCATTCCTCTTTAATACTAGTGTGTTCGTGTCGTGCCGTGAAGAATGGCGGCAATTGTTACAAAGTTTTAATAGTGAGATGTAATGAAACAAAAGTCTTGAAACAATTTATTGTGATTCAGTCAAATAAAGAATTCACTACTAAAACAGAGGCCGATAAACCATTTAATTAATCTGGTCCCTTTATATTTTTTAGAAGTTCAATGGTATCTATGATTCATTGATTACGCCTGGTATTATATAAATCTCTTTTTGCTCAATATCTTTTCATGTTAAAAATTTCATGTGTTTAATAAAACAGTGAAATGGAAATATCTCTCTGAAGAAAAAGATTAGCAACAGAACAAAGACGACGGCAACAAAGTTTCTCACAAGACGAAATTTAAGCAAGACGATCACTTAATAGACAAAGGTATCCGAGTGTCTCACACGAAAGGCTTGAACAAATAAGACTGCAATTTAAGAAACGTAGGAATAAAGGAACTGATTAATCAAATGGTTCATTTTGGTCGGGAAGTAATTTTGCCTAAATAAAGACAAATATTTTATTTGTATCGATTAATAAAACAATTAAGGGGAATAGTCACTCATAAATATATTAAGTTGATTTACCTTCCTTCTCACTACATATGTCAAGTGATTTTCCAAGCGAAGCTTAGATATGGCACAAGGCCGAAAGTATGGGGCACATAGTGAAGATCGAACTCACTATTCAGTCGTAAATGTTCTCTAGTGAGACAAGCTTGCTAACCATGACACCGCCTCGAGGTGCCCTCACTACATATGTCAAACGAAATATATAAATAAATACATATTCATAATTATTATATAGTTTGATGATAATTGATTTATAATAAATTGTTTTGCAAGTGTCAGTTTCTCTTATGCAAACAAAGTGTGACATTAATTTTTATTTGTATGTATGTATGTATGTATGTATGTATGTATGTATCAGGATGCGACTGTTTATCCAATGAATAAATAAAACAGGTCCTACTGTCTGCTCAAAGAACTAAGATAGGGGAATCCAAAAACAATTACATTAATGAAAACTTGGGAATCCAAAATTTCAGGATTGCGGGCCTGGATCAGACCCGGAATGTTTTTAATTTGCTCACGCAGACGGCCTGATTCCAAAATGGCATATTTTGGGCTACGGCCTCTAGGAGTAAAGTTGAAGAAGTGTGACGCACTGACACACTGACATGGGCATTTATTATATAAATAGATCTTTACTCTATTTCACGTACAAATCTAATGATTATCTATAACTAATATATTATTAAAATTATTATATATGAGTGTATCATATGTATTTTCGTTTTTTTATAAACCCTTACACTAAAGCTTATTTCACATGCACATCTAATGACTATGACTCAACTATGTTATTAAAACTATTATATATGAGTGTATCAAATGTACTTTCGTTTTTTTATAGCCCTTTTCTCCAAAGCTTATTTCATGTACAAATCTGAAGACCATATTATTGAAATTATTATATATAGAAAAGAAAAAAAACAAAAAAAAAAAAACAAAAAAAAAACAACACCAATGAATTCTAAAGATAGGATATAGCGTATATATGAAGAAAGTTGAACAATCTATCGGTCGGGATGATAATTTAGAACGATGGTAAAGACAAAACTCAAATTTACAGAATGCATTGAATATTGCTGTGGAGATCCATGAGTATCCACGTTCTGAATGGACGCAGCACACACACACACACACACACACAGAGAGAGAGAGAGAGAGAGAGAGAGAGAGAGAGAGAGAGAGATTGATTCATTTGAGAAGTCGAAACTCGAATGTTTATTGTAAAGAATTTTTTTGTCGTCTGTTGTTCTTCCTTCTCAACACAGAATGAAGAACAACAGACGATTATTTTTTTTTTAATTTCTTATGTTTTTGTGCTGATTCTGTTGGTGGCACCACCGCAAGAAATATTTGAAGAGATGCGTGCCAAAATCGGAATGCTACCGTTTTTTCTTTCTTTTATTTATTGTCGCACTCTGAAAAGCAGATATAGTAAAAAAAAAAAAGCTGATATCGATTGAAATATATTGATTCAGAAAAATAACAACAACAACAAAAAACAAAAACTATTTGGCCGAGACGGCCTTTTAAAAAATACATATTTTTTAACTGGATTTAAAAAAAAATGGAGGGAGTGGTTAGTTTTGTGCATTTTGATTAATTGTTAAGCGGTGTCTAGGTATGTGAGGAGTCAAATAGGCGCGAATAAAAATGCCGAAAGGGAGAGAAAAAAAAAGGATGATAAGGTATGGTCAGAGAAACAGTGAAGTAGAATAGGAAAAAGAAAAAGTCATTGAGAAAAGGATAACTATTAGGTTGGTTCAAAAATAATGACGTAATAATGTCGTTTTTTGACGTTATTACGTCATTATTTTTGCACCAACCTAATAGCCAGCCAAGTAGAATGAATGAGAAAACAATGAAGACGAAAATGAAAAAGGAGAAAAAAATGATGGGTAAAAACTAGAATTAAGTAAAAAGAATAAAGATAAAATTATTTTATATATACAGTAAGTCCCCGGGTTACTACAGTCACGACCTACGACAATTCGTGGTTACGATGCTGTGGAGGTTGTGTTAATTAATTAGATTATATTGATCAAAAATTGTTGAGTAAATTAGGCTGCGTGATGAAATTAACAATTTCCTCTCACATTAAATTTTAGTTTTCAACAAACAGAATAAGGACAACATGAGAAACAACAGTTTTTGCACAACAATGAATAAAATATTTAACAAAGAGGTACAAAAAACTGGAGTAAAAAGGTAGTTTTAAAAAGTTCAAACGTCCTTTTATGCGTAGATAAAAAGTTATCAAAGTTCTGGTTTGATAGATTATAATTTGTTGAATGGTTTGTACAATAATGAGAAAGTATGTTTTGGTATTATAGTAATTTAAGAACAAAATAAACAGTTCAAGTTTGTATTCGAAATGGAGAAATATTGTTTACGACTTACTTTAAGGTTTACGGAATTATCGCTCTTTGATTTGTTTTCACTTGTTTGAAAAGAATATTCTAGTTGGGGTAAGTGGTTCTTAACAAGCTGTGTTTATGTTAATTGCAATAATTAACGTTGAGCTTGAAAGCGTATGAAAAAGTGTTAAGTTGAATGGGGAAAACTTGAGTTGATTGTACGTCATAAAATATTGCTGTGTGAATGAGTGTTCTCTCAGGCTGGAATCATGTTAAGGAACTTTAACGTAAAGCATGGAACTGTGTGGCGAGTTCAAAGGATTCCGATCGGCGCACAGTCGAAGAATGAAAGCCGTTTCATATTTTATTGTTAACTTTGGTCACGTGATAGGCTCACAGAAGCTTGACAGATTTGTGCGGAATTAACTTTTTGGTCAGGTCAAGAAGTAGGTCGATTTTATTAAATATTAATTGACCAATTAGAAGTTGAGATTTTCTGAAAATATACATTAAGCTGAATAAGCTCTGTGATCCACTTTTTGTACGAAAATTGGTATTGATAAAAAAGGTGGTAACGGGATTCTAAAATGCAATCTCCATTAACCTTGTTTCTACTTATGCCATTTGCATCGTACATAAGGCGGCGTAAGTGAGTTCCTTAAAACATGTCTATATGTGTATACATATTGAGCTTCCTTGTACGAGATAAGGACATTTTCTTGTTAAACTATAAGTTGGTGAATACCCGATTTGTTTTTCTTTCTTACCCAGATTTGCAGCTGTTTCCAAGTACTGCAAGAGAGACAAGATCTTATGCTTTGTCATCTCATCTATCGAGAGCCAATGACATCACTGGCAATAAATATACAAGCAGCTTAGGACAATTTCATTTCATTTTATGTATTATTTTAATCTCATTTCATTATATGTATTATATTTATGTCCGCTATGTATTTTCTAGTCTTAATTATGTTAAGATATGTCATAGAAATGTGTTGTTATGTCCTAGATTATTACATTACTACTGAGTTAGCATAGGTGAGCGACGACAGTGGTTATTCTTGGAAAATCGTGAGTATGTTCCGAATTACATGGAAAATCGTGTTACGACGCATCATAGGAACGGAACTGTCGTAAGTCGAGCAACCTATATATATATATATATATATAATGTATATATATCTATATCTATATCTATATATATATATAATGTATATATATCTATATCTATATATATACATATATATATAATGTATATATATCTATATGTATATCTATATATATATATATAATGTATATATATCTATATATATATATATATATAATGTATATATATCTATATATATATATATATATAATGTATATATATCTATATATATATATATATGTATATATATATATAATATATATATATATATATATAATGTATATATATCTATATATATATATATAATGTATATATATCTATCTATATATATATATATATATATATAATGTATATATATCTATATATATATATATATAATGTATATATATATATATATATATATAATGTATATATATATATATATATATATATATATATATATATATATATATATATATATATATATAATGTATGCATGAAAACGAACAGATCTTAATGAAACATGTTTCACTTTATTAAAGCTTCGTCAGAGATCAAGATAGAAATGATAAAATTGATATAAAGCAAAGTGACGCAGATTAATTTTATGTTGTGTTTGGCTATTTCTTATTGGCTAAATATGTGACACGTGTAGCGAAGTAACAGATAATATTCAAATATGTTTGGCAAACATTCTCGGCGCAGAATATTATCTGTTATTTCATTATATATGGCACTTATCTAGGCAATAAGAAATAGCCAAACACAACATAAAATTAATCTGCGTCTCTTTGCTTTTTATCAATTTTATCATCTATACCTTGATCTCTGACGAAGCTTTAATAAAGTGAAACATGTCACATTAAGATCTGTTTTCCCACCTGTTCTTTATCGTATGTATGTGTGTATGTATGTATGTATGTATGTATCTATCTATCTCTCTCTCTCTCTCTCTCTCTCTCTATATATATATATATATATATATATATATATATATATATATATATATATAATAAAAAGGCTTAAACACTAATATTCCATGGTCATAATTTATTCCATTGGAATCGTAAATACGATCCAATTCATCAGACCTAAAAATTCAAAAAGAATTTTGAAAAGGTTTTTGAATTTGTAGGTCTGATGAATTGGATCGTATTTACGATTCCAATGGAATAAATTATGACCATGGAATATTAGTGTTTAAGCCTTTTTATTATATCCTTACTCTGTCCTAGACATTGAGTTCTACCTTGATTCTATCCTCTCGGAATTTTTTATTCAAAAATTATAGGCAGCAATTTTTCATTGATGCATGATTCATTAAATAATATAGACAAGTTTTGTCTATTTATTTTAAGTAAGTTCCTTTCATATTGTTTCGTGGGTGTATTGTTTGATATATTGAAATGTAATTGTCATCTTTGATAATGGCTTATGTAAGCGGAAAGCTTAGGATTAAAAAGCAATATGGTGGTTTCCCTTCGTCTTTCAATGATAATGTTATTAAGCTTATCAGACAATATTTTGTGTTTATTTAACACCCACAGACACCACCTGTGGTTTAATTGGCGACTATCCTGAACAGACCTTAGTTACAGTTTCTGGAAAAAGCGTGATATCAAGAGTGATCAACAGTTTAAACAAGGCCAGCACGTTCAAGCCCTCGGCCACGATGACTTGTAACCCCGTGCAAGCAAAGCTATCG
>OZ010586.1:28066892-28101892 GCA_963932145.1 Acanthosepion lycidas
TTTTTAGTTATATGAGGTCGGCTGCGTGTATAAAATTTAAAATTTCACTTTTCCACAAGCATTTAAGTTTAGATGTATGGCCCAAAGTTAATAAGGCAATACAAAAAATGACAACAATGATGTAAAACAACAACAAATTATTTGTATAGGAATAATACAAATTATTAAGAATAAACTGCTCAGAATATTTAACTGAGCCAATTTCAAAGTTCAGTTATGTTAATTGAACAAATTAAAATGCTTTATAAAGTTGCTTCAAAACAATGTTTTTGGTATAGAATTTTACAATGGAAAAATAGTTGTTTACCCTTAACTATGAAATTAATTATTTGAAACCTTTTCTTTGGAATAGAAAATTTTTTATCTGGTCTCACAATGAAAAAGAGTTTTTTTTTTTTTAGAAGAAATGTTCTTGTGAATTAGTTGAAAGTTCTTTTTATGTAATATGAATATTGTGTGAATGTGTTTCGTAAAAGAGGAACATATTTTTACTTGATGTTTAAAGAAGTTTCTGTTTTGTACTAAATGAAATTTAGTTTTTTGTACTTTTGAAAATAAATACAATAAATCTTGCAAATAAAAGAAAAGGTTCACCAAAGAGTAAATTATGCTGAATAGAACTGAGTAAGAAAGTTTCTTTGTATTGTGTCCTGAAAAGATGAAAATACGTTCGATGAAACTTGTAGCTTCAGAAGACCTTTTTTTAAAGTATTTTCTTGCTGGTGAAGAAATGGAAAAAAACTGGAATTGATGGAATAGTCCATACATACCTTTTCACCCCTCCGGAATAATACACTCTACCACAAAATTACCTATTAACCAATCAACACCCTAGTTCCAGTGAACTAGACTTTTCATTGGCTCAAACTGTAGCAAATTTACGCAAAACCGTTTGGAGCCGATTCCTACTTTCAGAACAAAATAAAAGGAAGCTTTCAGATCAATTCAAGGCAGTCAGAATTTCATCCTGGAGAAGTGCCAAACGAATCCACGCCAGTAAAAATCATAACCAGCTACATTTTTGCCGCGCAAATTTCTCTGACTCAACGCACGCAGCATTTCATTCTACCAGGAACAATTTCTTACAATTCTAAAAAAGTGATAATAACTCACTACTAACAAGTATTCGTAAATATTCAATCAAATATCTAAACAATCCTAGGTAAACAACTCTGGAGAATTTAGAGAATTAAACTCCTACTTTATTCACGCATACAAACTACACAAATTTCTGTATAAATAATATTTTTCCACTCAACTCTGTTTGACCAGTTCTTAAACACTTGAACAATTTCGAACAGTAAATCAATAAGAAACCCAAATTTACCAATGGTCAATTTCTTGCATTATCAAACTACAAATTTTCAAATTGTATATTAATTATACATAAATGTCTGTTTTTATTGAATCCTAATTACCGGTGTTTCTTACTCAATTGCCTCGTGATTGATTCGTTTTTGAATGTCTATATTCTATATTGTTGCGGATTAATATGGTGAACATGCCCGTAAACTAATCATCTTAATATAAAAACCTTCTGATACCAAATTCAAACTCATAGCAATTCCAATAAAATATCTAAGTTAAATTTCTTTAGCGTGGCTGCGTAGTGTCTGACTTTTATTTTGTCTCACTGATGGGATACGTTCGCTATTTATTTGGTTTTCTGTCACATGACTGGCTCCAGACTGCCATTCAAAAATATTGGCGGCAAAATCTGATTGCGTAGGCGTCTTTCATATTTATTATTATTTAGCCAATCAGCAATCAGAAAAATAGCAATGTCTGTGTGATTCACTTTTTGTGCAAAATTTTCACTCTTTTTAAAAAGACATATAGTAATTGCATTGCATTATATTTTAGGCAATGATTTGTTGAGAAGAAATTTAAAAACTGAAGTGGAATTCTAAAGAACAAACTTGTAAAGATGAATAAGAACGAACGAACGAACGAAATAATTGAAACTTAGAAAGTAAAATTGATGCACGCAGAGTCATAAACAACTGTTCCACTGGGTTTAGGGTGGAAAGTCGAAACAACACAAAGAAGATATGAGGTAAACTTAACAACTCATTTAAACCTGTCCGCTGGACCCGTCTTGATCCCAGCATTCCCTAGTAGGACCGGAAGTCCTTACAATCATCATTATCGTTATTGATGATGTTATAACACCCCTTTTCTAAGATAATTTATTTTCTTTATTAATTCATAACTTTTCTAAATTACAAAATAAATAATTACAAATCCAAATTTGTTTTCGTTACAGTTCAAGGGCGATAACTCACTCACTTTTGAAATCAAACAGATCTTGGGGTTCGTATTTTTTTGCCTTCGCCTTGCTTTTTTTTTGTTTTTTTCTTGTTTTATTATTTGTTTGAAGATCCCTGTAATGATCATTAATTGGTTCATTTTTCAAAAGTCTATGTTCAAAACCTGAAAATGAAATGTTTCCTATTTCATCGGAAATCCCCTGAATTATTTGTTGCAATATACAACCTGTTGTCAGTGTCTGCTGATTTTACCATTCCTTCAGTGTTCCTATATTTCTCTTAATCTATTTTTATTCCAACTCGATCTCCTCTTTTTAGATTTGGTAAAATTCGGGCACCATGCAATCTGCTAAAATTCTGGTTTTTGCCAGTTTGTCTCTCTCTCTCTCTCTCTCTTATTTGTGTGTGTAGTTGTAAAGAAAAAGAAAAAAAGACTGTCAACTTATTCTAGCAATAAACGTCTGCAATAGATTTCTTCTGTCTCTCGACCGTAACACTTGTAGCCAAATCACAGTTCAAATGATAGTCCGTCGTAAAAGTCCAACAGGCAACGTAGAAACGACACAATGGCGTCACACATCCAACCTTCACTTCTCACCAGGAAAAAACGCGTGTTCGTCTACCAAGCTCAGAAAATACAAATCTGTCCACATAAGCGAAAAACAACGGCTTTTGTTCACCGAGAGATCTTTCTGATTGGTCATGCCATTCAGGAGAGGGAAGAACATTAGCATAGATTCTGGTCCTTAAAGTAGATTTTTGCTAACTATTAGGTTGGTGCAAAAATAATGTCGGTTTTTGACGTAATTTTTAACGTAAAAAAAAAAAACGACATTATTTTTGCACCAACCTAATACTTTTTGGTAATCTTTCTTCGACAGATCGCACACAAAACATGAACTCTTTTTCGTGGTAGCTGATTATCCCTTTCACTACAGTGTGAAATCGGGCCATTTTAGTAATAACTTTTTTGAATGTAAAGGTAATATGGTTTTTATTTTCCTTCCCATTATTAATTCTGTGGGACTGGCACCTATGGATTGAATTGGCGTACTCTAGTATGCCATTAATGCTTGAAATGTGTCTGATTGTTCCAAAATTCTCTTAGTTATTTTAACAGTGCTTTTCGCTTCTTTATTTGCTTCAAGATAATGTGGACTTGATGTTATGTGTTTAAATCCATACCTGTCTTCAAAATCTTTGAAAGTGTAACTTGACAATTGTTTCCTATTATCACTGACAAGTTAAACAGGAATTCCCCAACGTGAGAAGAAATTTTTCAACTCCCCTTTAACACAAACGCTTGTCATTGAATTAAACTTTGCTATTTGCTATATCTCGAGAAATAATCTATTGCGGCAATATATTGATGTCGTTGGTGAGTGAAAATGTCCGTACCAATTATTTGTCATTGAACATGAGGAAGTGGAGTTACTTTTAATTTTTCCTTTTTATTTGTTGGACGGTGTATGTTACAAAACGAGCATTTTTTTTTTTAGATACTCCTTCAACTCTTAAAATATTTTAGGCCACCACACCGATTATTTGGCTCTCTCTCTCTCTCTCGACATTTTTTTAGTCTCAAGTGACCATTAGGAAGTTTCTTTAATACTTCTAAGTTTTTCAGGTATGACAATTCTGTCCTGAAACCACAGTAAATTGTCTTGAACTGACAATTCATTCCAACTTGAAAAACATGGCCTTATTCCTTCTTTTATTCTTCCTTCTTTGTGTGTCCATCCATTTAGTGTGAGATGAATTATTTCCTGTAATACAGTGTCCTCTTGGGCGTCTATTTTTATATCATTTAATTTCTTATCCGAAGCTAGTCTGGTTCTTGCCACTTAGTCTGTGTATACACCAATATCTTTGCTGGTATTAGAATCAGTGTCGGATAAAAGATTTCTTGATAGTTTATCAGGTATAACTAGTGCCTTCTCTGGAACATGTTCTGCTAATGAATTATATCTTCTCAGTCTCATTAGAAGTCTGATATCTTAATGAGGTATAGTACAGAACATGTGTATTTATTAACAGTATAAGTGGTTTATGGTCCATTAACAGTTTAAAGGATTCAAGTCCAGAGACATATCTGTCAAACTTCTCACATGTCCATACACAACTCAAACACTCTTTCTCAATTTTTGCGTATTTCCTCTCATCGCTACTGAGTGTGCGGGATGTTATTATTTTAAAATTTCCATCTATTTCTTGAAATAGAGCTGCTTCGAGACTATAACTGCTAGCGTTAGCACTAACTACTGTAGGTCTGGTTGGGTCATAGTAGGATAGAATTAGTACTTGAGTCGGTAATTCCTTGACATTTTTAAAAGAATTCTTTTGTGGGTAATCCCACACAAATACAGTATTCTTTTTCAGTAATTCGGTAATTGATTGTATTGTTTCAGGCAAGTTCGGTAAAAAGTTGCCTAAGTATCTGACTATGCTGATTATATGACACTATTCAGTTAAATTTGTAGGTGCCGTCAACTCCTGAAAGTCTTTTAGTCTTTCCTAGCTGGGTTGAATTCCGTCTCCAGAAATTATGCGTTCAAAATATTCTAGTCGTGTCTTTTTGAATTCACAATTTTCTTTATTAAGCTTGAGTCCGACTATTTGTAATGGTTAAGAAAAGTCTTTAGTCTTTCCTAGTGTTCTATAATTCTACCATAGATTAGAACATCGTCGATAATTGTTTCGACTCTTTAAATATTTTCCAATAATTCTGACATATTTCTTTGAAAGATTTCCGGAGCTGATGTTATACCAAAAGGTAATATTTGAAGCAATATCTTCCAAAAGGAGTAATGAAATTTCTTTCCTTTTATGTGTCATTCCCTTTCAGGACGTAGGCGATCATGGCTCGCCACCTCTCTCTAACCCTTGAAGCTCTCAACAAGTTCCTTCCCTCTGTTTTACGCCCCCCCCCAGACCACGTTGTCATCCACTTGCCCGCCAGCTATGTCTCGCGTTGTTTTCCCTTGTCTCTCTTTCTCTCTATTCGACCCTTAAGTATCAGATTCTCCAAGCCCTCTTTCCTCATTGTGTCCCAGAAACTTCAGCTGCCTCTTCCTGCTGTTAAGTATAAGCCTCCTCCTTGTTTGCATCTTCTCTAAGACCTCATCGTTGCTCACACTATGATATCCTTAGCATCCTTTTGTACGACTACATCTCTGTCGCCTAGAGTCCGTTGGTAGCATCCAGTTTAAAAAATAATTAGCTCCATTTAGTTTAGACGAAATAACAACTAAAATTGCTAACATGTAATGTTCCCTTTTCACTGATAGATTCAGCTTTTTCAAATCTAGACATATTCGGAAATTTTCGTTTCTTTTTATTTCTAGTACTATTGGTGCATGCCAATCAGTTGGTTCAGTAACTTTTTCAATATTTTCCTCGTTTTCTAGTCTATTCAATTCTTTCTTCATCTTCGTAAAATGGGGAATGGGTTTCTTCTAACTGTTGTTACACAGTAGGGTGAAGCGTCTTTTTTCAGAACTATTTTAACTGGGTCTCCGTTCATACACCCTCCTCCTCCCGAGTCAAATGAAGTTCCCTATATTCTATTTTGTCTAAACGTTTCACTAAATGTTATTTTTACAGACGTTTTTTCGAGGCAATAAGTTCTCCTCCTTTACACATTTGATGACATATATTTCTCACATAATATTTGCCCTTATCTTCTTCTGTAGCGGTATTAAATTTTCCAATGCAGGACTTGTGAAAATGCCATTTACTGGTTTTAATACAGGTTTTTCTATCAGATTTTTGTAAGTTTTGGTTTATATCGGCGCCTGTATCGATTTTTAAATTTCACCGCTATTTTCAAAATTTAAAATTTTTATACCACAAATCATTTAATTTGTTTCTGTCAGCTCTTCATTTTACTTTCTGTATCGCATTCGTTTTAATTCTGCAGGCTACAGCGAAATGATTCATTTTTTTCATTTTAATTTAGAAGTTTTATCGTCAAAATGTTTGTTATTGTAGAGGACGGGGGAGTGAAGATGAAAATAATACCCGTGCGTTTATTTTTCCTGCTAGAAAGTAGAGCTACAAGAAAAATGGCAGACGTGAATTAAGTCCAACTGAAGATAAAGATGACAAACAAGACCGATATATATATAAACCAATATATGTATTAAACAAAACAATTTTACAATGGACAATAACATTTGTGTGTGTGTGTGTGTGTGTGTGTGTGTGTGTGTGTGTGTGTGTGTGTGTGTGTGTAACATTGGTGTTTGTCCTTTGGTGAATGTTCGTACGTATGTGTGTCTAATATTCATGGCGTCTTTCCACAAGTGGGAAACGCCATCTCCTAAGAGAGCTTACATTGAAGAAATGAAAAAGAGGATTTACCTCACCTCCACACGAGGTGGAATGCGGCACGAGGCCTGAAGGAAAGAGAGATCGAGGCAAGAAGTCGCCCAGTATATATAGTATAGGGAGAGTGACCCCTAGTGACAATTTGGGAATTAAGGAGGAGGAGGTAATTCCGGAATTATTATTAAGATGAAAGACCAAAGTATTTTTTATTATTTTATTAATTTTTTAAATCCTTTCCAACACGTTTGAAATTTTGGTTAAAATCTTGTTTTTTTTTTTTTTTTTTTTTTTTGGTGGGGGTTGCGTTAGGGGTCGATGTAATATTTATGATTAGTGTTTTGGCATCATTTTCCGGTAAAAAAAAAACACATTGATTTGGAAATTCTTACAAAAATCAAATAATTGTTGAATTTTAATGAAACTTTCAGGACTTATTCACAAATGAATGAAATTATTTTTGAAATTTTTTGTTTTATAAAATCTTGCCAAAAAATTTTTTTTTTTACATATGTTACCCCTATTTTAATTTCATGAAATTTCGAGATTCTTTTTTATTGGTTAAAAATTTGAGAATGTAAATCGTTTTTTTTTTTTAACTGCTACTCAGTTCCCGAAAATCTCCTTCGAATCGTAAAATAAAAAATGGAATAAAGCTGACATTTTTTTTTTTTAATTAGAAAAGCTTTTAATTGCTTTTATAAATAAGATTTCTTAAGGACACTATTGTCTTAAGGGAAACAAATTCGATGAATAACAAGGACTGTTTTCATTTTTTTTTTTAAATTAATTATAATAATTTAATATAATTTTAAAAAAATCTTTTAAAATTCTACATTTCGTTAGGTAATATTGTTATTCAGTGAAAACTATATTTACTAATTAAAAATTGAAAAGTTTAATACAAATAATTTTGTACTAAGATTCTTAAAATAATTTCTAATTGTTTTTGTGTATATAAAATATTGTGTAATATTACGTAACATACCTATTTTTGAAAGTATGGTCGACCATACACGATATTAAAAAGGTTAAAATGAATTTTTATAAAGTTTTTTTCATTTATAAAAATTCATTTTAAACTTAGGTATTGCGAATTAGTGGAGGTACCTAGTTTTGTCGGAGTTAGCTCCTCCTTAATTCCCAAATTGTCACTTGGGGTCATTCTCCCTATACTATAAATACTGGGCGACTTCTCGCTCCGTTCTCTTTTTCATTTTTTTCATTTCATCGACTAAAATGTAAGCTCTCTTAGAAGATCCGCGTCTTCCCATTTGTGGGAGACGCCATGAACATTATACACACATACACGTACGTACGAACATTCACCAAAGAACAGACACAAACATACACACATACACACACACGCACACACACAAATATTATTGTCTATGTTCATTGTAAAATTGTTTTGTTTAATATTCTATCAGGAGTTTCACACGTGTCCCTAATACAACAAACGTTCCTCAACAGTTTTTACACTATTTATATTTGGACTGTCGTCATCATTGTTGTTGTCATCACAATATTTAATACGTTGTGCCCTCCAGCTTTCCTCAGGTGTAGGTCGATCTGGGTAACCTACGGGGAATTCTAAACTGAACCTTTTATTTAATCTACGAGGGTAGGTTGTTCTTTTCCCACTAGTCAGGTTTAGGGATATCGTCTGGTTCTTATTTTTATTTAGTACTTGTTCAGTTATTCCTCCATTGTTTCCACTGAGTGCAAGTACACACGAACCAGAGATTGAACTCGTATAGTAGATAAAAGGGTTGGTTTGTGAATTTGTTAATACTAGGCCTAGTGGATAAAAACGTTGGTTTGTGAATTTGGTGACATAATGGTTGTGGGTTTCATTCCTGTGTTGGGCAGTGTGTACCTGCACTCACCTTCAGGACCTGGGTGATCATGGCTCTCCACAACTTCCTAGGAAATCCTTTGTATCATTGGGTAAGGTTTGTCTTTCCCAGTCCCTGTTCTGCCATCCATTTACACCAGCTTTTTAGGTAGGTCATTCGTTGTTTTCTGATTCTCCAAGCCGTCTTTCCTCATTATGTGCCTTCGAAAGTTCAACTGTCTCTTTCTAATTTTAAGTCTAAGCGTCCTTTTTTGTTTCCATTTTCCCTAAAACGTCCTCCTTACTCACATATTCCGCCCATGGTATTCCTATTTTTTGTATTCTTCTGTAGAACCACATTTCTGTTGACTCAATTTCTTCTTAATCTGTGTCCAACATTCATTGCCGTAGAGTAAGTCAGTTATGTGCCAAGAAAGATACATGACTGACGAGGCAGATTTTATCCGACAGTAGGTTGCCAATTCTTTCTACGGTAGACCAGTAGCCATGCAAGGTTATATCCTGCTATTTACCCATAGCTGGAGAGAGAAAAAGAGGATACATACTTTTCCCAGGGTATTAGCACGTAGTTGAATGTAACAGATTCGACTGGAGTTCGAACTTGGCTCTCCGATTCCTCCATTCGAGCCGCTATCCATTATCTGTGCCGTAGAGTGGGATTAATATTACATGAGTTTAATACACTTTTCTTTGTTTTTTTTTTTGCGTTTCTATTAATATTTTGCCTAGGTTTTGAGCACCATACTAGATATGGCAGCAATATTCACTACACGTACGAATGACAGATTTATAAACGTCCAAGATTGATTCTGGCGTATAACACAGCGAACCAGCTTTACTTGTAGCAGGCCTGGCCATTGATTCAATATAATCACTCCAATCGATGTCAGATGTTAGATTTTATCAAGCTCAAGGTAAATAGCAGGGGTAACGGACCATATATGGCAGCAATATTTTAAGCATGGATGAATGGTAGATTTATAGATATGCAAAATAGATTCTGGAGCCAACTGATATTATTATTTATTTAAATGATTTTTCGAGAAGAATCGATTATAAATCCGATATGAAATGAAAAATAATGGAACGATTAATTAAAGATGGGGATTAATTACTGAGTTTTGCAATGCGATTGAAAAATTTGGTTTTTAAGTTTGATCGGTGATTTAAGGGTAATTAATCTGTTGAGAACGGGGATTTGGTGATGCTGGATCAATAAAGAAGGGAAGGAAAGAAAGGTGAAGGTTGCATGACGTATCAAAGAAATAAAATAAAAAGAGAGAAAGAAATAAGACGGAGAAGGAAGGAAAGAAGAAAGGATGAATGAATGAAAGTAGGATGAATGAATGACAGAAGGAAGAATGAAGGAAGGATGAATGAATGAAAGAATGATGAATGAATGACTATGAGAAAGGGATAATGAGAAAGAATTGCCAAAAATAACACGAGGAAAAAAGTACGTTAAAATACCAGTTTGTAAGTGAGAGAGAAGATAAAAGTTGGAAGGAGAGAGAGAGAGAGAGAGAGAGAGAGAGAGAGAGAGAGAGAGGAAAGAAGTAAACGGGGAAAAAGAAAAGAGAGAAAAGCTAGCGATAAAAAAAGGTAACCGAAGGAGAGTGAAAGTTATAGTTATAGATAGATAGATAGGGAGAGATGGGGTAAAAGGAAATGAGGGGGAATTAAAGGAAAGAGAAAGAAGAGAAGAGTGAAAAAGAAAAGCAGAGGAAGAAAAATGAAAGAGAGAGAGAGAAGAGCGAGAGATAGAGAAAAGTAATTGAGAGGGAGAGCAGAGAAAGAGATAGATATCAAGGAAGAAATAGCGAATTAAAGGAGAGCGAAATCAGAAAAAAAAGAAGAGGGCGAAAGAGAAGAAACAGAGAGAAGGAAGAGTGAAAGACAGAAAGGAGAAGAAAAGATTGAAAACAGAAAGAAAGAGGGAAAGTTTATTTATCTAAATACTCACTCGAACGGAATATGTGACAAGGCCGTGGATATTAGTAGGAATCTCACGTGTAAAAAATTAATTAATGAAAAAAGAGTATAAAAACGAGAAGAGAGTAAAGGTTATTGATTAACAAATAGATAAATTGACAGAAAAAAGAAGTGAGGTCAATGATTATCATAGAAAGAGATTAAACCTTGATAATCTTTACTAATTTGTATAAAGCCCTACGAAGCTTGTGGGTTACCCCATTTCTTTTTTTATGTGCCGTGTCCCTTCAGAACGTAGGCGATCATGGCTCTCCACATCTTCCTGTCTCTTGTAACTCAATAAATATTGTCTTTTTATTATTTCTCCCAAACCCTGTTCTACCATCCATTTACTCTAGATCATCACGTAGGTTACGCACTGATTTCTTCTGTCTCTCTTTCCCTCACTCTGTCCTGTGAGTATCAAATTTTCCAAGCTCTCTTTCCTCATTACGTGTCCCAGAATTTCATCTACAACTCCCTAATGTTAAGTGTAAGTTTCCTCTTTGTTTCCATTTTCTCTAAAACTTCGTCGTTGCTCACATGTTCGGTCCATGGTATCCTCAGTATGTTTTTGTAGAATCACATTTCTGTTGCTTTAACTCTTCTTCGTCTTTGAGGAGATTATTCAGCATTCACTGCTATATAGGAGAAGAGATATCACGTAAAAGGTCAGTAGTCTGTTCTTTTTTTTCTTTTTTCTGTCTCTTAATACTCTGCTTAGCTTTTGGAATGCATCTTTGACCATGCTAATACGTCTTCGGGTCTTAGTTTCGCACTTCCTGTCCTCTGTTAAAATACTTTCCAGGATTTCTGCATATTTTTCGTTGACTCATTCCTTTTTAGCTTGAATGCATTTTGTTCCTTATTTCTTTGTGTAGTTTTCTATAATTCTCTTCCTTGTCTTGGCATTGTTTTCTGTCTCTTTTTCATCATGTCGAGAATCTCATCTGTCATCCGCTCGTTTTTTTCTTCTTCGTCCCTGCACTTACCTCTGCCAAAAACTCGTCAGGGGGCGCTCTTGACGTCTATAAACAGGCAATCATATTCACTCTGTTTCTCTTTCTAACTCTTGCTTCCAGATTTAAGTCGAATGCAGAATAAGAACGCTGCCGACGGGGTACGTTTACTTCCTTGGGCCTCTGTTTGAACTCTCTCACACATGCACATACACACACGTGTCTACCATACACACTTATTTCATACATACACACACGCGCACACACATCCACACGCACGCACAAGTACATTATCATAGCTATTTTCAGTGACTTTTTCTTTTATTCTAATACTGTGCACATGTAATTGCTTTTGTTGATAACATGCATTGTCGTTTGTTTTAAATTCATTGTTTGGTCTTACATATTTTATCCGGTCTCACATGAGTCCAACAATATTGTTTGCGGGACAAATGTTCCAGAAATTCATAAATATTTTTTCAACGTAAACACACGCATAACAATCGTGTAAAATCCCGGTACAAAGTGGTGACTTATTTTTACTCAAACATCATAGCATCACATAGCAAGCTATTCTTGGAACAAAGACTAAGACAATAAAAGATTACTTATTTAATACTAACCATATATGTTGCTTTTTAATTCTTTAATTATTTACGTGAAGTTCTATGAGCATGAAAAGGATGAAAGACTTGAAATTTAATGAAAGCTCCAAATTATTATCGACATTATCGTTCCTACATCTTACCTAAATTAAATCGGTTTTTGATTTTTTAATATTGTCCGCATCAATTATAGTAATGCCAACTTCCTAAGATTCCTCCATTTTTATTCATTATTGTTGTTATACGCTGCTTAACTCACATGTTGGTTGGATATAAAAGAAAAAAAAAAGAAAAGGTTGTTCTCTGCGTAGGGGCTTCGAGTATCACATCTAGCTCACAAAACAAATCCTATAAAAAAGAATATATAAAGTACAATATAAAATGAGCCAAACACGAATATTAAACATGTAATAAAAAAAAAACAAAAAAAAAACGAACAGTCGTGATCCATCACATCTGCTTTTAAGAACACTGCTCACGACACTATTGCGGCGACTAGAAAGCTGTCAGCGTCACCACCAGTAACTGTCAGTCTATCGACCCGATTGCTTCCCTTGCCCACAAAGAGACAACCCGCTTTTATTCTCTGAATCGGCAATACAAAGAATTTCACCTGAATAATTTTTGTCTTCCTTGTTTTTGCCTCACTAGCAGTATTTGTTTCGTTTGTTTTCTCGTGCTAGCATACGCGCCTTTATAACTTTGTTTTATGAGTTTTCATTCAAATAATATTTGGGGAGAATCTTCAATGATCAAGGGAGAGAGATAAGCACAAAAGTGGCGTTTGATGAAGCAAAAAATCTTATGAATACAATTAGGAAGCTAATGAGGGGAAAATGTAAATAAAACATTTACAGAACTTTGAAATTCCTTTCTTTCCAGGCTTGAAAACTAAGTTTATTTGTGCATCACGAAAATTTGACAAATTCTGCATGAAACAAAGAAGAAAGGACTTATTATATATTTTATTAATTGTTCACTCAGTACATAATTCAAGAGCCACTCAAAGTAGAGGGTTACTGAATACTGTATGAACGCAAGAGGAAGTAAAAAGTGCAGGATAGATAGCGTTTGACCATAGAACTGAAGAGATTAAGGTTTTTGCGATCAGGGAAGTATCAAATCGAGAATTTCTTCCACAAAGTAGCGGTTCTTGGGAAGAAGCTGTCCGAATGGAACTTCCTGAAGATGGTCTCAGACGAGACTGAAAGTACTTGGAAAAATAAAAACTATTTGAAAGAAAATTTTGGTATTTTTCTTAATCAGGAATTAATCCGCCAACTTGAAGGGATCACAACGAATACTAATCAACATACTATGTTTAAATTATTTAACCAAACCTGTTTGAATGAAAATATAATGCCTAAATTATATATATATATATATATATATGTAATTTAAGCATTAATATCAATTATTGATGTAAAAAACGAATCCAACTTCCATAACAAGAAAAAAGAAAGGAAAAAATTAGAACGCCCACAAATTAAAATATGTGGCATGTCTAGAAAATTGGAACTCGCGACAAATCGCAATTGTCGAAAAAAAAGGCGAGAAAAAAAACAAAACAAAAAAAAAAAAACAAGAAAAGGACAAATGGTCACATCCTACAGATACAAACATCTGAGCAGACGAGCGCACACGCGCCCAGACAGATCCGCACAGACGGGCGTATGACTGCACGCACACACGAACACAAAAAATACGAGAAAAATACACAAATGATAAGTATATAAAAATAAAAAAATATATAAGCAGTAAATTTATGATACCCTCTGAAGTGTGGACAGACAGTTCCGCCTACGAAACTCTGGAGTCGAGATGCTGAAAGTAACATCAATCAACTAAATGACAAACTTTTACAATCTTACACACACACACACACACACACACACACACACACACACACACACACACACACACACACATATGGCAAGGAACAAGCGTAATTTAAAATTTAAATTACAAGGCATATTGGTTTAAATTTAATAACTAAAATCAACTGTACTATATATATATATATATATATATATATATATATATATATATATATATATATATATATATATATATATATATATTAAAGACATCAGATATTTTGTGTCAATTACTTTTAATGAGCGACTTTACAAAATTTCGAATAATCCTTCTCAGAGACAAAGCCAGGAATTGTCCGAAGCTCATTTCGGAAGAAAGTACAAGAAATATGGTCCAAGCTTTCAGGGTAGGTTGAGGATAATTTATTTTTCTACAGCAACAGTGATTTTTTTAAACAGTGAAATTAGTGTCCCCCAATCGAAGCAACAAAGTTTTATAAAAAAGATAAATAAATAAATAAATAAAATAAAATAAAATAAAACGATACCTAACATGAATTTCCTTTTATTTTATAAAATCACCTTTTTCCAGACGTGCTTTGACCTTTCGGCCACAGTGGCCTCTGCAGCCAAGACAATAATTTCGTACACAGTAATTTAAGTAATTCATGAAATTTAGTCTAGCATTATTTTTTATTATTATAAACGTTATTTTAGTGGAGATATCAGGGATCTCGTCTCAAAATAACGTTTATGCTTGCCGTCGTCTGCTATGTTTGTATCTTAACCCTATTGAACAGATCTGGAATCACTTTAACCAAAATATTTATGCTCTAGATGCCCCCCCACCACCACCACCACGTGACTTCAGAAAATGCGTTGTTGTTGTGCTTGAAGAATGCAATGCTGAACCACAAAACATTAGCAATATGCGATTGAAAAGGCGTATAAAGCTTGATCGATGCCCAATGGCGGAATTTTCTGATGTTGTCATGTTTTAATGTCTTTTGTTTTTCACGGTCGTCTCTCAAATATATTTGTACAGTCATCAGCTGTGGACACGCATGTAGCTTCTGAGGTAGAAGGCGAATGTGAAGATACCGTTGTAGGTGGGGCAAGGAAAACCGACTGTTGTGGTAGAAGCCGACACCTTCTTGTGTCTTTCTTGGATCTCTTTGAGACGCTGTATGCTAGTTTGCTTGATTGATTGCTGCCTTTGAGCATGAATTACGCCACGTGGACTTATCAGCTGGAGAGCCTTTATACACCTTCTTTGGGCGACCTTGGGCATGACTACCCTACACTAATTTTCCGAAGAAGAATTGATATTGCATCACCAGTCCATTTAAGCTGAGAAATCAAAATGTCTGCTTGTCGAATTGGCATTGTCCAGGACTGTCAATGTTGGAGATCCGGTCCTGACATTTGACATTCCTGTGTGATACAGTGTATAGGTTTAAAGAGACGCCATGAGAGCATAACAACATTTTAGATTTTCTGTTTCGTTGATGCGATTTTTTTTATTTATGCTGTAGAACTTTAACCCGGAGCTTTCCGGGTGCATGGCCTGCTTTTTGGAACCTTGACTTAATTTCATTATCAAGGGTACCATTGCTGGAGATTAAATTCGCCATTCCTATTTGTATTCACCCAATACAAGGCCTAAGAGCCACTCAAGGTAGACGGTTATTAAATGAGGTTGTTGCCGAAGAATCAAAGCGGTAGAACTTTTCATTAAGTCTGAGTGGGTGGCCCAGACACTGAAACAGGCTCGCTCGTTTGGGAAAACTAAAGGATACATTTGGGGAGGGTGGGGTCACAAAGGCTGCTTGGGAATGAACTGACATTTCCTATAGAGTTAGACACAACACTAGAGCAGTAAGAAAATACCTATCGGGAGATTATGTATGACCATATAACTACGACTGGAGGAGCAGGCATCAAACTAAATATATGTTATATTAAAGTTTTAACTTTGTTAAATACAGAATCGCTTCTGTCTAAGCGAGAAGAGAGCTTCAAATTAGAAACAGACAACCACAAAAAGCTAAAAATAAATACCTTAATCTGGTTCTCTAGCTAAGATAGTCTACTTCTGAGCACAAATACAAAAGTTTCCATTTATCATGCCAAGAGCTACAATTACTTTCCGTTTTTGTTTTAAGGAAAAACGTGACTTCTTTTACTTCTGACCAATGGAACTGAATTCAGCCAAGAAACAAATAATACAATAAACAAAACGCACACACAAATATACGTAAAGGTATGTGAACCGGTATTTCATTCTTTTAACAGAAAAGAAGTTTTGTTGCAAGAGAGATTCAAATTAGTAGCAGAAAACACACACGCAAACAAAAGACAAGAAGAAAAAAAAAAAGAAAACACAAGAACAAAAATACCTTAATGTGTAGATAGTAATGCGGCTGGGTGCTGGAGGACGTTTGTCTTACGAAAGCTGATTGTCATGCTGAACAGTTTAGAGGAAGCAGAGAGTCTGATGATCATTGTTTGTAGATAGTGCGCCATGATTGTAGAGTCATCTGAAAAGGGCGCTTCTATGAACAGCTTTCAGGGGAGGTAATTTGTGTGTGCTGCAAGGGTAAACAGTAACTCGTCCAAGTTATATTAGGAGAAAATAATAATAAGATTATATAAAGCACACATACTTATGCGTAAAAGATATAATAGGAAAGCCTTAACATGATCTCTCGGCTTCGGAGGTCAGATTGACTGATTTTTAACGGCTTATCAACCCTTTGCAGGTAATTTAAAACCATAAAATAGTTTTAGACTGTAATATTTTAGAGGGAGATAATAATGATTTTAGTGATACACGTCTTACTAATTAACCCATAGTTGGGGGCATAAGCGGTGAATTCATACCGTTCCCAAGGGTATTTGAACGTAAGCGAATATAACGAACCTGACTACAATTGCAGTCGGCTCTCTGATTAACAATTCCAAGCCATTATCCATTACACCACCCACACATCCAAACTTACAGTACCGGTCACTCATCTAGATACTAACCAGGCTCGACGTTTCTTAACTTCAGTGATAGTACTGGAACTTGTGTTTCAATGTGATGTGGTAGTAAACCCTCGGAGGTCAGGATCCACTGAAACTATGATCGATACACATCGTAATCATTTTACAATGGTGAATAGAATACTATTTATTTAAAGAAATATGCAATATAAGCATGGAAAATACATGAAAAGTGTTTGAAATTTTATTAGTATATTTTATTAGAGAACTATTGAAATCTTTCCCTCATTTTCTGTACGTGAACTGATATATAATAATGAATGCTGTATGTTTTGCGTATTTCTTTGTGTCACGGTGATAATATGTATGGAATTGCATGCTTGTCATCTGGTGCCGATCCTGGAGTAAGCAAGACGAACGATTTATTTTTGAGTATTTTTTTTTTAAATAAAGGATATCTAACAATAGCTTTAGAATTTTTAATAAGAATTTTTATCTTCGAACCAGCTTGGTTCAAAATTCCAACAAATATCACCTGACGATGGCTGGAACGTACAACGGCTGAAACGTCGTGAATATGGCAATAAAAATGTGGACAACAGTCCGAACAATGAAAATAGTAATTTGGTATGTTATTCAGTAAAATTAAATTTACAATGTGTCCTTTTATTCCAAAATATACATGTATAATGAACGGCGATATATTCTGTCTATTTCCGTCCATTTTTTTTATTTTTTAAATTCCCCTCTAAACATAAAATCAACACAATATTTCTAAACTTGGTATCTATGCTGATGACACATCTATTTACTCTTGTTCGATAAAGTCAAAATTGGCAGTTGATCTCCAAAATGACCTTCAAATTTTTGTTAATTGTGGCAAGAAATGACTTGTTAATTTCAACGCCTCCTAAAACTAAACAGCTCTCTTAGAGAACTATTTTTTGCTTTTCATTGGCATAGCAGATGCTAACCTTCAACTTTATTGCGTCTTCTCTCCCTAATGTTTCCCACAGACATGACAGTTGACCCCTTTGATCAAAATGAAATATGAAAATTTCTCCGATTTAACCAGTAGAGAAGACAATATGAATAAAAATGACAATAGGAAAACTGGTAATTTCTGACGCGTTTCGTCCAATGTGGACTTTATCAAAGCAAAATTTGCTTTGATAAAGTCCACATTTGACGAAACGCGTCAGCAATTATTAGTTTTCCTATTGTCATTTTTATTCATAAAAATGAAATATACTTATCCAAGTACCCTTGGAGCCATTCCCTTGTTCAAATTTAATTTAAATCAAAGGGAAAAAAATTACTAGGTGGGGAGTGCCCCCACCTCGGGGACCCTCTTTGATCAAAATGAAATATCGAAGTACCCTGTGTAATGTAGTTTAAGAATATATATGGTTATGAGGTCTATCTCCAAAACCCTAGGAGGAGTTCGATAACAAAAAACAGACAGACATAGGCTACAACTTTATATATATACTATTATATATCTATTGACAGTAAGCGTTCGACTACTGCAAGAATCCGTTGTAATGGACAGAATGCTAAAAGCACGGATTGCTAGAAAGGGGCTATGTTTGGGGGTGGGGACTGTTCAGCTCTGGATTTGCTTTTTTAGCAAATTCATTGCTGAACAGTAGTTACCCGCCAAGCGGATGCGCTTAAGCATCAGTGTTAACCATGGGCCGGTACTTTCCTCCGCTTTTACGCGTGACCTACTTCCAGAAAAGAAAATTAGTGAATTCGTGTTGGAATTAGGTCATGTGCCTGGCCTTGTGATAAAATTGTTTGGGGGTTAGGATAACGATAATAAAGTAGGGTGGTTTCTTCTGGTTACGGTTTGAGAGTAGAGGTAGGAATTAGGTTTGTCGTATTCTAGTCATGGTTAGGAAACATCAAGGGGAAGGTTACGGTTGTGCTAGTTAGTGTTTGAGGATTTCTCGGTTACGGATTAGATGTCAGGGCATGGGTTAGGGCATGGCAGAGTTACGGTAAGGTGCAGAGAGTTGTGGGGTTTAGGTTAGGGTTGTGACGGTTGTAATTAGGATTATCGTTAGATTATGTGTTGGGTTATTGTTAGCGTTGGGGTTCAAGTTTAGTGGTTAGGAGTTGTCAGGGTTACGATTGCAGCTCATGACAAATCAAGGATTTCGAACAATGTGAGTATGGTGATATACATTTTCACCTCTACCACTATGGAGTCGAATGGCATATTCCACATTGTTTAAAAGCGTTTTCGTGTTTGGTAAATAAAAGCAAAGGAATTATTTTGGTTAAATAAAGTCAGTACCATATTTACCTATAAGCTTAGCAGGCCTTAAAACCTAGGGGCCCTGCAGCCAACGTAAATAATATTTTTGACAGTCATAGGCCTTTCTTACAATGCATTGTAGACTCTAAACAACCTTTGAGTAATTTTAAACACCCATCATCATCCTCAACTTTACTCAAATTGTTTATTTTAACACTCTTCCATTTTCCTCTACTCGTGGCAAAGCGGGATTTGGCGGCGGTCTCACAATGGGAATAGCCTAAGGCCTCTCTTCACCTAAATCCGACCCTGATTAAAGGCCTCTCTTCACTTAAATCCGACCCTGATTAAAGGCCTCTCTTCACTTAAATCCGACCCTGATTAAAGGCTTGTCTTCACCTAAATCCGACCCTGATTAAAGGCCTCTCTTCACCTAAATCCGACCCTGATTAAAGGCCTCTCTTCACCTAAATCCGACCCTGATTAAAGGCCTCTCTTCACCTAAATCCGACCCTGATTAAAGGCTTCTCTTCACCTAAATCCGACCCTGATTAAAGGCCTCTCTTTATTTTTCACTCCAGAATGTTTGACCAAGCACAATAAATAGATGACAAAACGGAGAATTTTGTAGTCTTCAGAAGTTACTACAGTTTTCCGTCTTATGATTTACTAGCAGTATAACCCGACTTCGGCCGGGTGTTCCATTTCTGGGAATTTTTACCGTTCAGTTGGAATAGTTTAAGTTTAAAGTCAGCCCACCCGAAAATCCATATTAGTAAAAACATTTGGGTGCAACTGAGGCAAATCTTCAAATGGGGGTTGGCCATGAAAAGGGCCGTTTTTGCGTTCTCAATTCTGCCTTGCACCGTCATAATAATAATATACGATAATTTTAAATTTATAAAATAATTCTTTTTTTTATAATTCTAATAATCTTTTGCGTTAGATTCCAACTCTCTAAATTGATTGTACGCTGTTTTTACAGAAGTTCAATTTTGTCTTGGATTTTTGCGCCAAGTGTAAAAAATCAGCTTTTTCGATTTTTCAACTTCAAGGTTGTAATTTTTCCAGCCATTTTGGACTCAAAACTGGCACTGAAGAATTATCTAACAAACAAAAAAAATTAATCGAAATCGGATGAAATAATAAACACACACACACACACACACACACGCACATTTTGAGAATTATAGATATATTAGGTTGGTGCAAAAATAATGAAGTAATAATGTCGTTTTTTGACGTTAAAAAATACGTCAAAAACAACATTATTACGTCATTATTTTTGCACCAACCTAATAGATTGACACATGTATATAACCATTCGATGAATCTCTTGACGTATTTGTTTAATAAATCCTACCTGAATGGTGAAATGTTGTAAGAGCCACGGCGCAAATTTACAGTAGTAGTTGACCTTGTGATCAAGGCACTCTCTAGACATTTACGTCGTAGTGAATTGTTTACTCCTTTGATCAGAGTAACATTTTTTATGTCAAAATTATTGTCAGTCTCGTTACGGTGGGCAACCAACGCATTTGGTGTATTGCTTTGTAAAATGTCCCTTTTGTGTTTATATAATCTTTCATTTAGATTCCTTAGACAGATAAAGTTTTCTTTTTTTTTTAAAATGTTTCCTCAGTGCCATTTCCTTTCCGTTTGGTGTTTACCTGCGTTTAGATAAATCTGTCGCGTTGCCCGTTTCTGTAGTTTTCTCTCTTGTCTATCAATCAATAAGAATCTTTATCTGTCTTCTAGCTCTATAGATTATAGGGTTTATTTATCAGTCTACACATTGGTCTGTCTATTTTGTTTCTTTTTTTTCCCGCTGTCAGTTTCAGATCTTTTGTCATCTATGTGGGTGGTAACAATTATCCAATTGCAATGATGAATGATGAAAATTTCTTTCTCCTTAGCAGACGTTAGGCATGGCGTATTCTTTTAAAAGATTCGAAATTTTTGCTGCTGTCAACTGAGTGTGTCTGTTGGCAGTATTTATGACATTAAATAGGTACAAATGGTGGGAAAACTGGAATGTCTTTTCCAAGGTTCAGGACTTAGCGATGGCATATGGAGGCCGTGCCCAGACTACGTGCTCTCCACTCTTTCGGCTCTACCAACAAGATCAAAAGGGATACAGGGCATTATATTTGGTGTCGGCTTGGTTGCAGGAGTTGCTGGAAGGTTGTCAGTGTTGACAATTAAACGCCTTCAGGGCTCCACTCTGGGTTTTCTGTCAGGATTTACTTCCATAGCCTTTTTCGTGTTTCGTTACATACAAGGAAGCAGAGGTTTAAAACCAGGGTTTTTCTTCCCCAAGATGGATTGCCTTGCTAGGTTGACGAGTTCCATCTGCCAGAAGAAGCTGGTTATGAGGCACCAACTGAATTGACATGAAATAAGTACAAAGGGCGGGAAAAATGTCAAGACTAGTTGATGAACTTGTAAGTAAAAAATGTGTTGGGAAAGAGGGATCAAGAACGGAAAGATCGAAAAGTAGGATGAAAGTGAAATAATAACATTGTGAAGAACAAAGATGATATCGCAATGAGGGGTATATATATATATATATATATATATATATATATATATATATATACACACAAAGAAATAATCACACATAGAATCAATCTGAAATATTAATGCGATTAATGGTGACTACCGTCACTAGAAACATGTTTCTAGTGACGGATATCACCATTAATCGCATTAATATTTCAGATTGATTCTATGTGTGATTATTTCTTTGTATATATATATATATATATATATATATATATATATATATATATATATATATATAATATGCTCCGCACCTGAAGATTGCAAGATTATTGGATATTATGTATATTCACTAATATATATATATATATATATATATATATATATATATATATATATATATATATATTAATATAAAAGTGGACATTGAGGTCAAAAACCGGTGGCGAAAGATTGTGTCTAAGCATGAAACAGACTGCTGCCACCGGGTGTTGACTGATATGATATGGTACTAAATTTCATTTAAGTAATAGGAGTAGATAGGTTCGCCTATCATCCGGTTTACACGCCTTCCAATCTTTTGAACAGGAGTAGAAGTTTATCCTTTGTTTCCGGTTTAAGTTTTGGTCTCCGATTTTGTCTAAAGTTTTTTTTCCATTTTCGTTCACTCCAAGCATCTTATTGCATCTTATTGTCTTGTTTGCGGTGAGTTGATCAAAAATGGTTTCACAAATGTTTTCCTTTCTTGTTAAAGTGACGACATCAAAGCGAGAAATTCTGCATGACGTTTAACTGTTGATGCAACCAGAAGATGTTGACTTAAAACTTAATGACGAACATTTGCCCTTTCACTTGTTTAAGAGACAAAGTCATAGTCTTACACTGTAGGGTTCTTCTGCTTCCTAGTTATTTATCAAATTATATACAGGGGTTCCTCGATTTACGTCAGAGATCCGTACTTACGGCGCGATGTAAACTGATTTTCAACGTAGGTCGGAACTCACCTACATAAACACCCACGAGTCTGCCTTGCGCTTGGGAACCATAATGAATGACAAAAAGTTCCCAAAATACGACACAAACAAGAGACAGCGAATGTAGCATAATCCAATATGGCGTACAGCCGGTGAAGAAACAACGGCGTCTTCCTCATATAGCGCGACGTGATGATGTATTATATTATGGGAGATGGCGCCATAACCACAAAACGCCGTACATCGGATCTGACGTAATCCGAGGATCTTCTGTACAAGAAAAAATTAAGATGGCCATCCATAATGCCGAAGCAATCTTTGTTTCTTTGCTTAATGGTAAACGGCTCGCAACATGAGCACTCAAAAGAATTTGAAATGGCCACTATGTCTGAACTGAGGAAATTGCAAAGAAAGAGGAAGGATAGGTGGAAAAACATTAAAATTAATAAAACGAGAGAGATAGAGAGAGAGAGAGAGAGAGAGAGAGAGGGGGGGGCACCAGTCATAGTAAGAAGGTTCGATTCTTCCACTGTAGCCTTATGACAGACTTAGTTAAACTTACTAAAGAACTATAAAAGAGAAAGCAAAAAAAGGAGAGAAGTGTGAACTGGGTGATCACTCCTCCCCAGAACAGGAGTAGAAGATTATCCCTTGTTTTCTGTTTAGGTATTAGGGTTTCCAGTTCCTTCTAAAGTCTATACTTCTAACGTCTCCATCTAAACACTAATTTTATTTAATATTTATTTATTCTCAATAAGAGTAGATGTTCACCTATCGTTTATCCCTTGTTTCCTATTTAGGATTGGGTTTCCAGTTCTTTGTAAAGACTATACTTCTAACGTCTCCGCCTAAACTCTGGGTTTTTTTTTTTACTATTTATTTTTTTCTCAATAAGAGTAGATATGTTCACCTATCGTCCAGTTCACACTCCTCCCCAGTCTTTTGAACAAGTGTAGAGGTTTATCCCTTGTTTCCTGTTTGTGATTGGGTTACCGGTTCCTTCTAAATCTTTTCATTCTCTTTCACTCCCAGTAAACCCTCGCGTTTTAGTGTTATTATCGCCTTGCTTGGAGTGAATTGAAAAAAAAAAAGCAAGATAAATAAAAAATATCTGACCGATCAGAAAAATAGTGGAGAAAAGTATCTCGTTAACGCCTACCAAATCAGTGATGAGTGTCCTTCATACGCCGCTAATTGATCGAGTTGGGTTGTCAATAAACAAGGACAAATAAGAACAGAATTACAGGAAATGATGTCTGAATATAAAACAGACAGGAAAGAAAGAAATGAACAGACTGAGTTAGATAAATAGATATGAACAAATTGAGGTGAACAGAAAGAGATGAACAGACATTCGGCATATTCTCGGCGCTGTCTTTTAGGTATAGACAGATAAGAACAGACTTGATACAGGACATGAATGATCATGGCTCTCCATTGCTTCCTGTCTCTTATAGCTCTAAAAAACGTTTGAATCTTTAGCATCCCCCTGTTCCTACTCTGCCGTCTATTCACACAAATCCATTAGACTGGTTACTCGATCATAGCTCTCCACAACTTCCTCTCTTGTAGCTCTAAGCAACTTTTGACTCTTTACCATCCCATTTTGTCCTTGCTTTGTCATTCATTCACACAACCCGATTAGATACATCACTCAATAATGTCTCCCCCCAACTTCCTATCCCTAATAGCTCTAAGCCACATTTATCTCTTTACCCCTCCTCCTTGTCCGGCCAAAGCGTTGTGATAACAACAAAGACGAGGACAATAGTCCGAATATAAATAATGTAAATACTCGTCAGGCTGTTTCACCTCTGCTCCTCTTGTCTTCAGTATGTGAGTGCAGAAAGGGTGGGGAGCTGTGGCCCCGGGGGTGGGGTATTCCGATGGCGTATATTGTTTTTGTTGCAACAAGGGCAGCGATAAAAGAAGAAACATTTTGTTTTTTGAATACCAAGCGAAATGGTCGAGTAAATCCAACGTATTCTATAATGCAATTGAACCTCTTTTATTAAATTTATATTTATAAACTTCTAAACAAAAATGCAAATAAGACACAGCATCAAATATCTCATGAAAGTTGAGCTAAATATTGTTATTATTATTACTATTATTATCTATATCTTGTTTTTCTTTCTATAGTATAAATGTAAATGACTATTAGATATATTTTATTGTCAGTACCACCAATAAAGCAATAACAAATCTTTATGATTAGAATAAAAACGTGAAATTTCTTTGATAGTATACATAATTATATTATGGAAACATCATATAAATTTGGGATGATAATGTGGTGACCATTTCATGCAAAAAAAGATGGGGACTTGTTTTAAATCATTGTTGTTCTAACTTCGCACAAAGTTAGGTGTACTCATATAAAGGAAAAAAGTAAACAAGACCCCAGAATATCTGTAAGGCAATATCCACCACTAAAATGAGTAAACTTTACTTATTTGTTTATACATGAAACTTTTAACAGAAGGTATTTCATTTTTGGTCATTAATTTTCTGCGCATTCTATTCTATGTAAGATCCAAATCTTCTCTTTTACTATTTGTTATTAATAGTAAATAAATCTGATTTTAGTTAATTATTAATAACCAACAATGTCACAAGAGACAGAGTGAAAAATTCAAGAATTTCAAAACAAACTTAAATCCAATTAAAAATTGAAATGAAATATCTTTTAAAAATTAATCTTTCAGCTTTTTTTTTTTTGAGAGCACAATAATATCGTTTCTCTTTTTGTGGCTATATTTCACAAATTCACAAAAAACTTTCTTAAAAGATTTTGCAAAACAAATATTAGACAAGAAATATTTACCCAAAATTTTATCTAACTACTGCTGAGTTGAAATTGTTTTTCATTTATCAGCTGTCAATTATAAGATTTTTTAAATCAGTATGTTCAACTTTCTGTAGTTTTAGTGTTAAAACAATAAAATACGGTTAGGAAATGTTTCACAAACGAAGTCCTTTGTCAACCTTTTTCTATAAATAAATAAAATTTTCGAATTTGTATAATGTGTTAATGTTTTTTTTTATTTAAACATTCCCTCTAACCGATTGTGATAAACCTTTGTGAAAAAGGGATCTGTCCAAAAGAAAATAAACTCAGTATACTGTTGTGATTTTGTTTTTTAGGATGCGCCAATCATAATTCTCGCTCCGGTCGCTACTAGGCCTCTGTACGCCACTGTGTGAGTGTTAAATTCTCCAAACCCTCCTTCCTCATTTTGTATCCTAGAAATTTAAGCTCTTTCTGATTCTAAGTACAAATGCCTATTTTGTTTCTACCTTCCTTAAAACTTCTTCATTACTCACATGCTCCGTCCATTGTATTCTCAGTATTCATCAGTAGAACCACATTTCTGATGCCTCGAGTCTTCTTTTCCCCTGTGAGGAAATTGGCCAACATTCACTGGTCTATAGGACGATTGATGTTGTGTAACAGTTAAGCACTCTGTCCTTTTTTTCTATTGACATTTTCCTGTTTCATCATACATTGTTAAGTTTAAAAAAAAAAAAAAAAATAAATGGAGCACTTTCAAGAGACCTCATCGATTTTAAAAACCAGCTTCAACCAGAGGGACCTAAATACTAAACTAAATAATTGTTTCAAATTAGTTCAAAGGGACCCTACTAAATCTGAAAGTTCCCAGACTGCATGAATTTAAACTTGTTACGAGGTCGGCATCTCAGTCCCACCCTTTCACTGTCGAAACAGTTAAATGTAGCCGTCTCTTCTACTCAAACAGCTTCATGTTTCGCACCTCCCGTCTGTGGAACTCCTTTCCTCTCACTTGCTTCCTTGATAGCTTTAATCTTCAATTATTCAAATGTAATGTCAATCGACATCTCCAGATGCCTTGATCTATCCCCTGCCCTTCTAATCATCTTTTCCTCTCTCTCTCGCCTATTTAATCTCGCTCCCACTATCTGTAACCCCTTATGTGCTAGGAACATCCCGCCTTGCTTGGGGTGAAATGCTTAAAAAAATGTAACTTTTTTCTGTAGCCCATATTACCCTATATGTAAATCTGGCACTGATTCTATGTCAAAACACTTCCAAGACATTTAAACATTTGTACTTGTTTGATTTTGACATCTTGAACCTTTTTCTCCTGCTGAAAACCATACATTATATCTTCTTACAATTGATAATTAGTCCTTTCTTCCCGCTATCACAAATATCTTACTTATGACATTTCTCCGCTCATTCACTCGGTTCAGTCTATTCAAAAAGCCCAGTGTTTTTTAGTACTGAATAATTTTTCCCTGTATTTCTATTTTTATAACATTGTTAAGATTCCAGAAACTAAGCAAAGTATTTGGACTTTATTAGAAAGTCCATCTTTGCTTAGAGCTAAAACAGACAACTAAGCTCTTGCGTGCCCTGGATATCTGTTTTGAAAGAAGCATGATACATAGAAGAAAGTTGTGTCATATTTGTTTTATATAAAACCTTGTCTTTCTTTTCGTGACATTTTAATCAGCGTTTCAATCTGTATATAACAACTGGATGACCCATTGCAATTTCGCTATGGCTTACGTCTAGCTTTGCGTGAAATGTAAGTTCTTTCTCGTTCTCAATCTCAAGAGTTTTCGTTTTACCGCGACCTTTCAAGGTCACATTTTTTATGGATTTATATTTTGGCATGGTCTATTGCAAGAAAAAAATATATATATACTCGCCAGTGTCGCACGAATCTACAATCAAAGACTTCAGGGGGTGAGATTTTACCGCTGGACCGTCAAAGAAGTGGCGCAACGCATTGGATAAGTGGCTTTCAAGCATTCACACTCTGGAGTTGAAGACATGAAGTCTAGGGTAGGAGAGTTAGTGTAAAATGTTTGGCCTTATCATATATCATTCTCGGCATAAATAAATATATGTAGAATGGACCCAACCTCGTTTGGTTGTCGAGTAGTGAATTACATTTCCTCTAAAATATGCGAATTCAAAAATGAAGCAACGGCGTAGTGTCCTTATTGGATCAGTGTTAAGTTACTAGACTCTCGCTGCTGTAATGCGGTTTCGAGTCCGGTGATAGTTCTTTTTATTATTATTACAAATGATCTTAGGTTTATAAGCACAAAAATATTGCTATAAGTCAGCTGGCCCTTGGTGGGGTAGCGGTAAGATCCATAAGAATTGGTCTTGACAGTAAGCGTTCGACTACTGCAAGAATCCGTTGTAATGGACAGAATGCTAAAAGCACGGATTGCTAGAAAGGGGCTATGTTTGGGGGTGGGGACTGTTCAGCTCTGGATTTGCTTTTTTAGCAAATCCATTGCTGAACAGTAGTTACCCGCCAAGCGGATGCGCTTAAGCATCAGTGTTAACCAAGGGCCGGCACTTTCCTCCGCTTTTACGCGTGACCTACTTTCAGAATAGAAAATTAGTGAATTCGTGTTGGAATTAGGTCATGTGCCTGGCCTTGTGATAAAATTGTTAGGCGGTTGGGATAACGATAGTGGTTGGGTTTCTTCTGGTTACGGTTTGAGAGTAGAGGTAGGAATTAGGTTTGTCGTATTCTAGTCATGGTTAGGAAACATCAAGGGGAAGGTTACGGTTGTGCTAGTTAGTGTTTGAGGATTTCTCGGTTAAGGATTAGATGTCAGGGCATGGGTTAGGGCATGCCATAGTTACGGTAAGGTGCAGAGATTTCTGGCGTTTAGCGTAGGCATGGTTAGGTTTGTGACGGTTGCGATTAGGGTTATCAGTAGTGTTTGGTATTAGTGTTGGGCCTGGATTATGAGTTGGATTATTATTCTCGTTAGGGTTGGGGTTCAAGTTTAGGGGTTAGGGTTGTCAGGATTACTGTTCCAGCTCAGATAAATCAAGGATTTCCGACACTGTTAATTTGGTGATATATATTTTCACCTCTATTACTATGCAGAGTTGTGGGGTTTAGGGTAGGTTTATGACAGTTGTAATTAGGATTTGAGGTTAGTGTTGGAGCTGGGGTTATGGGTTGGGTTATTATTCTCGTTGGGTTTCAAGTTTAGTGTTTAGGTTTGTTACGGTTCCAGCTAAGGATTTCATAAAATACTTAATGAGTTTATGCCAAATGGATGACAGAGCATAAAAAAGGCCGGCAAAATGTCAAGTGTTGCTTAGAGCTAAAACAGACAGCAAGCGCTTGCGTTCCCTGAACACATATGTCTTGAAGGAACATAATATATAGAAGAAAGTTGTATCATATTTGTTTTATATAAAACCTTGTCTTTGTTTTCCTGACATTCTAATCAGCGTTTATATATATATATATATATATATATATATATATATATATATATATATATATATATATATATATAAAACTGGATGACCCATTGTAATTTCGCTGTGTCTTATGCATTATTTAGCAGATTTAAAACTCGCTCGTCTAGCTTTGTGAAATACAAGTTCTTTGTCATTCTCAATCTCAAGTGTTTTCGTTTTTCTTTTCAATAATAAATCTGTTGATTAAACAAAACCTCAGACCTTGCGGCCTACAACAGCACGCTCTAACACGGGACAAAAAAAATCATCATCGTTGTTCAATATTGTTTGTTGTGCATTTTTTGTTTATGCAAACAAGTATTAATTAGCCATTTTAATTGGGCCGATAGCACTTGTCGTCTTGAGAGGAGAGAGACAAGTCTGAGAAGATAATCATGAAGTAAATTAAAAAAACAATCGTCTTGTCGTGTTTGATGAAATGAGAAAGAATTGTCTTGATTCGTGCATAAATGTGTGTATATAGTGGTGTATCTCATAGAGATATGACACACGAATACATGCCATCTCATAATATGTATATCCATGGCTGTTCATTGTCTATCGATCTGTAGCTCTTCATAATCTATCGATGGCTGTTCATTCTATCTACCTATCTAATATGATAAATACTGATAACAAAATATTAGATTTCTAGCTAATTTTGAGGGTATTTAGTTTTAAATAATCGTCTAAAAAAATGTTCAAATAATACCTAATTTTCGCAGGGTTTTTGCTTACTAACTGACTTCAAGATTTTACTGTTTCAAGAATAAAACTAAATAAAGTTAATCTTTTGTATTAGAAAAATTGAATGGACAATATATTCAAACCAGAATTATAATTACTAATCACCAACATGCAATTTTTTTTACTATATTGGATAAGTAAAAACTGTGCCAAATTGTAAAAGATTACAAAAAAAAAGGCTATTCAATGAATAAGCTTTGTTACATAATAAAAACAAAAAATATATATATAAATGTATATATCACACCATAATACTGCTTGACACAAATTACAAGACAATGTTTTAAATTTGCATTGTTTATTGAAGATCACACTGAATTAAGGCAACTGTATAACAATATTATATCGTAATGTTGTTCAGTATAATTTCCATTTGAAGTAAAGGAAGGTTATATATGATGTCACAATGATTTAGTAATAATATAGAAGCTTTACAAATTGTATATTTCCATATACAATTTGTAAAGCTTCAGTAAATTATATATTTTATCAAAGCTGTGCTATAAGGCTTCCACTGATCACCGGAATTAAATTTCAACACTAAGATTTTTAACCTAAACTTAATCATTTCCTCAAAAAAGACTTTAAAACTGTGTGCAATACCACGGTTCCAATAATCGACCGGCCCTTAATGCTCAGACCCATACCAATGATATATTATATTAAACAGAACAATGTTAGAAATATCATTACAAAATATTGCCATCGTTCCTTATGGTCTCTAGCTACGAGTCTGACATGGTACAAGACTATCAATTCTTCTGCTTTCGTATGTCTCTATACTTTATTCAATTGAGGGTAAGTATTAATATTAGTTCATCCCATATTTCAAGGTGCTACACCAACATACCATATCAGTTTCTCCAGATACGAGATACGAACCAGACTAAGAGACAAATATCATACCGCCACTGTTCCACTGAGTACCGGAAAAATCTATATCCGTTTTCCTTCTGCAGAATTGCAATATAAGCCCACGCTATAACTTCCTGTCTGGTGCTTTAAAATGACATCGTCCGGCCTATTTCCAGGTCAGAGACATGTACTTCCTCAACACGGAAGACACGTCAGTATATCACAATTACTTTTGGAGCGTTCCTCGTATATACATATGAGGGGATGTTGAACAATTCTTCACCCGACCGAGAAGTTAACACGATAAAAAACTGACAATTTGGGAAGTTGAACGGCCGAGAACATTTCATCACCATTCGTACATATATATATATATGAGTGTGTGCATTAGATTAAATATTATCTCTCTCTCTCTCTATATATATATATACTGAGGTCACTGGCGACACTATATCTCATGCATTAACGCATTCTTGAAATTGAAAGCATACCTTAAAATAATATCTATCTGTGTGTGAATTAATAAGTCTGTAGCCTGACACGGTTATCAACTGAATTTGGATCTGAAATATTCACTGTATTATGCTCTTTCTGTATGATTAATGGAAAAGCGTTAGCTTAAGTGTGTTGAAGAAGGACGTTATGTCGAAAAAAATAATTAATCTTCTGATTTGAATTTTGTGACTATTCTAGCACTACCATACCCAGGGATTGAACTGACAACTGCCAGTATAACAACTAAGATGAACATGCTGGTCTCATTCCACTTTCCACATCACTTAATCTTCATCAGTTCAATCTATGATATTCTCAGTATCCTTCTGTAGAGCTATACATCTGTTGCCTCAAGTCTCTTCTTCGTCCTTACTCACAGCTATATAGGGGAACTGATATTACGTAACGATACCATTTTTTTAGGTTACGAACGTAGAAATTAGACATACATCCACGAGGATCGAACTCACTACTCAGTTGAAACGGTCAACCAGACTAACTCACTAATATTTACCCGACTCCAAATTCAGTTAAAATTATTTCCCGCCGTAAGCTAAATTTAAATATAAGTAACATCAGGCTTAGTCTCAACCAATCAGGTTTCTTTCTTTTATTAGATTCGTTTACTGATATTAAACAGCCTGAAACTGTCCACTGCTTTGGGCAATTGTTCGCGCAGGTAGTTTTGTTGCGTTGTATCAGAACCTTTCCTTTCTTTTCCGGCAGTAGGTGAGTAAATTTAATAATTCCATCTTCTCCTTATGGCGTCGGCTAAACTATATCTTTGAACTCAGCTTACGTATTGAGTTCGTCGTTTTCACATTTACGTGCGAAAACCGTATCACGAAAACAATTTTCTTTTATGTGTTGTATGGCTTTTAAACTTTGTCACTAAAAGAATGTCTATTTATCTACGTGTGATCGTTGCAATATCTATAAATCCCACAATTTCACTTTTCCATTAATGACTTGAACTGTAAATGTTAATGTTGGCGAAACAGGATTATTTCCTTTTCTTAAAACTGATCTTCATTTATTTGTCACGGTTTCCGCCTGCGGCATTCTTCCGAACAAACATGATTTGTTTCCCGTCATTTATTACGACCTTTATCTCGCTTAGTATCAGCAACTCATTATTTGGTCACCACAGAATTGTCTTCCCTCATCACCTGTTTTCAGTGTTTTGTTTTATTTTATTTTATTTTTCTTCTACCAAGGCATTATGCTACCAGGGCATCAGTTTACAGACAGTAAAATACAGCAGATATTGTCTAGTTCGCTATTAGCAGTGAGATCGATCTTTAATGCTTGGACCTCTATTTAAGGCTTTGTACCAAAAGTAAGCGTAGTTGACTGAAGTTTGGGTTTTAATTAAAAATTGCCAACCGTCATGCAAAATGGTGTGGGAGAATATCCAGTATTAACTGATGTTGTTTTTTTTGTTTGTTTTTGTTTTTTTTAGCTCGAGTTGGTTCTTTAAAAACTACGCTTAATTTCTAATTTATACCTGATATAAACAGCTGCAGTATGTGCATGTCTCGACCCATCTTTCTTTCACAATTCTTAACTCTCAAATATTAAACCAGGTACCTCCAAGATCGCTAAAAAGATGAGCATAGCATGATGAAAAAAGCCAAACTTGACGAAAACAAAATTTTATCGTCTATATTTGTGTTATTATTAAGAGGAAAGTTTATTTTAATTATTTTTTAAAAAAATTCCCTTTTTAGAACATTCTGAATTTTGATTTAAAAATCCTTGTTTCTCTTTATATCACCGGAACTAGTAAAATAACATGTACAATTCTTAGCACATTTCTTTTATGACACACATTAATTTCGAAAATCTTGCAAAAATAAAAATAATTGTCAGATGTTAATGAAACTTTCAGAAACTATTCACAGCTGATTGAAATTATTATAACTATGCTTTTTTTTTTATTATTAAAGTCATGGCAGAAATATTTTTTATATTTATTACCACACCCCATAACTAATTTTATGAAAACTCTAGAAATTCGATCGAGCCCAGTTTAGTAATTACAAAAGTTAAATGGCTTTGAGGAATGCAATTCATGTTTTTTTTTTTGTTTTTTTTAAATTGGAACCCCTGCCCACCTGAAAATCAGCTTTGAATTGTAACATACAAAACTCAAAACAAATATATTATTTAATCTAAAATGCTTTTAGTTGTTTTTATGAATATGGACAATGTTTTTTGAAAGCAAAAAATTTTTTGATGAAAAATGAATTGTTAATACAATAATTAGTTAAAAGCCGCATCCACTTTCGTAAGTGTCCTTATAAGATAGATCTTTTTTAACGCGTCGTAAATTGTATCGTTTTGACTAATCAGAAGACTCGCAGTAATTAAATGTAATTTTGTGTTGATAATCGGGCTGTAATTCATCACCTGTCAAGTGACGCGAAAGTTTGACATGCTTTGTTTTATTTTCAAATTACATCATTTCCGCGCAGAAGCTAAGTTAAGCTTGGTTCAAAATATTTTGAATAAACATAATTTGATTTTCTTAAAATAAGTTTTGAAAAAATAATTGATTTTTAAAAAAACTTCAAACTGATATTTTTATTTTATTTTATTTTTTTTTTTTTTTTTTTTTTTTTTTTTTTTATAAAATGGATAAAAATGGTTGCCATGAGCGATTATCTGTCAATTTTGCTGACTCGAAAAAAACAAGATTTTTAACGAAAATTTCGGACGTGCTAGGAACGATTAAAAAAAAAAAAATACCCCCAAAATACTTTGCTCTTTCCTCTTAATAAAATAAACATTTAGACGATAAAATTGTTTTCGTCAGTTTGGCGTCTTTTTCATCATGCTATGCTTTTGTTTTTCGTGGAGGTACCTATATTAAACTGATTTATTTCAAATGGATAGTGAATTAATTCCACGAAAAATAGCCTATAAGTATGTTGACTTAAAGAAAAGGGTAGGAAGAAAGCCCTAGTGTGATAACAATGGCTCAGAAAAGTTTTTTTCTGAAAAACTTAGATTTTCGGCGTTTCAGCAGAGAGTAATGGATACTGAACGTTTCCTGTGAATGTTAATATCCTCATTACCGCCTGGATTGTCTCAGTTCAGATTTTTAATACTTGATAACTCGAATCCTATTTATTGAATGGAAAACTTATCCTATTCCACTTATGTGAACTTAAGCTTTTGCAAGTTTTTCCATACGAAAACTTCCATCATTATACTATTAACCCCATTCTGCATAACGGTATTTTTTTTTTTTTTTCAAATGCTTCATTGGATTTGAAATCTGAAGATTTTATAGCCTAGGAATATGATTTGCATTAAATGTCACGGAAAAATTTGAAATGAAAAACAAAATGCCTAAACTCTGCCTCCGTGTTTGTACTGTGGGCGTCTTGAGTGGTTCAAATCTTTTCAGACGAATTAAGCACTGGTCTTCTTTGTCTTCGATAACAAGTAATCTTTTAATCACCTTTTTCACTCGACGAATACACTCTCCGTTTCTCCATCTCTTTATTGCCCTGGTCTCATTTTAATAGCAGTAAAAATCCATTTCTTTGTTAGAAATTCATTAAGATTTTTTTTAGAAAGTTTATATTAGAAATTTTTTTTATGTTTGAGGCTCTTCTGCAAGGAATCGATTTAAATAATTTTTATTTGCGTTCTTCAGTAACCGCAAATTTTAATATTTACTCTTTCTCTTATCTGCCATACCTCTTCAAGATTTGGGCAATCATATCTCTCCACAACTTCCTGTTTTTCTTGCTCTAAGTTTTGATAATTTACCGTCCCTCTTTGTCTTTGTCCTGCTATCGATTCGCTTAAACTCTGTTAGTAAACCAGTTATCTCCGCATATTTATTTAGATCTTCTCAGTCTTGTCTGGTTGTTTTTAATTTCACTGTTCAAGGATATAAAAATCCGGAATAGCAACTCGAATACGTGTACCCACTAAAAATAACGCCTAGAGTAGTGTGTGTATATATATATATATATATATATATATATATATATATATATATATATACTTTGCTACCTACAGTCTCGACACCGAAATAGGATTAGAATTGCGTATGTATGTATGCTCGAACACATGGGTATAT
>OZ010586.1:28111892-28119392 GCA_963932145.1 Acanthosepion lycidas
GCTTTCATAGGCAGAGCGTACGGATACTCTGATTCTACGTGCCAATCTATGCATAATTAAGCCATTTTTGACTGGTACTATGCTAGTATTACAATAGTAGACTAAGTGAATATTAATGCCTACTATTTGATCTACTTCAATTTCCTGTATGTAAAAATCGAATTCAGTTAAATACATAGATTTCTGATATAACCGACTGTGTCGTCTGCTTGTCTTCATTTTTCATTTTAATCTAACGATTAAGTACGCCGTTTCATTCGTCATTGCTTTTTAAGATATGATCTCGTGAAAACCTCCAAGCAGTCTTACGCTTCTCTTTCGATTTGTTATATATCTCCATCGACCCTGATACATGCAGAATTCAATAAAAGCTTTAACTCGGTCTATTTCTTTTCATATTTTTTTTTTACTTCGCTATATTCTGATCAGCACCTAAGTATAATGGCCTAAACTGCCACAAAAATATAGTTTAAATTATTACTAGTTGATTTAATTACTTCGATTTTGCAGAATATGCTTTCTGTTAGACAATTCAATGAATTCATTGTGATGAGACGTGAGTAGTAATTCAAAAGTGATGTTTGAATGGCTAAACGTTTGGCCACGTGGAAAAAACTTTGCTAAATTTTAGTGCTTAACGATGGCCGTGTTTTTTTTTTTAATTTTTTTTGGTGTAACTACTTTTCTCATCCATACTAAGAATGACGACGCTATTTGAGTAAATTTGTAATATTTCTTACTCTCTTTCTCTCACTCTCTTTTTAACTCGCTTTCACTCTCTCTTTAACTCTCTGACTCTACGACTGATGTTCTGTTATAAATATAACTAAGAAATAATTGTTTTATAATATTCATCACGCATTAAAAAATCAATACTCAGCTAAGCAGTATTGATTTGTTCGCTAGATTCCGTCAGATTGCTAAACCAATCACGCGGAAAAGAGTAATCGATCGAATAGTCACACATGTTTACTCACAAAATTTAACCAACATTTCTCATATACTAATGTTATGAGAAACTTCTCGCATATATATATATATATATATATATATATATATATATATATAATAAAGTCTTAAGGTGTGCTATATTTAAGGGATAAAGTATCAGATAGCGCATGTAAATATAAGTGAACATTGACGTCAACACTTAGAGGCGACAGGCTAGAGACGCAATCATCGGGCCTGACGATTGCGTCTAGCATGAAACAGTCTGTCGCCTCTAAGTGTTGACTTCAATGTTATCTTATATATGAACAGGTTTGAAGGGGGAATTTACTCTATCAACTGTAAGAATTTCCAGAAATAATATATTTGAGAAACAAGATTAAACAAAAGAATATATGAACACAAAAGAGACATTTTAAAAAACAAAACAAATGCATTCGTTTTTCACCGTAACGAAACTGACCACAATTTCCACACTGATTAAGAGAAAATAATTCACTAAGACAAAAAATTTCTAGAAAGTGCCTGTTCGTCCACAGTAAATTTACGCCTTTCTGTTATCCCAATGTGGGATATTTAAAAAAAAAAAAAAAGTTGATGAAAAGTATATAGATGAATTTGGCTAGATTGCAAAAAATTTCTTTCAAGAAGAAAATTTGAAACTACCAGCGTCTCTCGTTCATGCGCATGTGTAGTCATAACAACGTCAACAAACCCAGTCCTTAACGGATGAAACGCATAACAAACCACACAACCAATAGACGTTCTAGTGGTTTGAATCTCGCGAGAGCGTGAAACTCTAGTAACGACTTAGTTGGAAAACTCTTTTGTTTTTTTTTTTTCTTTCCTTGTTCAGTGTTCTGGAAAGTTGCCTGTAGGTCACACCAACCTGTGCACACACACACACACACACACACACACACACACACACACACACACACACACACACTACTATTATCATTTTTCAGTGGTTGCAGATTCCCAAATTCCATTTTGGGATTAATTCTGACAAATATTCAAAAGGGCCACTGATCTTTCATAAATTCGACTTGTGTCAATTGATAGTCCATTCCATAGTGAACATTTCGAATCAAACTTCAATAACTATCAGTTTACGTTTATCGAGTAATCTAAATAATTAGGGCCTGTGTTTGTTTGTCTACTGGATTGGACGAAAGTAATTTCGGAGTGTTGGTTGCTTACACTATCTGACAATCCCAAGCGGTTACTCGTCAAAATCCTGATCCGGATCGACGCTGCTTAAAAGAACCTTTTTCAGCGTGAATTTTGTTTACCTAGAGCTCTAAAAATATCAATCTATCTGAATCTGTTCTTATTTAATTATCTTTGACTGTACTGCGAAACAGGAGGATTTCTATGGTAACAAAGAAAAGAGCACTATTCTCTCATACGACAGCGAATGTTGGACGGTATCCTCAAGGACGAAGAGATTCGAGGCAGCGGAGATGTGGTTCTACAGAAGGATGCTGAGGATATCATGGGTCGAGCATATGAGCAACGATGTCTTGGATAGGATGCAAACAAGGAGGAAGCTTATGCTTAACATAAGGAAGAGGCAGATGAAATTTCTGAGACATGAGAAAGGAGGGTCTGGAGTATCTGATACTCACTGGACGAATAGAGGTAAAAAGCGACTGGGGAAAACAACGCATGACCTACGTGGCGGGCTTGGGCAGGTGGATGGCGGAGCGTGGTCTCGGGGAGTTGGCAGAAAAACAAAACCTGTTGAGAGCCACAAAGGATAGGGAGTGAGTGGAGGGCCATGATCTCCTATGTCCTGAAAAAGCACATAAAAAGAAACGCTGAAATTCCACTGGAACATAGGAAGTTAAAAGAAGACTGACAATAGGGAGGATTGAGCAAAGGACCAAAGGTGAACGTGATTCAAGATGATAAAAGATGGCGAATGACATTGCATTTTTAAAATTTTGAAGATTCTAGTAAACAGGGAAGCAATTAAACGGAGGGGAGTTCCACAAGTGGGAAGTGCGGGTAAAAAATTGAAGTTGAAGTGGCATTTAACTACTTCAACATTAAAAGGATGGGACCTAGATGCCAATCTAGTAGCGCGCTTAAATTCATGTAATAAGAGGTTGGGGGGAAAACTCATCGGAGCAGTTGTCATGAAAATATTTTTAGAAAAGACAGAGGGAAGCCACGTCACATCAGTGAGAAAGTTGCTGAAGTTGATCGATTACATTATACTTTATAATATGAACCCTTAAACATGGCCATAATGTAGTGACAGTGTTCGAAAATTAAAGACGTATATATCACAAATCGTTAATACCTTGACAAAACGTTTTGTCCGGTGAATAGTTTCATGTGTTTAAAAGTGATAAGATTTTGTAAACAAGGTGCTCAACATAAAAAAAAAAATGAGTAACAATAACTAAAGTTAAAGAAAAGTTCAAGACTTAACTTTCCAACTTCAGGTTTCGCTGATACATTGCGCAAGTCAAATAAATCTAGTAAATTTATCGTTTTTCATGTAGGCTACATACAAATATATCAAATAATGAATTCAACAGATTTTATCTGAGCCTGACGAGCGAAGGTATTCACTCACACCGTAGGAGTCATAAATTTGGGATGGTGTTCATGAGGGAAAACGGTACAGACAAACGTACACAATAACAAAAAAAAAACAAAAAAAAACATGATAAACTGTATAGTAATTTAATACATTTATGTATTGTCTTTACAATTATGAAAATGTTTGTTATAAAAGGGAGTAAGTCACTCGGTAATATCACAAGTCCTATCAGAGGGAAGTTACACACGTGTTGTCACCCCGATAGTTCTTGGGCGAAGAGATTGAATCTCGCGTCTTTTGGCGGGATGTCCGTATTTCCGACAGGAAAAGTCTCTGTTGCATGTTGGGAGTAATTTCAGTTATTTTATTTTGGTTCATAAAAATAATTTAATTTGTTTTTATTTAGTTTCTCTTTGCTTTTCTTTTTTTGTGAATTAAATAACAATTCATAACCATCAAACATCTAGCAATTAATAACAGGTGGTGTGTTTGCGAAGTTTGAACTTTTCTTATCTTTTAACTTGTTTATCCTTGTGCGTTTGTGTATACGTCATGTCTCTACATAAAACATATGTGTGTTCCAAGATACAATAAAATATCGGTCCTTGGCGTTCGCCTTAAAAACTTGCGCTCACTGTTACTTCCAAACAATCATTTCATAGTGTACTTCTTTTGTGACGTGTTTTTTTTTATGATATTGTTTCTTTCATCGATTCAGGGTGAGTGCCATCACCGCTTTTATTCGAATTCCAGATAATCGTTCCTCTTTTGGAAACTTTTTCGTAAGTCTTACTTCTGGGAATATCTACTAAAGAATGTGGATTTAAAAAAAAAAAAATTTTATTCAAGTTTATTTTTATCCTCATTTTCTGTATAGATATGAATCTGTTATCAAGCAGCCACGTCAGTTCTCTAAAACCCTATAGAAATAGGATTTTTGCAACGTTATAAAGTGTCAACATGCATTGAAAATGATGTCTATTGATTACTTGGGACCAACAATATACCATACAATTATTGATTATATTACGTATTCCATTCTCCCCACGCCCTTACATGAACAGGCCACGTTGATAACGTTAACTGTAAGAGATCCTTTCTTCATTACTTGTTCACTTCAAATGTTGATCGGCAACTCTTCACCAGTCCGATAGCTACACCGTGCTTTTCAAAAGCTGTTAGTGCAACAAAAGGTTTTTTTTTTCATTCCGCGGTTATCAATACTCTATTTGTGACAAACGAATGTTCTCTCCGTGTAAGATGGTCTCGGTTAAGCGAAGCCAACATTAAAGCAAAAAATAATTGACATCCGGTCAACGGTTACGTTTTTAGAGTACTTTACATTTGAGATGATTTTTTTTTTCTTTTTCTAAGAGACAAATCTAGATATTCACGCCATGATGCCTCTTGAGAAATAAGCGGGAATTCGCAGAAACATTTGCTTGTAACTTTCAATACATCAAAACTGAAGTTGGTATCGTTTACTCCAGACCTTGTGTGTTTTTTTTTACGTGTTATGATGAACCGTCAACGTGACTCTATGCTTTGAACGTCTCAAGATTTCAAGCGGAAACCCTTTAGTATCTGTCTATCAAGGACACCGTGGATAAAGGCGTTGGTTATATCCAGTGACAGGACCCAAAGAGTGTGAGTTCAATACCAAGGCAGTGGAGAACTTTCAGAGTGGGATTAACAGGAGATAACTGACATCCATTAAACATGGCACGTAGAACTAGAACATTTTACCCCAGTGACTGAAATAAAGTGTTCAGTTCGACATTCCAACCACCTGAAGAAGGCTGGAGCGTACAACGACCGAAACGTTGAAATAAATATGGCGACAAAGATGGGGAACAATAGTCCGAATAATGTAAATAGTGGAACTTCTTTATACAATCAATTGTCCGTACTGGGTAAGACGATAAACTACGTCCAACAGCAAGGCCTCTGATCAGGAACCACCTCTTTCCAGATCCACCCTAACCCGGAGTTGTAGCAGATTTTAGGGTCCCAACTGTGGGCAAATAGTTGACCCCCCCACCAAACTGGGGTCAAAACACTATGAAAGTGTAAAAGTAGGTTTTAATACCGGCAATATATTTTTGTAAAAGGTTATTAACAGCAATGAATTTTTGAAGAAAAACATATAAAATAATAAAATACAAATAATAAAGTAATAAAAACCTTGTCGCCATTAAATAATCCGTTGAGGTTGATATGCCGTAAAACAAACCAAATCAAACTAATCCATTGCTAAAAATGCTGGGAAAAGGATCGACTCATTCGATCGCCTTAGTATTTGACTCCGGTCAAGAGTTTGATCATAACAAAAATGGGGTATTACTGCCATATCTGTATGGGAGCTACCCAATCCCTTCTTTTCATCCTTGATAGTTATAAAATTGTTTAAGCAGTCTTGTGGGTGATGATTTATTCGCCACTCTGTAACCCCTTTCCCACATACGAAACTACTCTATCCCATCCCATCTCAGCTCTATCGCTATTTCCGTAACAAACGTTCACATGAGTTACTCTTTAGTTCTATCAATTCAGAACTTTACGTCTCGGAAACATTATGCTATGTCCGCAGTCGAATTACTCGCATTTCTTCCATATTCCATTCGTAAGACGTTATACCCATACTTCTTTTTTTCCTAAGAACTGCTACTTCGAGTAACGGAAAAATAATTCTGGGAGATAGTATTGCCTATCGTCCGGTTTACGCTCTTCTTTCCAGGTCTTTTTAACAGGAGTAGAAGTTATCTCTTTTCTATTAAGAATTGGGTTTCCAGTTCCTTTTAAAGTCTTTTCATTCCCTTCCTCTCCCGGTATCCCCTTGCATCATAGTGGCATTATCGCCTTCTTTGGGGCGACTTAAATAAAGACACCGGCACAGATGCTTCACTGAACACTAAAATCTTAACCACGTTTTTGTTTTGCTAATATTCACACTATTGTGGTGTTATCTTAGCGTTAGAGGTATAGCGCCGAAATACTTTGGAAGGAACCGGAAACCCAATTCTAAACGGGAGAAAAAGGATAAACCACTCTTCCTGTTTGTAAATTGTTCTAGTTCCACGTGCCATGCCTCTTCCGGATGTCTCAGTACATCTTTGAGTTTGTCACATTTTCCATCATCTGTAAAAACATCAGGTATTTAAATTTATGTACTTGCTTGATTTTTGTCTTCAATTCATGGCTCTCATCTCGGACTTGTTCTCCTGCTGACGCCTCTACATTCTATTTTCTTATAAACCAAATAAGTATAAATGTTCTATTTGTTTCCATTTTTCTCCGAGACGTCATCTTCCTTCACATAGCAGCATCCTTCTGTAGAAACATTTCTGTTGCTTAACTGACATGCAAGAGGACTGATATTGCGTTAACAGATACGTACTCTTTTCGTTTTTTTTAATTTTTTTTTTTTTTTTATTAGCTTTTGGAAAGCATCTTTCAGTATCCCAGTGCGTCTTCGGATTTCAGTGTTGCACTTCCCAGATACTTTAAATCGTTGTACTTGTTTTATTTTGATATTTTCGACTTGTAATATCCAAGTACATTTTTTGTCTCTCAACGAAAGTGTTACGACTCTCAATAACCTGCAGATATCGAGACATATTTTATGTGAACGCAAAAGTTGGTAATAAATGATAGTTCTTCAAGTATGATTTTTTTTTTCTTTTCGTTACTTCCTGCTGAAGTCCTAGAAGGCAGACATGACTAGAATTTGCCGGCAGATACATCGACATCTCTTGCTAGCTATTTGAGCATTATTGTATTATAACAATTTTTTTTTTTTTTTTTTTTAAGTTACGACATCGATAGGCTTTCTCTGTCTATCAAGCTTTACTTCATACCAACTAAAAGAAAATCAAATATAACATTTTTAACGCTAAAGATTCTAGCTTAGTGAAACGAATTATTTTCCACACTACAAGCCCTTTCTCCACAGACGAAACGTCTCAAGCCTCTCGCTGCTCTATCGCTATTTCCAT
>OZ010586.1:28124392-28189392 GCA_963932145.1 Acanthosepion lycidas
AATGAAGGCAAGTAACAAGAGAATAATCCTTTAGTGAGGAAAAGGACAATAAAAGAACGGGATTCAGGAAGACAGAAGATGGCGATTGACATTGTATTTAAAACTTTGAAGATTGCAGGTTTCAGAGAAAATGCGAGAAAAATAGAACTGACAGTTGCATATAGCTAGTTCGAGTGTAAAAATGTGAGACCTAGTTGCCAGTCTAGTAGCATCCTTAAATTGATGCAGTTGGTGACGACGTTTCAACGTGCTTGAAAATTTGAGGTATTTGCTCTTGTTCATTACACTCTTGTAGAGACGCTATTAATCTCTAGGGACAAATTCGTGAGTGGCTATACGGTGCCTCATTCTACCCTCAAATAGAATTCATGTTTGCGCTCATTATGAGCGTTGACAATTAATGTGGTTGGCGATAGGGGTTAAATTACAAACAATGATTTTTTTTTTTTTTTTTTTTAAGTCTGGTATTTTCTTATGACGATAAACGCTAAATTTAATAGGTACATATGTGGGGTCACTCAAATCATACCAGCAGGGATAGCCTTGTGCTCACAGGAATAAAGGAAAAAAACAAAAAAACAAAAAAAACAAGCAACGTGCCGAGAAGAGATAATGGACATCTTGATCCTTTGAGGGTCGGTAGCGACGAGAGTTCGACGTTTTTTAGGCACGAAGAATCCGTTTCTCAGACAGGAAAGTTTTCCGTTGCATGCTGGGAGAACTTTCATTATTCTGGTTTTATTTATTTTATTTTAAATATAGTTTCAATGTTATTTGTTTGATATTATTTATAATGTCCCTACATAATCTTGAGTAGACTTGTAGAGGACCGTGTGGGTTTGAGTGTTGTTGATTTAGAAACACGCTCTGTTTATTCCTGCTAGAAGAAGGTCCAACTACAAGAAAATATTGGACTCAAATTGAGTTCAACCGAAGATGTAAAGACAAACAAGACACACACACATATATATCTCAACAAATATATTTATTAAACAAATTCACAAGTAACAAAGAGATTAACATTCGTGTTTGTGTGTACACGTAAAGAGTTTGTATTTTGGTGAATGTTAGTACGTACGTGTGTGTGTGTTTCATGGCGTTTTCCCATAAGTGGGCAAAATGCTGATTTTTTTTTTTTTTTTTTTTTTTTTTTTTTTTTACGAGAGATTACATTTTTTAAATAGTGTCCGCTGAAATAGAAAGTGAAAAAAAAACAAGGCAATAAATTGCCCAGTATTTATAGTGTAGGGAGAGCGGCCCCTAGTGACAATTAGGGAATTAATGAGGAGCTAACTCCGACAGACTTTCCTGTTTTTCTTTCTCTTGTTTTTTAACTGCGTAATTAGAATCTACCGAATGTTTTATTATAAAGGTACATTTTCTGTAAGACTTTATCTCCTTGCCGATAGACATTAATTTCATTGTTTAAAAAACAAAACCGGGATGTCAACTCACACACAACTGGAAATAAGAATAAATATTGCTTACAGCTAAAAAGAATAGGAACTTGTATAAAATTTGTTAACTCCCTTCCAAATGTAAATTCATGTGCCATGCACAAAAACCTAGTTAGTAGGAATAGAAAGAGAAAAAGAGAACCGCTTCTTTTCTCCTTGAGGTCAAAATAGGCGCAAATCACAAAAGACTCGATCGCAGCGTAAAATTTTAAAGGAAAATATTTATTACACAAAGACTAAAGTACAAATACAAAATCTGCGCAAGAATTTCTTTTTGTGAGTCTATTAAAGCAGGTGAACAAATTGTCTTCTGTTACTGGACTTGACAAACATACTGAAAAGTTGCTTTAAGAGAAAGATTTTATAAAATTTAACCAATGGTGGCAGTGACTGCTCGGTCAATGAATGCCGAAATATTTCCTTATAAGGAAACTTTTATTATTCCCATTGCTATTACTTGATATAGTATCGATGGTCACATGCACACATGTCCAATTTACGATGAAAAATTGGGAAAAGGATTTCACTTGCACATTTTCTGTTGGACAATTTTTGTCTTTATTTTCTCCTGAAATTACAGCAACTAAACGGAGTTTAAAACGGCTCGTGATCAAATATAATAGACATTCGTTGTCTGTTATATTTAACAATATATGCTTATATAATATATATATATATATATTGTAAGCCGGATATGAGATTTCCTCTAGTCCCAAATTATTCCCATACTTACCTAAACAAAATAGACCAAATCCGGATATAAGATACTTTTCCTCCGGTCCCGACAACTCTCTTATATCCGGGTTACACTAATATATATATATATATATATATATATATATATATATATAATGTGTGTGAAAGAAAATTAAAGACAGTAAAAAATGTTTTGTGTTTCGTCCTTTGTGACTTTATCGTAATAAAGTTGTTTACGTTGATGTAACTAAATATGCGCTTAAGAGTGGGAACGCTGAAATTTTACTTTTTAAATTTTTTTCAAAAAATATTTGGATATATAGTGCAACTAATTTCCTCTAATTTTTTTTTTTTTTTGTCTATATTTTTATCAATTTTATTAAATATAATTCACTGGACATGAAAGGTAAAATGTAAGAACCTGAACGCACATTTACATACATATATTAGGTTGGTGCAAAAATAATGACGTAATAATGTCGTTTTTTGACGTTAAAAATACGTCAAAAAACGACATTATTACGTAATTACTTTTGCACCAACCTAATATTAGGGAACTAGCAACATATGAGCATAACTCATATTGTATATTTTAATTGCTTTGTTGTATTAGTTGTTCTGCCATCTACTTCTATATAAGACCAGCCATAATTTTAAAGTTACTTCGTGGGTTATAGCGTTTTTAATATTATTTAAGTTTTATTTTTGTCCTTTCTCCTTGCCACACTGCACGGTATGATGTACATGCAGATGTTGGTCATTAAGATAAAACATAGACTAAATTTGTCTGATGACTTAGTCACACTGTATTTTTCTTTGTATTCTCTTTCCTGGCCTTTTCCCCGCACCCGTATAATTTATTTCTTGCAGTTATATATTAATTCCGCTGATGGCATTTTCCCCACCTTGGCTCCCGGCCAAAGACAAACGCACTCACATGACTATCACCGGTAAACCATTTCTCGTTCGGCCTAACAAAATAGTGCTTATTCTCATAATTCAATAGATGAAGTGGAAAGAGAGGTTTTATGAAGTAGAAGCTTAAAGGCCAATTGCCAGGTATTTGTTTGCAAGCGTTCCTAATTAACCGGCATCGCCTTATACACACAGCGCGTCAAATTTCCCAAACCAGGAACGACACCGAAATTAGCATCAGGTCGTTGAATATATTACGCTTATTTTATTCGCCTCGTCACAGAGTCCGGACTTAATGGGTTCGACGTTATCGAACGGCCCTGGACGACCGTTTCCACCACATTTGCTTCGTCAGACCTGTCTCTCTATCGCCATGTTATCGGCCACTCCTCATCATTGTTCATTTGCACGCTTCATATTCTGAAAACCGGCAGTTGTATATTCCCTGCATAGTCGCGAACTGTAATAGGCAGTATATCATCCGATAAAGGCGGTATTCTTTGGTTGTTTTCACATGAGTACTTATACAATAGCGAGCATAAAGATCAGAACGATGTTAAGAAAAAGTCTTAATGTGAAATAATTATTTTAAAGCTTCAAAGAACATTTTATCAAGGAAAAATAAGGTTATAATGGTAAATTATATAATTCCAAAATATAAAGCTCGATAAACTTATTTTGATAAAGTTATAATAATACAGTGTAACCCGGATATAAGAGAGTTGTCGGAACCGGAGAAGAAGTCTCTTATATCCGGGTTTCTCTTATATCCGGGTTTGATCTACTATTTGGGACCAGAGAAAATCTCTTATATCCGGGTTACACTGTAGTATAACATTCGAAAAAAATAGATATGTGTATGTATGTGTGTATATATATATATATATATATATATATATTCTGTATTTGGGCAGCACTCGATCTTTTATAAAACTTTCATGTGTGCGCTATAATTTGAATCTAATTTGTTCATTATAACAAATCTTAAATTATATTCCTTTTTAAAATTGTTGTTTACCTGAAGCAACACATGCTGTCGATTGTTGTCAATGTTGAAGAATAAAAATCCTACTTAGACCAATCTTTGCTGATTACTGTTTTAGATTTTCTTAGAAAATCATCTTGTGTTCTTTCTTTAAGATTCCTTCCACCCTCACAGAATTTCCATTTCTGGGGGCGCCGAAGCGTCCCCTTCCCGCCTGCATTGTTTTGTTCGCCACAGTGTCTCTGTATGGAGATAGTTTTCTTTGACTTATACGATTCTCCTTCCTTTCTCCAAGCATAGACAATATCTCGATAACCAAAGAGCTTGAGTTTCGTCTCCGCTGACCAAACAATACCCTTCCAGTATGCATAATCTTCCATCAGACTGTCGTATTTCAGTCTGCTCTGTAGATGTCTCTTTTGCAGAAGTGGGATTTCCATTCCTATGCGACGCTCTTTTTCGAGACTTCATTTCCAATCTTGGTTAAGACATCTACAAGGATCTTGGTGGGTAGGGACTTGTTTTGTGAGTCTTTAAAAACATCTCTCTTTTCAAAATTCATTGCAATCTTCCGCTTCTTACCTCCGCCAGTCTTGTTCCCAGTGTGTATAATGGAGGGAGAGGGGGGCAATAATATCGACCCTGTCAGGTTTGAAATAATTTTATTATTGTATAAAAATGAAAATTAACTTTTTCTAAAGAAAACTATTAAGCAGTATCGCGTGAAAATGCACTTGGAAACTTTTTAAAATGCCAATTTTCAATAAGCTAATAATTTTATCCTGCATACAGATAAAAAATATATTCAGTGTTGAGTAATAGCTAATTTAATTATTGGGATGTATTAAAACTGTTTTTTTTTTTTTTTTTTTTTTTTTTTTTAATGCCTTTATTCTTGAAGCTTTTGATGATCGAAGCTCTTTGGAACGTTTTCAAATATTGATGATTAGGTTTTTCTTTACATTGAATTTTAAATCAACATAATCGACAATTGATGGTCATTCACTTTTGGATTCGATTTCAAATGACAAGTCATCACCTTTAAAACGCTAAAACCAGTTTGGGGTAACACGATCAGGTATGGTATTAATATCCTTTCACGTCTTGATTTCTTGAAACTTCAATTCCAGGCTTGTCTAAATCGTTCCCTTGAATCTTGATAAGTGTTCTAGGATCTTTTGATACACTAGTTTTCTTTCCTCCAAAGTTTTTCAATTTTTTCGCTTCTTACCTCTTGTTCTCTAATGTATGGCTCTCTCTTTTTCTCACTCTAGTTCTTGAGATTTGGAAATGCTTCGATCTTCTATGTCCTTCAAGACGTTGGCGATCATGACTTTCCATAATCTCGTGTTCTTTATAGCTCTTAGCAAATGTTGACTTTTGCTATTTCTTAACTTTGTTCTGCCATCCATTTACACGAACTCGTTAGGTAGGTTGTTTTCCTCTCTATCCTTCTTACCTTCAATATGTCCTGTAAGTATTAAATTTTCCGAGTCCTCTTTCTTCATGTGTCCTGGAAATTTCAACTTTATCTTTCTAAGTTTAAGTGGGTGTCCTTTTTGTTTCAACTTTTACTAAAATCTCGTCATGTTTAGCCATGTAAAAAAACAGGATTCAGGAAAACAGAAAATGGCGATTGACATTACATAGGTGACATTTGAAACGAGAAACCTGAAGAGAATTCCACAGGTGAGAAGTTCGGGAAAATAAACTCTTACGGTAACCTCTAATTATTTCGATAATAAAACGAGACCTAGGGGGTGGTTCAAAGTAATGGGAGTTATTTTTTTTTATTTTTTTTTTTTTTTTCGTTGACGACCCCGTATCAATTTAATATAAAACCAATGTTTGCCGATGAAGACTTGAGGCCACAGAAATATGGTTCTACAGAAGGATGTTGAGGATAACACAGATCGAACACGTGAACAACAAAGTTTTAAAGAAAATGGAAAGAAAAAGGAAACATACATTTAACACCAAAAAGAGACGGTTGAAATTTCTAGGCCCACATAATGAGGAAAGAGGGCTTGGAAATCTGATACTCACAGGACAGATTGATGGCAAGAGTGACAAGAGAAATGATGCATAATCTACTTAGTGAGTTTGAGTAAATGGGTGGAGGAACATCGTCTAGGAAAAATAAAAATAAAATTTATTCAGTTCGATTCTTTTCTACGGCTTATCAACCCCTGCGGGTTATTTAAAGCCAGAAAATTGAGATAATAATGGTTTAGGGATACAAGTCTTGCTAATTAATTCATAGCTGGGGGACAAGGGGTGGAATCTTAACTTAAAAGTATTTGCGCGTAAGTGACTATAACGAACCCAATAGGAATTGGAACTCTGCTCTCTGATTAACAATTCAGAGCCATTAGCCATTATGCCACCAGCACAGCCAAGGTTACAGCACCTGGAATTCTCCAGATACTATGTTCGGCGTTGCTTAACTTGGGTGGTCGTACGGGAACGGGTTTTTCAACGCTAACATTTATTAAAAAGCTACAAAGGACAGGAAATTGTGGAGAGCCATGATCGTCTACGTTTTGAATGGACACAGCAATAGAAGAAAGGGTTGCCAATGTTGAAGGAAACTGTATAATATCTAGAAGACTCACAAGTTGCACGCTTTTGAAACTATTCTCTTTTAGATTAGGTATATTAATGTTGAGGATGTTGAAAATTGAATCGGTCATGTGTGCTTGATGAAACCTGGCAGGCAATAAGAAAGGAACTTGCTACTATTGCATGAACAGACACTGCCTAATCTGGTTTATTCAGGCGGCAGTAAGACATCGTTGAGTGATTTCGACCGTGAAATGTTTAGTACTTTCTTGTAGAATAATAATTAAATGTCATGTCAATTCAGCACATAAGTGACGGCTCTCCACAGATTCTTTTTCTTTTTCATCTCTGGATTACCATAAATTATTGGGACAGATATTGGAGTGAGTTCTCGTTGTGTTCTTCAGTTTGAAATTCTAAGATTTCCTTCTCTTAGATTGGTTTCCACCAAAAGCTAGCTTACGGCCATATCACGTTCATACACCGGTTCTCGTTCGATTACCAAAGCTCACCAACGTCGATCCTGGTCAGTATCTAGATAGTGACCGCTTCGGAATACCTGGTACGGTAAGCTTGAATGTGCGGGTGGTGTAATAGACAACAGCTCGGAATAGGAAATCAGAGTTCTAATTGCAGTTTGGTTCGTTATATTCATTTATGTGCAAATACCATTGGGAACGGTATGTATTCACATCATCTCTCCCCAGTTATGGGTTAAATAGTAGGGTTTGTATCAGTAAATCATTATCTCCCAAAATTTCTTACTCTAAAATTATTTTCTTGTCTTAAATAAGCTGAAAATGTTGCTAAGCAGTAAAAAACAAAATCAATCTATCTACCAAAATTTAGCCCAATCTATTGGGTTGGTGCATAATTATCAGGCGTTTATAAACAATATTTATTATGAAGAAAGAAACTTAACTCATTTGTAATTGTTCCGATGAGCTCTTCGCTATAGTAATTACTTTTTGAATTTAAGCGCAGTATTACAGAAACTGATATTAACTCATCAGTTTACAGTTGAATTGACTAGATACAACCGTAAATTCTATGCTGTTTGTCATAGAAAATATGCGTCCTCTCTTCCGGCTCTATAAAATGCAATGTCAGTCGTTAATGTCTTTCTGATTACGTTTCTATTATTCTCGCTCCTCAATAATGCTTATGTTTTCTAATTCTTTTGCACCCAGTAACCCCTTGTGTCTTAGTGACTTTATTTCCTTGCATGGGATGATTTCAATTTAAAAACAATGAGAAACCACATCACTTGAGGACTTTCAACAACAACTAAAAAAATGACATGCTGATAATTCCACTCTATATTGAACAAAAGATTATGATGGAAGGCACCATCATTTTTTTTTTTTTTTTTTTCCTGAACCAACTTGATAGCTGACCTAGCAATCGATTCAGTATAATCTTTACACTTAATGTTATCGGAAAACATTAACCCTAGAATGTGCAATGTTACTCTCCTGGAGGTTAGCAGCTGATAGAATGGGGAGGGGGAAGGTTCTCCAAGACGATTCAAAGAGTGCAGTTTCATTTTGGAGACGTTAAAAATTAACAAGCTATTTCTTACCTCGGTTAAGATTGTACGTCATTTTTGACATCAACTGCCAAAGACTAAATGTGTTGGTTTGGTGGGGAGAAGCATTTCAACGTTATTAATTAATCATAAAAACGTTAAAGAGTGCGTGCCTCGGTTTTTCTGTAGTTGTATAAAAACTTTTACAATCTCCCCACAATGCTTTCACCTGTATATAACTTTATAATCGTCATTGGCTCTTTAATCTTCGAGGTAGTAGCACCCGTTTGGGTCCAAGCTATAGGCAAATAGTGACCCACCAAACGAAAACAAAACGTTATGAAAGTATAAAAATAGTAAAATTACCACTAATACATTTTGTCTGTATTTGAAGGCATGTAATTACGTTCAAAGTATTTAGATTTCGGCATTAAATAACTCGTAAAAGTTGATATGCCGCTAAACAAAATGGACGAAACATCTTGCTGCCACGATTAAAATCAAGGAATTCTTAACGACATATGTATACTTGCAAAATGTTCTATATACTTTCTTATGACGTTACACTTCATGATATGGACAAAGTCCGACAATTATTTTAAGACATTTTTATGTTTATCTATAAAAAAAAAAAAAAAAATGTATAAACATAAAAATGTCTTAACAGAATTGTTGGACTTTGTCCATTTCATAATGTGTGACGTAATTTGTTTACATTTGGATACGCGTCGAGCAGATATGAATGTACGTGAGAGAATCATGGAAGATTGTAGTTTAAAAACGGTAAAATCGACATTGCTAACCGAACGCTCCTCTGTGGCGAAATTGGGTAAAAGTACGTCAGGCTAAATGACGGTTCCGTATAGGATACAGGTTCGTTTCCGGTTTCTATGACAATTTCTCGGACATTCAGGCCGGTAAATGTTGTTAATACTGTTTATTATAAACAGAGCATTTACTTAAATACTTGTATCTATAAAAAAAATGTAGAAACATAAACATGTCTTAAAATACTTTATGTTAAATATTTAGCAAGTGTGCATATACTTCTGTCGTTAATATATATAAGTTAACAATTTTATTAGAAGATGACTTTTTTCTTTTTTTTTTTTTTCAACTGCTTCAGTGTAATGTTTCTTAGATTATATTCTATTATTCTATCATGTGACTCACTTCAGGTGGTACTAAGTTTCACTTTGCACAATATCCTTTAGAGAAGCATTTGCATCAGCGGATTTACTTAGGAGCTGACTTCTAGCTACCAAGTGCAGAATCGCACTTCATCCGATGTTAGTGTTCTATTCAGATGGTCTACCTAGGATGTGCACAGATAGACAAAACCGTATGACAAGTAGATACATAAACACCCACACGAGAAAACCCCGTAGCAACATACCCACTGTCGGTCAGTGATGATGGAGGTAGAGAAAGAAGCGATTTTTTTCTTGAACGACTAACGAGATATCTAATGGATACGACGTCACACAGATCTAATCCAATCTAAAACTATTAACGCTATATTTTCCGACTTGTACTCTAAATTAATTTTTTTTTTTTTTTTTTTTTTTTTTACGGCTTATCAACCTTTCTTTGGTTATTTAAAGCCGGAATATATTTTGGATTATAAAATTGCGAGTGAATATTGTATTAATAATTTTTGAGAGGTAACAATGATTTGTCCACATATCTTTCTCGGTGTTATTTTCGCGTAAATGAATGCATCTTCGATTTTACATCCCGGGCCGCTATCCATTATATCAACCGCACGTCCATTTTTGTTTCATAAACAAATCAAGATATTTAAACATCGCAATTATTTTCAAAAATGAACTTGTTTAGCATGTTGACTGCCAGAAATGAATTACGAAATCTGAATCGAAACGCCATCTTTGGCAATAAAAAAAATGTTAATTTATAGCTTCAACTGAATTGACATTGTTTTCGCACTAGAAGTATCACTGTGAATAAACTCGTTGCTGGCGGCCGCAGAGGAAAATGTATCGGAAAATGCCAAACACAAGATAACACATTCGAGCACTTAACTTGGATATTGGACGCCTCTATTGCTTTTCAATTTCTTTGGTTATGCGTTATACTTTAAATATATTATTTTCTTTATTATTCTTAGTTGGCAGTAAGATTTTTTTTTTTTTATTCCTGCCTTTCTTGTCATTATTTTATTTTATTTTATTTTTTTCGTTAAAAACCAACGAAACAAATTCGTAGTTATAGCCTTGATGGCTTGACCACAAAAATGAGAACTCCTGGTCAGCACATAATAATAATAATAATGATAATAATAACTCCTGGTCAGCACATAATAATAATAATGATAATAATAACTCCTGGTCAGCACATAATAATAATAATAATAATAATGATAATAATAACAACTCCTGGTCAGCACATAATAATAATAATAATAATAATAATAATAATAACAACTCCTGGTCAGCACATAATAATAATAATAATAATAATAATAATAATAATAATAATAATAATAACAACTCCTGGTCAGCACATGATGATAATAATAATAATAATAATAATAATAACAACTCCTGGTCAGCACATAATAATAATAACAACTCCTGGTCAGCACATGATAATAATAATAATAATAATAATAATAATAACAACTCCTGGTCAGCACATGATAATAATAATAATAATAATAATAATAATAACAACTCCTGGTCAGCACATAATAATAATAATAACAACTCCTGGTCAGCACATAATAATAATAATAACAACTCCTGGTCAGCACATAATAATAATAATAATAATAATAACAACTCCTGGTCAGCACATAATAATAATAATAACAACTCCTGGTCAGCACATAATAATAATAATAACAACTCCTGGTCAGCACATAATAATAATAATAATAATAATAACAACTCCTGGTCAGCACATAATAATAATAATAATAATAATAATAATAATAATAATAATAATAATAACAACTCCTGGTCAGCACATAATAATAATAATAATAATAATAATAATAACTCGTGGTCAGCTATAATGTAGAGGATCGGGGGATGAAGATGAAAAAACACGTGCGTTTATTCTTCCTGCCAAAAGGTCTAGCAACAAGAAAATGTCGGACTTGAATTAAGTTCAACTGAAGATAAAGATGACAAACAAGACCTATATATATATATATATATATATATATATATATATATATATATATATATATATATATATAAACAAATATATGTATTTTTACAGTGGACAATAACATTTGTGCGTGTGTGTAACATTGCTGTTTGTTCTTTGGTGAATGATACGGCACGAGGCCTGAAGGAAAGAGAGAACGAGGCAAGAGGTCGCTCAGTATTTATAGTATAGGGAGAATGACCTCGAGTAACAATTTGGGAATTAAGCAGGAGTTAACTCCGATAATAATAATAATTCGTGGTCAGTTATAATGATAATAATATAAAAACTGAATACTTTATCTCGTGGTTGGCAGTCAAGTTTGGCACACTGATGAGTTTTGATTTCCGTGTGAAACTAACAATGATGTCGAACCAATAAAATTGCCAAATTTAAAAAAAAAAAAAAATCTAAAAATTTAATTTTTACATTCGAACCAATGTCATTACCTTTATTGTTATCACAGTGTTTCGACCATTGTGCCTTACAGCCTTTTTCAGGTTCCTGTTGATCTGGAATTTCATCCCGAACTTCTTTATTTCATTAAATTTATAGATTGCTCATGTCTTACTCTCCATGTCATGGGTTTGCTCATTTAATTTTTAGTTACTTTTTTTTTAAAATAAATTTCAAATATCCAAAAGTTTTAGCAGGTTTGTTGTTGGTATTGTTAATGAGTAACAATATAGCAAACACAGAAAACTACAAAAACTCCTACAGAATGTAATGAAGGAAAGCGAGAAGAAAGGACTAAGCATCAACTGCAAGAAGACAATCCATGGTTGTTAGCAAAAAGATGAGCTCAAAATCAAACTAGTGCAAAAAATTTAAATATCTGGGAAGTATTCTAACAGGATGGAAGGTGTGGCATTGAAATCCGAAGACACATTCGGATGGCCAAAGTGGCATTCCAAAAGCTAAACAGAGTATTAAGAAACAGGAAAAAAAAAACCTTCGTTACAAAGAAAGTAATAAACTGTTACATGATACCTGTTCAGTCTCCTCAAAGATGAAGACTTGAAGCAACAGAAATATGGTTCTACAGAAGGATGCTGAGAATACCATGGATTTGAATATTAGAGAGAAATGGAATAAGAAGGAAACTTATATTTAACATCAGGAAGAGACATCTGAAAATAAAGGAGGGCTTGGAAAATCTGATACACACAGGACAGTTTGAAGGCAAAAGGGACCGAGGAAAACAACGAATATCATAGTAAGCTTGAGTAAATGGATGGAGGAACAGGGTTTACGAGAAATAACAAAAAAAAAAAAATTATTAAGCGCTACAAAGGACAGGAAGTTGTAAAGTGCCCTGACCGCCTACGTCCTCAGCGGACACGGCACAAAGAATTTCATTGAAGTTGCTAAGTTCAAATATTTGGCCAGGATAATTTCCCTGGGTATTGTAGAACTCGCAAGGGTCTAACCTAAGAATAAAGTTACGCCCTGTCATTACCTAAGATAAACAATGGCAGTTCCTTTTCTGTTGCACGGATAGTGGAAAGAAAACATATCAAAGGCGTTGTTTTTGTATGTGACACACACACACTTTGTTTATATAACATTTTAGAAATGACTCGAAATTATTTTTCGGCAAGCTTTCAACTCCTGCTATTGTTAACTGTTAAATCTCTTAAATATGCTAGCTAATTTAAAATCAATTTAACTTTTAATTGCTTCCTTTACTGATGACTTCATTATTAATTCTTAATTTTCTAGAACTTCACGAAACACAACATTCCTTGTGACTAGCTATCTCTAGACATGGACAGTGGAAAGGAACGATTTATCCTCGTAGATTAAATAAAGAGTTCTGTTGGAAATTCTCTGAAGGTTACACTGATCGGCAAACCCCTGAAGAAGGCTAGAGGCTACAACGGCCGAAGCGTTGCATCAACAAAAATGACAAAATCCCATAGCTGATATAACTAGATTCTTGGCAAAATCCAAAGAATCTGCAATGTTATTAGTCCTGACCTGCCATCTCCGCTTCAGTTATTATCCCATCGCCGTAACATATCTTCTCTGTGTCTTTTCTATAAATGTTTTCGTAGCAATAGTTCTGGTGTATCCGAGCCACCCTCCCTTCGTATGAAATAGGTAGGATTTCAGAGATTCTAAATTGTGTTGCCTGTAGTAAGAATTGTAAGAATTTATTGTTTTGGTGCAAGAAAGATTGTACTTTGTTCGGGTTCATGCCTGCGGCTAGTTTAAGATAAGACCAGCCTTCTCCCACCCCTTCTTTTGGCCTCGTGCCACATCTTTTTGTATTCAACAAAAATAAATATTACTTTCCTCTTTGGTACCACGACTTCGCGTATTTAAGTGCAGTACTGGGTTGACATCTATGTCTCATCTTTTTGCAGTTGAAAATGCTAGCTGTAATCATCAGTTCTATGCTAACAGTTTCGTCCCCCGCATTTCTCATTTGTGGAACTCTCTTCTACATTTTGCTTTCCTGTCAAGTAACGACAATCAAAAATTTAAATGAAATGTCACTTGCCATCTTCTCTCACCTTGAATCCTGTTTATAGTGGTTAAGGCTCCAATTTCTCCATAGAGAATTGTTCAACGGAACAATAGACTAGTGGATTAATGCTTTGGTTCGTGAATTGGGTGATATAGTAATTGTGATTTCAATTCCTGGGTCGGTGTATTTGGATTCTATGTAGCAGTACTTTTTCTTTTTTTTTTACTGTCCACTGTTTCTTTCAATGTCAGTAACTCCATGCATCTTAGTGGCTTTATCACCTTGCTTAGAATGAAATTATTAAAAAAAAACAACTTTTAAATTCAGACATAAATTTTTACTTTTCAATTTTAGTTTCGATACATAAAAATAAATAAATCTAGAAATCAGGTCCAGTCTAAAGTGGTGTACCAATTGCTGCTATTGATTTTGAGAAGAAAAAACAAGAATCGAAACCGTAACCCATATTTTGATGCCCTTTCGTGCTAGATCTTCTTGCCTGAATCTATCTTTTATAGAATTTGGTATTAACAACAGACAGTACTCGGCTGTAATAGAAGTTGAGTCTGGTTGACGAAGCTGTTATCCCTTGGCAAGTTGATAGGTGGTTAATATAACAGCCTGGGAGATTCCATTCTGTTATCCAGGCAAGCCTATTCTGCATGTCCTGATTGACTGATGATTCCGATGTGGATATTGTGCCCAGTAAATATCCATCAGTATCGTTATTGTGTGGGACACCTTTATAAGTCTACCAAGAATATTCTTGCCACACCTGCTCTGGTGCTTCTGATATGTATCTAGAAATTCTTAAAATCTAAAGAATCTGCAATATTATCGTTCCTGACCTGGTATCTCTGCTTTGAACATTTTCCCGCTTCGAACATTTTCCCGCCACCGTACCCTTGTCTCTTCTATAAATCTTTTCACAGTAATTGCTCTTATGAACTTTCCTCTTCGACACCTCGATTTTACGAATTTCAGCGTAGTACGAGATTAGCAAGTAGGTCTCATCATTTAACTGTTGAAATTGATAGATGGAACGTAAGTTTTATTCTAAAATTTTCTTTTCTCGCACTTCTCAACTTGCGGAACTATTTTCCAGCTACCTGCTTTCCCGCCATCTACGATCTCCTGTCATGTTCTTTTATTGTCCTTTCTCCTACATGGAATTCAGGCTATGAGAACCTCGTTAGTGGGACTACCACAGAAATAAATAAATGGATGCCGCTAATAAAGACAAATGACAAAGCAGCCGCAGTTTTAACAAAAAGAGAAAGCATGACAAAAAAGGTCAGCAGTAAGGTTTAAGGCTCCAATTTCTCCATAGAGAATTGTTCAACGGAACAATAGACTAGTGGATTAATGCTTTGGTTCGTGAATTGGGTGACATAGTAATAAGAATAAAACGAGATATCCCTAAACATGGACGTAAATTAAATAAAGGGTGGAAATTCGAAAACGTACCCAGATCGACTTCCGGAAGAAGGCCAGAGGTCACAATGGCCGAAAAGTTGTGATAGTAACAACAAAGATGAGGATATTAGTCTGAATACAAATAATGTGAATAAATCATCATCCCCAAAATTTACAAAATAACCAATTAAAGAAGTAAAATTTGGCGAAAAGTGTTTTTTTTTTTTTTTTTTAATATTAGTAAACAAGAAAAGATTTTATTGTACTATGACTAACATTCAGTTTCGTTAGCAACTCATTGGTGATTAAACCTTCAGTTTTGATCTGGTTTGAAGATTCGTTAATATGCTAAAAATAGTCTGTAGCATTTTACAGAGTGGTTGTCATTTCCGATAGTAATTATTAACCAGACATTTGCATGGAAAATATTACGAATGTCAAGCAAGGACGAAAGAAATGAAGGACAAATAAAAAGTAAATAAAAGACGTAAAGCGAAAAGGATAGAGAAAAACAGATGGAGGCAGAATAATTCACCGTCCGTCATTTAAAAATCTATTATTTTAACTTCCCAAATATTAAATTTCTTTTATAATTTCAATTGAAGAAATAGTCTGACATTTAATTGAATTTTATTTTCCTGTTTTCAATGTTTAGCCGATTTTTTAAAATGCCAGAATTACTTTTGGCCAGTGCATCTCTCAGAGCAAAGAATGTTTTAAAATAGTCAAAATATATTTCTTTGCCACTTGTAAGAAAACCGTAACTATTCATACACGAATGAAAAGCTGAAAGCATTATTTTCATTTCTGAAGCGTCTACAAGGAATTACCTTATGCCATTTACAGTGTAACCCGGATATAAGAGAGTTGTCGGGACCGGATGAGTCTCTTATATCTGGGTTTGGTCTATTTTGTTTAGGTAAGTATGGGAATAATTTGGGACCAGAGAAAATTTCTTATATCCGGGTTTCTCTTATATCCGGGTTACACTGTACCTTTTAAAAAAGAAAATGATTTGAACCTAAAAATAAAATTCTTATAAAAGAAAAAAAAAATCCCAAATGCTTTTTAACGCAACATTTATAAACATACTTCCTGTTATATGCAAAGAATCTACAATATTCTCGTACTTGATCTGGCATCTCGGCTTCAGTCACTTACTCACCGCCATACTGTAGCTTCCCTCTGCGTTTTCTCTAAATATTTTCACAGTAATCATTCTGATTAGTTTTAATCTTTGGCATCTCGACTTCACTAATTACTGATTATTTTTCTGATCTACAGTGTAACCCGGATATAAGAGAGTTGTCGGGACCGGAGAAGAAGTCTTATATCCGGGTTTTGTCTAAATTATATACATTAACACAGGCTCTAATTTGGGACCAGAGAAAATCTCTTATATCCGGGTTTCTCTTATATCCTGGTCACACTGTATAAACAAAATTCTATGCTACTATAATTATTAATATTTCAAGGGCGACCATTGCTCTCTGTAATAGGTTGATGCTCTTAAAGCAGGAGAAGGATATAAAGTTATCAGTTTCCGAGAACTGAAGTAAAAAGTATTATCAATAAGTTCAAAGAAAGTCCCACATTATAGAACGAGACTAGCAGAGGTAGGAAGTGAAATTCAGTTTGGAATTGAAGTATTAAATAAAACTGTCATAAGTGCCTTGCACAGCAATGAATCACAAGGATGAAAGAAAAATTCCACTTCTGCAGAAGAGACACCTTCAAGTCCGACTGTTGAAGACAGTCGGGAGAAAGTTTGTAGAAAGACTCTTATAACCCAAAGAATATTATCTCTATTGAGAGAGATTTTATGCGGGTTCAAAGAGGGATTATTTTTGGCCTAGCCTACGGGCTCGGAGATCCCACGTTAAACCGGCCTTGGGCCACATATAACACTCGTGGGGTGGGGGTAACTAAATATCACTGTCTACAGTTGACCTGTTCCAGCTAAACAGTCGAACTCTCTGCGTTCGGGCTGAGAGGAACCCAGACGAGGCTCCGTCGAAGGGCAGTCTCTCGTTCGGGAGGTTGACTGCCCCTGAACCAGTTTATGCTGGTTCAAAGAGGGATTATTTTTGGCCGAGCATACGGGCTCGGAGATCCCACGTTAAACCCTGCCTTGTGCCACATGTAACCCTCGTGGCGGGGGGTATCTAAATATCGCTATCTACAGTTGACGAGTTGACTACTGTACTTTGCCGTCAGTTGGACGTGCAACACTTTTGTATTCGTTCTTTTTGTTTAATAATATCTTTTCACTAAATTGCTGAGTTCGAGTTTCGGAGGGGAACTATCATTTTGACCTGGGGAGTTTTTTTAGTTTTCTAAATTCATTTTGTTTCGGTGTGCCAAGTAAAATGATATAAAGTTATAAATGAATAAAACAAGTCCCCTTTTAAAAATATTTCGTTAAAATTGCTTTGCCATGTTAAAAAGCAATTAAGAAATAATTTTAAAACAAATTTCCGTTTTGGCAGCTAATAAATTTGTCCTCAATTGTATATTAGGCTGAGGGCCAAGATGCGTGGCTGAACGATGATTGAACAATATAAGTTTTGTCAGATCTGATGAGTTAGTCGGTGTAGCACATAGGAGACAAGTGTTCCAGAATCAATTAGATATAAATAGGGTTACGGGAAAACAGTTGGTTGAATTTGTTTAGCGCTATATCAACCTCTATTGGTTATTTAATAGAGAATTTTAAATATTTTGCATGCCTTCAACTACAGATAAAATGTATTCTTGGTCATAAACATAGCAAATTGCTTTTTTTTTGTTACAATGTATGTCATGTCTTTAATTTACTATAAAATGTATTGCTTGTCATTTTATCTTCCAACATATCTTCCATATATCTCTGGTAATTTCACTACAAAAATGTAAGGTTGATTTTTTTTTTTTTTTTTTTTATAAATATGTATTTGTGGCAGAGATCAATGGTCACTCTTGAAATATTAATAATTATAGTAGTATAGAATTGTGTTTATAGATGAGAAAAATAATCTGTGTTGAAGTTTGTGCCCAGAGAATCTGTGCTTCGTCAGGATTATTTTGAATTATAATGGGAAGAAGACAATAAGAAGCCATTCCACTAGCTAAATAAATTCAAGCATATTAAAGAGATAGCTGTGGAGAACCATGATCGACTTCGCCCACAACAGACACGGCATTAAAAAAAAAAGGCAAACTAATTTGACCGTTTGTTATAATAGTCTTAGCTGTTTGAATTTCTTAGAAAAAGCATTGTCTTTATTAATTTTTAATTTTTTTTATTTCATCTTATTTTTCTGTCCTAGTACTACTAAATACTCAATATTAAAGAATTTGAACCTCTGAAGAAGACAAAATTCCTTAAATGAAACATTGTCATTATCTATTTTATCTTTTTTTTTTTTTTTTTTTTTTTTTTTTTTTACTAGTTTTTCTATCACCCAACGTTCACTGTTTCTGATTTCTTTACGATCGTAGAATATTAAAACAGCTTTAACATTACAATAAAAAGAAGAGGAAAATATTACAAATAAGCTGTTTTATTCTTTTCGTTGCCAGTCGGGGAGAAGGTTGCAATGAACTGTTCTCGGCTTGGACTGGACACTACTGTTTTCCCGTAGTTCTGGGTATGGCGATAAACTACACCTGACTCCGGGAAATTAGAGGTTTTGAGGGGCGTTGAACCACTTCATTATTCTTGTTGTTCCCACTCCGTAAATAACGTACCACCAAAGTAAAATCAAAACACTAGGAAACTAAAAATATGTAACACCTATCCTGATCCCACTGGATCGATGTACTCAACGAGACCGTCCGTTGGTCCTATTCCGATCCAGTATTACAGGTTCAAAGTCTCCGATTCGATTCCACTTTCCACCCACGTTGTGATTTTCCTTTTTTTATCCTGGAGAGCAATTAACAAATCGAAGATCCTGGAACATTCAGCTGGTCTACCTGCAAGTTCGTTGCGGAAATCAAATATGAACAAGTCGATTCAAGTCCAAAGAAAAAAGATATGTGTATATAAGGAAGAAATTGGTACAAAAAGAACAATGTTTCTTTTACAAGAAAGTAGTGTATATGAAATAAAGTCCAGAAAAAAAAACAAACAAAAAAAAAAACAACAAATATTGCAAATAATTTTGAAAGGAGAAAAGTAGTTTTCGGCTTCACTCTTTTTGTTCTGAGTGAAATAATTGCGACAACTACTATCAGGATATAAGAGTTCATGGCAGTATTGCGCCAATTTTTCAGATAACTTTAGTTCACTTTCTCCCTTATTACACTTCACTCTCATTGCTTATCTCAACTCACTTCACCCAGCTCCAATTTCAACTTCTACTTCGACTGTTTTAGCACAAACATGCACTTAAATAAAAGAGGCGGTAGTGACAAAAACCCGGGGTGTTGGTAAACTTAGAAAACAACCTGATTACTGGCCTCCCCCCACTTCATGAATAAATGAACAAAATCTCTTCTTCTCAAATGGTATTCCATAGTTCATATAAACACTATTGTTTTGACATTTTATATTAATAATTCTGACGAAGCACAGATAGGTAGAAAGAAGTAAACATTACGAGGGTAAGAAGGTTAAATAGCGATTGATTCTTGATTTGAAGTGTTTACAACTGAACTATTTAGGAAAGTATTCACGGGGGACTCTGTTCCTCATAATACTTTTTCTCCGGGAAAGAAGCTGTCTGAGTGGAACTTTTTTTTTTCTTCTTCCGAATAGAATACAAAGAGAATGTGGACGTGGAATGCGAGTTCTAGCTATAATTGCAAACCCAAATCCTTCGTCGTAGCGTTAGCAAGCTGATCTCATAGGTCATTTTTTTTGTGAGTTCGAGCCTCATTGGGTACCCCATACTTGTAGCTTTGCGCTGAACTAGGCTACACTTAGTAAATCATGGTTGTAAGCTCCGGCGAGTATTTAAATTCTGTTTAGTTTTAATTTCAAATTTTGAAGTAGTTACTTTTGTGTACCAAATGCATGTACCTGTACGATAAAATTGTTTCCTTTAAAATTCTGGGCATGCTGTACTTATTTGGTATAGCACGCTTATTATTTTGTTGGGGAATCAACAAATGCTCCACTGAGTTGAAAAATCCCCGCCGGCATGACTATTCGAAACAACCACTTATTTGGAACATTGTTGTAGTATCCACGAACGCAATAAGACTTAATTAACTTTTGTCAAAAAACAAATTCGATGTTCTTTTTTTTTTATTTTGTTTTCATCGATTATTAGCCACCGGTATTTTCTTAATAATTACTGGAATGATCCCAATGGACATATCAGTCCATAGATAAAAATAAGCTTAACATTCTGACGAACAGGAATAAGTCGATGACGACTCTAGCTGCATTCTGGCAATCTTTGCCTGTACTTCATAAATCTTAGTCATTAGAGTCAGTTCAATCCATAATGGGTGTCTGTTTTGTTTTTGTTTTGTTTTTTTAATTTGCGTTTTTTGTTTTTTAATTTGCGTGTTTTTTTTTTGTTTTTTTGCGTTTCTTTTTGTTTTAATTTTTGCATTTTTTTCTTTTTAATTTTTTGCGTTTTTTTTTGTTTTAATTTTTTGCGTTTTTTTTTTGTTTTAATTTTTTGCGTTTTTTTTTGTTTTAATTTTTTGCGTTTTTTTTTGTTTTAATTTTTTGCGTTTTTTTTTGTTTTAATTTTTTGCGTTTTTTTTTGTTTTAATTTTTTGCGTTTTTTTTTTTGTTGCGTTTATTTTTTTTGTTTGTTTTTTTTGGGTTTTTTTTTTTTTTAATTTTTCGCGTTTTTTTTGTTTTTTTAATTTGCGTTTTTTTTGTTTTTTCTTTTTGTTTCAGATTAAGGTAACTTTATTAAATACAGAATCATTTTTTATTTTATTTTTTTTTTTTTTAACTTTGTGGTATTTATATTTTTTCTGTTTTTATGTTTGTATTTTTTATGCATTTTTAATCTTGTATTATTCCAAACTGAGGTAAATATAAAATCTGCACGGTTCGGCATTTGTTTTATAAGATTTGGAGTTATTTTTAATCTAATAATCATCGTGAAAGTGCATTTAGTGGCCCGAAAAGAGAAATCGGCGAACAGCTCGAATATCGGCCTAGTTCACTTGCATTCACTTTCACGCAAATGCCCTTACGGGGGTGGGAATATGAAGTCATCTCTTCCCCTACCTATGGGTTAAATAGCAAGCGAATCTGATATTTCTAGCCATGGTTGGCAACCAGTTTAGAAGGGCAACTCTGAAATCAAAACCGGATGTAGCTTCTGCAAGGCGTCTACTTTGCGGCTTTTTAAAGATTGAGTTTATAATTAACCCCGATGCGAGGTTCTGGAATCTATAATCTCGACGAAAGTTGAATAAAAAGAAAAAGTATTAATCAAGAGTTAGATCCTCAGAAACTGGAATAATGTGAATGTGTCTTACCAGGATTCATTATTGGCGAATATGTTAATATCATAAGATATGCATATGGTTCTTCTTCTTCTTGTTCTTCTTGTTCTTGTTCTTCTTGTTCTTGTTCTTCTTGTTCTTCTTGTTCTTGTTCTTGTTCTTCTTGTTCTTCTTGTTCTTGTTCTTCTTGTTCTTGTTCTTCTTGTTCTTGTTCTTCTTGTTCTTGTTCTTCTTGTTCTTCTTGTTCTTCTTGTTCTTCTTCTTCTTGTTCTTCTTGTTCTTCTTCTTCTTGTTCTTCTTGTTCTTCTTGTTCTTCTTCTTCTTCTTCTTCTTGTTCTTCTTGTTCTTCTTCTTCTTCTTCTTCTTATTATTATTATTATTATTATTATTATTATTGTTATTATTATTATTATTCTTATTATTGTTATAAGAAGAATAATAATAACCAGAAAAACGTAATATACACTGCACGCTGCTGACCATAGGAACCGAGTTCGAATCTCACCATAATCGATTTCAGGAAGGTGATTTCTTGGTGTTAACAGCCTGAAAAGGCGATTTCAACCTGCCTGAAACTGTACCACCGTGACATTTCGGAGCCGTCGATGGTTGTGCAAGCACGAAGTCGCAAGTCACCGTGACCGAGGTTTTGAACGAACTGTTTAGATTGGTGATCCCGACAGATAATGCGCCCTCTCCCAGAAACTGTAACTAAGGTACGCTCGAGAATAGTTGCAGAAAAAACACAGGTAAGCTCTGTTTGTGTTTATTCAACACAAATGTGCCTGCAACAGATATTGGCTAATTGCCCAAGTAGACAGGCATCCGCAGATGCCATCAGCCAACCATTATATATGTGATGGCTATCTACTCGTTAAACGGGGGGGGGGTATGGCCATTGAATTACATTGCCTAGTAAAATTGATACACACGCACACACATATCAGTTTATTGTATTTTACATATGCGGTTGAATCCGTGTGAGTGTTAGTAAAAAAAAAAATGAAATATTAGTAAAGATAATGAAAATTCTGTATATGCCAAAGAAAATGAGAACTATTATGCCACTGTCTAAGACACGTATACTTCATTTAAATATCTCTGTACCCCCCCCCCTCTCTCTCTCTCTCTCTCTCTCTCTCTCTCTCATATATAGTGGACTCTCCCGTCGCATTCGACGTATGAGGGTCAGAGTTGTACTTCTCCAGACCAGTTGTCATCCAAGGCTATAGAATCCAGTCGGTCCTGCTATTTACCCATAGTTGGAGGGAGAAGAGGATTAATACCTTTCCTAAGGGTATTAGCACATAAGTGAATGTAATGGATTCGACAGGAATTCGAACTTGGCTCTCCAATTCGAGATATATATATATGTATATTAATAAAAAGAACAGTAAGAATAGATATATAATCCGGTGTTCTTATAGATATTTTTATTTTTACGAAATAGTGCTCAATGTAAATTTACAGAGCATTAATATAAATTAGACTTAAAATATGGTTTTTCGCTACACAGTTCCAACCATGTTTCAAAAATGGAAGCTAAAAGCCCCGAATTTAATTTTGTAATTAAAGACATTAGTTCCATTTCATCCTCAAGCGACTTTTGGAGTAACTTTAAAAATTATTGGGTTTTAAATACACAGCTAAAACAAAATTCATGTTTCCAAGGTTACAGATAAATCTATTTTTCTAGACTAGGGGTGTCTGGGTGTTCAATATGTTTATATTTTAATGTATCAGTTATTGTTACGTTTTGGTAGTGGGTAGGGATGTATTTTTCAATGAAATCTAACATCCGTTAAAAGCGTGTCGTCTGGATTTTTTTTTTTTTTTTTTTTTTTTTTTTTTTTTTTTGTTAACGGTTAAAATTCTTACGGCATTTTTTCGTTCGTATATTTAAAGATTTTTGGGAGGTGTCTACGTCAGATTAATACTTTTTATTTAACTACGATTTGAAATATTTTTACTTTTTATTTTTAATATACTATATTTCTTTCAAGAACAATTAAATGTAATTAGAATCCCTTACAGTTTGTAGAATTATTATCACATCAAGTATATTACTATTTTTTAAAGATTTTATATTTGAATATTATTTAAGTAAAATTTCCATTTCTCTGATTTAGTAAACTTTATTTATTTAATTACAATTTAAAAAGTTTAGGTTAGAATTCATTTTAATGAACTACAATTTTAATTACAACTTTAAAATATTTTCATTGTTAGTTTTTATAGACTATATTTCATTTAATTTCTATATCAAGTATAAGTATATTACGATTTTTTAAAATTTTATATTTAAATATTTTTTTATTTATTTATTTTTTTTTAAATTTAAAAAAAAATATAAACTTTGTACATACAGGTGAAACTATATATTACTAAGGACATGGGTCATTCAATGGTCCACATCCTCTAGCTTTTCGTCATAATTTCATTTTTCTGTAGGTGTTTTATAGGATTCATTTGAATGTCGGTATTTCTTTTGGATGGGTGTTTAGGTTAGAATACGTTTTATTTAACTATGTATAATTTTAAAAGATGTTTAGGTTAGAATTTGTATTAACTACATTAAAATATTTTCACAATTATTTTAATAGACTATTTTTTAGGAAAAACCAATTAAATATAATAGAATTACTTACAGTATATAAAATTAATTTTTCATGTTAAATATAAGTATGTATATTACCTGATCCTATTTTATAGATTTATTTTTAAATATTATTTAAGGAAAATTTTTGACAATGACGGCATAAAATAGCCATTTCATTTCTCTGATTCAGTAAATTTTTATTTTTTATAAACTTAGTAATATATAGTTTCTCATGTATGCACAAAGGACATGGGTCATTTAATGACCTACATATTCTAGCTTTTCTTATTAACTTCCATTTTACTGTAGGTGTTTTATTTGATTCTTTTAGGTGCCAGAAGTATTTCGATAGAGATGTCTGATTTTTATATTTATTTATCCTAAATGAGCTTTGATGTTGGTTGAATCTTTTTTTGAACTCATGGCTAGTGCAACCTATATATATATTATGTTTTCTGGTTTTTCAATCGAAGAGATATTGCACTGGTATACTAATGATTCAGTGCAACATTTATTTTGTAGAGGGGCAATTATTAGGGTTTCTACAGTTAAATAATTTTTTTTTTTTTTTTTTTCATCAGTTTTTATTTTTCCATTGTCCAAATTTTTTGGGTTTTGGTATAAGTGTTTAAGATATTAGCATTATGGTTCTTAATAATTTTTTCTAAGTTTTCCGTACAGCTGTAACTCAATTTTAGTGTTTTTATTGAAAATAGTACTTAGTTTACTTTCACTAGGAAAATGCTTGACTATTAATGCGAGGAATTTTTGTCCTAATTTGTTCTTTACCATATATATATATATATATATATATATATATATATCTAGTAAAGGTAATAAATACGTTGGCATAACATCTAAGTGGATCCTAGTAATATAAAAACGATTCACAAAAAGAGCTGAATGTATTAAAACAGAGCATATAAATTACGCAACAAACCCCAAATGGTATATAATCCAAGTGAATCCTAGTAATATCAAATATTAAAACTGATCCGCATTTTGGATATTTGTTGTGTTATATATATATATCCGCAGCAATCTTTCTTTTAAAGACCTTCCGTTACATATGACAGACAAGGAAAATTTGATTAATTTTTTTTTTTTTTTTTTTTTTTTTTTTTTCAGGGTTCTTACATTTTTCCTTCTGGATATATATTCCTATTTAATTATCTACATATATGCGTACATATCGATGCATATATAGATACATATATACATAGATATTTCGATACTTATATGCATAGATCTATCTATAGTTACATAGATATATGTAGTTACATGTATATAATTACATACATGGGGCACCTCAACGTGGTGTAATGGTTAGCAAGCTTGTCTCGCTAGATCAGTTACGGCTGAAAAGTGAGTTCGATCCTCACTAGGTGCTCCATGCTTTCGGCCTTGTGCCACATCTAATTCTACGCTTAGAAAATAACTATATAATTACATACATACGTAGATGTGTAGTTACATATAGATAGATACATACCTACGTATCGACATAAAGACTTTGTATTTCGTTCCCTCTCTAATCATCAACCTCCCCGCAAGGCAAGATGTGGTACAAGGTCAGTTTTAAATTGCCCGTAGACTCCGTATACACTGGGTCGGGTTTGTCTACTCTCCCCAAACGTGACCCTGTTTTTCGGCATAGCCTCGTATGGGTTCCTCTCCGCACGGAGGCAGAGAGTTCGACAAGAGCGGAAGACGAAGAGAAAGCCGCCTTACATATCATCCCATGAATAAAAATTGATAAAATACTTTTTGTAGGCAAGTATAAGAAAATCTGTGATTTAATTTAGCGTGCAAAATAATACCAGTTTCAGCCAAGTGTCGGTTGAAATTTTAGATAAAACGAAAAGAATTGGTGGTTGGGGGATTGATAATAGAAGTCGATGAACCATTATTAATGTGCACCATTGAAGCAATAAAATATAGTAAGTATATAAGTGGAGGATTTGGATAGCGGATCGGCTTGTTGAATCGGAGAGGAGAGTTCGAATTCCAGTCAAATCCATTAGATTCACTTACGTGCTAAGTCTTGGTATGAATCCTCTTCTCCCCAGTAGGACAGACGGTTCTATAGCTTTTGCTGGCAACTTGTCTACCGCAAAAGAAAAATGCCAACCTACTGCGGGAGATATCTGCCTCATCAGTCATGTATCGAAAGATACATTATCACTTAAGCGTGTATCATGTATGGCAGATAACTGACTGAAGTATACCAAATAGGCCAGTCTTGTTGTGTATACTGTAACAAAGTTGATTTAAATCAGTCGATTTCTGTTAACGAAACACAGACCGGCATTCATCTGCAACAAAGTAATAAATTATATCTCGTGTTATATCTTCCTTATCCTGTAATAAATTCACGAATCGATGTAGAGTTTGACACATAACATCTACACTATGAATGCATAGCAAATAATTACTTCTAAAGTTGCTTGTTCGGGTTGTGTAACGGTTATCAGCGCCGAAAGGGGAATCGGCGAAGACAGTTCAAATGCAGTTGACTTTCGCACTAATGCTCTTGGAAAAGGTATGAATCTATCACTTTTACCCACAGCTATGGGTTAAATAGCAGAACAGGCTAGGCTCTCTACCTTTGGTTGGCAGCCATTCTAAGAGAAGGAAAACACTGAATTATAAACAGGCCTTCTCAAGAAGGCATGGCAATTCACAGATAATGAAAAAAACAAATTTGGAGAGTCTTGATTGTCGATGTCCTGATGGGACACCATCTTTTCTTTGCCATTATTTGGGTTTCATATACATTATTATTATTATTTTTTTTCATAACACCGCCTCTTTCTCTGTCGCTCTCTCATAAATTAATGACATTGATTAGAAGGTGGAGATGAAATAAACTGATCAAATATTAAAGAGCTTTGAAAGATTTCGGCCAGTCATGACTTCCATTAACTTCATCGATCCCTAGGTTCTTCTTTTCTTCTATTCGCTTTTCCTTTTTTCTTTTTCCTTTTTTTCTTTTTCCTTTTTTCTTTTTCTTTTTCCTTCTCTTTCCTTCTTTTTTCTTATTCTTTTCCTTCTTTTTTCTTTTCCTTTTTTCTTCTTTTCCTTTTTTCTTCTTTTCCTTTTTTCTTCTTTTCCTTTTTTCTTCTTTTCCTTTTTTCTTCTTTTCCTTTTTTTCTGCTTCTTTTTTCTTTACTTTTTTTCTGCTTCTTTTTTCTTTACTTTTTTCTGCTTCTTTTTTCTTTACTTTTTTTCTGCTTCTTTTTTCTTCTCTTTTTTTCTGCTTCCTTTTTCTTCTCTTTTTTTTTCTGCTTCTTCTCTTTTTTTTCTGCTTCTCTTTTTTTTCTGCTTCTCTTTTTTTTCTGCTTCTCTTTTTTTTCTGCTTCTCTTTTTTTTCTGCTTCTTCTCTTTTTTCTGCTTTTTCTTTTTTTCTGCTTTTTCTTTTTTTCTGTTTCTTCTCTTTTTTCTGTTTCTTTTTTCTTCTCTTTTTTCTGTTTCTTTTTCTTCTCTTTTTTTCTGTTTCTTTTTTTTTCTCCTCTTATTTTTTCTGTTTCTTTTTTCTCCTCTTATTTTTTCTGTTTCTTTTTTCTCCTCTTATTTTTTCTGTTTTTTTTTTCTCCTCTTATTTTTTCTGTTTTTTTTTCTCTTTTTTTCTGTTTTTTTTTTCTCCTCTTTTTTTTCTGTTTTTTTTTCTCCTCTTTTTTTTCTGTTTCTTTTTTTTTCTGTTTCTTTTTTTCTCTTTTTTTTCTCTTTTTTTTTCTGTTTCTTTTTTTTCTTTTTTTTTCTGTTTCTTTTTTTTCTCTTTTTTTTCTGTTTCTTTTTTTTCTCTTTTTTTTTCTGTTTCTTTTTTTCTCTTTTTTTTTCTGTTTCTTTTTTTTCTCTTTTTTTTCTGTTTCTTTTTTTTCTCTTTTTTTTCTGTTTCTTTTTTTCTCTTTTTTTTCTGTTTCTTTTTTTTCTTTTTTTTTCTGTTTCTTTTTTTTCTCTTTTTTTTTCTGTTTCTTTTTTTTCTCTTTTTTTTTCTGTTTCTTTTTTTTCTCTTTTTTTTCTGTTTCTTTTTTTTCTCTTTTTTTTCTGTTTCTTTTTTTTCTGTTTCTTTTTTTTCTCTTTTTTTTTCTGTTTCTTTTTTTCTCTTTTTTTTTCTGTTTCTTTTTTTCTCTTTTTTTTTCTGTTTCTTTTTTTTCTCTTTTTTTTTCTGTTTCTTTTTTTTCTCTTTTTTTTTCTGTTTCTTTTTTTTCTCTTTTTTTTTCTGTTTCTTTTTTTTCTCTTTTTTTTCTGTTTCTTTTTTTTCTCTTTTTTTTTCTGTTTCTTTTTTTTCTCTTTTTTTTTCTGTTTCTTTTTTTTCTCTTTTTTTTCTGTTTTTTTTTCTGTTTCTTTTTTTCTGTTTCTTTTTTTTTCTCTTTTTTTTCTGTTTTTTTTTCTGTTTCTTTTTTTTTCTCTTTTTTTTCTGTTTCTTTTTTTTCTCTTTTTTTTCTGTTTCTTTTTTTCTCTTTTTTTTCTGTTTCTTTTTTTTTCTCCTCTTTTTTTTCTGTTTCTTTTTTTTTCTCCTTTTTTTTCTGTTTCTTTTTTTTTCTCCTTTTTTTCTGTTTCTTTTTTTTCTCCTCTTTTTTTTCTGTTTCTTTTTTTTCTCCTCTTTTTTTTCTGTTTCTTTTTTTTCTCCTCTTTTTTTTCTGTTTCTTTTTTTTCTCCTCTTTTTTTTCTGTTTCTTTTTTTTCTCCTCTTTTTTTTCTGTTTCTTTTTTTTCTCTTTTTTTTCTGTTTCTTTTTTTTCTGTTTCTTTTTTTTCTGTTTCTTTTTTTTCTGTTTCTTTTTTTTCTGTTTCTTTTTTTTGTTTCTTTTTTTTCTGTTTCTTTTTTTTCTCTTTTTTTTCTGTTTCTTTTTTTTCTCTTTTTTTTCTGTTTCTTTTTTTTCTCTTTTTTTTCTGTTTCTTTTTTTTTCTCTTTTTTTTCTGTTTCTTTTTTTTCTCCTTTTTTTTTCTGTTTCTTTTTTTTCTCCTTTTTTTTTCTTCCTTTTCTTTTTAATATTTAGTTTACCGTTGTTTCAGATAAGTTTTACGAATATTTACTGTCATTTTTATCACGATCGAATCTGTACAAGTGGGATTTTTTTTATTTCTGATCTTTCATTCTCATTAAATTTCAGAAGAAATAAACATAACCCTTTTCATCTAATTACTTTTTTTTTCATCCCTGAACAAATATTGTTTTCTCGGTTTTCTTTTGTATGGCACAAGGCCAGTTTGTCTTTTTCAAAATAACAATGAAAATGTCAAGCAAATCTGTTAGTAGGTTCTGATGAGTTTTTCACATACACCGTAGATAAAAATAATTTTAGAACAAAAATAAAAAAAAAATAGAAATAGCTGCACTGTGGTGTCTTTTTTTTCCTTCCCAATGTAATCACAAAATATCCAAATTTAGACATTTGGTTGGAATAAATAAATAAATGACCCCATTAAAGGAACGCATTTGAATATTTTCATTCAATGTGTGGACAACCGCCATTGTTATCAATATTTATCGGAAATAAACGAACAAAATCACAGGTATAAACAAATAATATATATTTATTTGACTGCGATTGGAGAAAGTCCTTTGTAATTCGGGTTAGTGAAAGTTGGTTTATAGGTCAGACCTTGATAGCAGTTTTGAGATTCAGTTCGGTAGTTGATTGTTTAGTGGTTAGATCTTGGTAGTTTTTTTTAAAAATAGTTGCGGCATCAATGCTGTGTTTGTTTGTTGTTGTTTGTTTTTTTTTTTTTTTTTTTTTTTTTTTTTTTTTCGGCCTTCAGAGAGCGGAAAATGTCGTGAGCAGATGACCTCTTAACTTCTTCGCTCGACACGCTTGGCTGGTTTCTCTGGTGATCCCTTTGGTCCCTCTGGGCCGTCTGCTTGTATCTCTTTAGACGGGGATCCAGACCACGGACGTGAAGCTTGGTTTCGGTTAACATCAAAAGTCTTTTTTGGATTGGCCATTTTTTTTTTTTAGCGTTCCTTTTTTTTTTTTTTTTTTTTTTATATATATAGTGGAAGTTGTGTGTGGAGCTTGTCTTATTTTGGTAGATTTTTAGTCACAATAACTAGACCCACGGAGCAGCAAACCCCGCCCGTTTTTTCGGTCGGATTCAGTTTTTCTCCTTTTTCATTTGAGGATTGCCTTCTTATTAATTGAAAAAAAAATATATAAAGAGAGAGAAGGAAAAAGATACGGGTTTTGAAGGAAAGGAAATACTTTTTTTTAATTTGCATTCTTAGATGCACTACATTCTTTAGTTCCACCAGTTCTAACCTTCACTGTGATGTTATGACCCGACATATCATGCACATTATAGCGAACCACCATTGTATTCCATTGGTGAGATGTATGTTCCACTCGAGTACCGCCCTGTGGAACCGATTCACAGGAGGATTTCTCCTGGGTTATAACAATTGTTCGAGTCTAGTGTTAAGCGTTATTTTCCCCATAAACTGTCTCTCTTACACTGTAACCTACCTTGATTGGCTCTTTGGCATTGTAAAGGGTGAATATTATTATTAAATAAATAACTACAACCTGTTTCTGGTTTTCGTCATAATAATTGCATAAATTACAAGCAAATGGCCGTAGAATAAGGCCCGCCAGGAATAATTGCAGTAGAAATGTATGCAAAGGCCATGAATTAAAAAGAATAAAAACTTGTAATTCGAACGGATAATTTATTGTTTAAACGGATATATTTCGGAAAGTTTTTTTGCAATCCTTGATCACTCTTGAGAAATAATTGAAACTGATTAAGCTACATTGTATACGTTATAAATTCAAATTAACAAAAAAAAACGGTCGAATAAAATTTACCAACCAATGACGAGTAGCTGAACAAATGATAATAGTAAATACCGAAAATGTCTGTAATTGAATTGATGCAGCACAGCTTCACCCAACATGGACTTAGCTACTCCAATGGAAAATACGAAAAAAACCAGGAGTATTTTTCTACTCTGGTTTCGAAATGACATTTCTTTTGCTTTTATAAAGCAATACTCACGCTTTCAGCTCACGCATATCTCGCGAACTCAATTCGATCGAAATTCTTTTGAGAAGTCTCAAGAAGTTTAAATAAATGACTATGAACACGAGAGACATTTTAATGCCAGCCGCTTTCCACGGCATGCAGCAATAAACGACATCATCCTCAGAGGTTTGGATGCAGCTGGGTTCCCTTCCCAAATCGAACCCGTAGGCTTCGACCGAAAAGCGGCCGGATGGCATTACCATTTTCCCTTTTAAAATGGGGATGTCGTTGATTTGGGATGCGACCTGTGCGGATACATTTTCGGCCGGTAATTTGATCAGGTCCGCCGTTGAGCCGGAGTCCGTTGCCCGGGACGCAGATAAAAATTAGTTAAATATTCTTCTCTTGCTGATAGAATTTTTTTTACTTCTGTGGCAGTGGAGACTTCTGGGGTTATTGGCCCTCGTTCGATGGTGTTCCTTCGGAGGATTGGCGCGATGGTGTCTCGATTAAGGGACGAGCCTCGCGAAACGGAGTGGCTCTTGCAGCGTGTCTCACTGGCGATTGTTCGAGGTAATGCTTTCTCTATCATTGCGGTTGGCAGAGGATAGAAAAAATTGTTTATAGTTACTTTGTTCAAACTTTTTTCTGTAAATACATTACTCTATATTTTAAAGACAGTACACAAAAAACGCAATGGTTGTTCACCTTAACGAAACTGACCACAATTTTTACATTTAAAAAAAAATGCTACTCTAATCAAAAGAGAAATAATTTACTCAGACGAAAATGTCTAGAAAGTGCTTTTATCGCTAGTTCAGTCACAGTACGTACAGGTTCTTGCATTTTACCATTGTTGGCAGATTTTCAGTTGTCACAATGTGGGATATTTAATAACAAAGATGATGGGTGGGGGAAGAATATGAATTTAGCTACAATGTAAAAACTGTTTTAAAATTTTGAAACTACCAGCGTTTCTCGTTCATGCGCATGTGTAGTCACAACGTTAAAAAAGCCAGTCTGAGGAAGTCATAACGGATGAAACGTGCCACAAACTATTTCCATTTTGTTTTACTAAAAATCATATGTTCTATGTATAGTATGATATTAATTATTTAAGTAATTGTATGTTTAATCAAAAATCAATCATTTAATAAATGTTATAACTTGCTGCATGCTTTCTAAAAATTGTTCATATTCATTTCCATGTTTTCATGTAATATTTTGCAAGAATATTACTTTATCATGTTGTGGACGTCTGATATGATCCCAGACACAAAAAACAAAACTAAAAACAGGGCTTCGTTCGTATCATTCTCACTCCTACGAATAAATGTAAATTCCTTGAGGAGTATACACATTCGGATACTTACCTGGCACAGGCATCCGTCCCTGTGCTGTATCACGGCTACGACTAGCTTGGACCAGCTATGACAAGCTAAGACTAGCTTAGACCAGCGGCCCGAATGAAAACAGTCGGGTCCCTACGTTAAAAAATGACCTTGTGTCACAACCTTACTCAGTGTGTGTGTGTTGTGGGAGGGTCAAGTAACTCTCCTCGCTCCTACGAATAGATATACACATTTTGATTATAGAAAGTTCTTTGATCTTAGAGACAATAGTAGATCTTTAAGAAGGCACAATAAACTTGTAATAATTAATTTAAATTAATATTAAATTTAATAAGCTTGTAAATAGTTCGTACATTCTGTAAAATAACAAAAAATAAAAAATAAAATAAAATGTCGAACAAATCGGTTTTATTTTTTCTTGGCATTTTCCAGCAAAAATAGTCAAAGTGAGATGGTAGCCTTTCGGCCGACACACATCACTTTCTCTGTTTCTTTTTTAAATGTCAGTTTTCTCATTCCTATTTGTATAATACAATAAATAAATAAATAAATAAATAAAATAAAACGGTTTGCTGTTCGAATTGACCTTTTCGAAAACTGCATCAGTTTTTCCTTCATTGATTTTCTTAAGTTTTCTACTCATTTGACTTTATCATTAATTGCAGGAGTTTTTTTACTGTTTTCAGGGATCTTTGCTTGAACACTGTTTTTCATTTCAATGTACATCTTATGCAATGAATAAAGACAAAAAGAAAACTTTTCTTTAGTAACGTGTTTCGTCCACTGATAAAGTCCCTCAGTCTGTCTTGATATTTACCCATACCTGGCGGGGTAGGGAGAGAGATGGAGTCATACCTTTCCCAATCGCACGTAAATAAATTCGACTGGAATTCGAGATCGACTCTGAGATTCCTCAACCCAAGCAGCTCTCCATCAGAAAACAAGATTATTAAATATGATAGACACAAAATGTCTGTTATTTTTAATAATATATATTTGTGCGCATCAGTTGAATATATTTGGATTTATGAAAATTATTTTAGATTTCGTTTCGAGGTCCTCGACAGAGACGGATATGTGATGGGTCTTGATCTGGCATCTCGTCTACAGTCACTTTCTCACAGACGTGCTGTGGCTTCCCTCTGTCTTTTCTACAAGTATTTTCACGGCAGCTGCTCCAACGAGCTACTTTCACTGGTTCCCAAACTGCATGAATTTAGGCGTTCTACTAGGTTGGCATCTCGGTCCCACCCTTCACTGTCGAAACGGTTAGATGTAGCCGTCTCTTCTACTTCAACGGCTTCTTCTCTCGCACTTTCCGTCTGTGAACTCCCTTCCTCTTATTTGCTTCCCTGATAGCTATAATCTTCAAATATTCAAATGTAATGTCGATCGACATCTTTTGATGCCTCGATCTTGATCCCGGTCCTTCCCTTTTGTTCTTTCCTCAAACATCCCTCTTTACTCTTGCTCTCACTCTCTGTAATCCTTTGAGTGCTAGTGGTACTCCCGCCTTGCTTGGGGTGAAATGCTTAAAAAAAAAAAAAAACTCCATAATCTACAAACAACAACGTGGTTACAGACTTAACCGTTGACTAACCGAGTAATTTCTTTAGCTTATTCGTTTTTTTTTTTTTTTTTTTTTTTTTTTTTTTTCTGCTTCTTTGCTGCTGGAGCAAGTCCGTGGTATCATGATACAAATTGTAACGACGAAAAAATCTATAGAGATTGAATTGGTTCCTGACTGGCTTTGTTGAAATTCAAGGATAGGGAGTTGATAATTGCGTTGAGAACGTGCTCTCCTTCTGATCAATCGGACTCATTCGCAGAAGTTGTTGTCAGTAGTGAAATTATTGTTCAGTCGACCAACATCAAAATGGAAGAGAGGGAAATTAGATTCCTTCACCGAATCTAATTACAAAGTAAGGAATGTCTTGCTTCGTTTAAAACGAAGACATATTGATTTTAAGCTATGTTAACGGCCCCTTAATACATTAAAGAACTTTGGTTAACTAAACTCTCAGTTCCTTTCAACCTTTGCCTTTTTTCATGGACCCTGTGAACATTTACACAAGTTTTCTCCATCTCTCTAGAGAAATTCTACTTTCGAATCAGATTTTTTTAAAACGATCTCTATGTACCCTATCTCCGTGATCATAGCTCTCCATAACATCCTGTCTCTTGTTTTTTTTTTTTTTAAATAAATTTTCTTTGTTATTTTTCCTAAAGCCTGCTCCGCCATTCATTTGCTGAAGCTTACTAAGTATGTTATGCGTTGTTTTCCTTTGTCTCGCTTGCCTTCAATCTGTGAAGTATCAGATTTTTCAGGCCTCTCATTTTTCTCTTCCTGATATGAAGTATGTTTTGTTTTTGTTTCTGTTTTCTTTAAAACTTCGTTGCTCACAGGTATACTCAGCATCTCTCTGTAGAATCCACACTTCTGTTGCTTAAAGTCTTTTCTTCATCTTTAAAGAGATCGTCCAGCTCTCATTGCCATACAGGAGAACAGATGTCAAGTAACAGTTTAGTACTCTTTTTCCTTGTTCCTAGCGCTTTTTTTTCTATTTCTTAATATACTGATTAGCTTTTGGAATGTATCTTTGCCTATCCCAAATGCGCCTTCTGATTTCAGTTTAGCTCTTTCCGTCTGTTGTTAAAACACTTCCCAAAAGATCAGACTTTTAAAATTGCGAGAGGATACTGAAAATTGCTCAGCGCCACCCCAAAAAAAAAAAAAAAAAAAAAAAAATCCACTCTCCTATGGAATTCTGATATTTGGACAATTGATTAGATTTTGGGAAGTGAGTCTAGTCGGACACTTTTCAGCACCCCTTCGTATAAAGTACTGACGAATATCAAATTGTTTGGATATTATTTCAGTTGGTTAAATCATTATTGTTATCAGCTAGAACAGTGAGGCATTCTTCTTTTGTGTGTTGTATCCCTGCAGTACGTGTGCGATCATTGATCTTCCGGACTGCCTATCCTTTGTCACTTTTAACAGTGTTTGTCTTGTTAATATATCTCCCCATCCCTGGTCTGCTATCTATTTACACAAGCTCGTCAGATACGTTATTCGCTGGTTCGTTTTGATCAACCAATGTTAATTTTGGGCGGCAACGCATTCAAGACAAGTAGTCTGTTCACATAAAAAGATCAATATTAAGAGGTAAAGCAATGACTATTAATAATTAAAATAGTTTAGTTGTAATCTGTTTTATCTCTATATAGACAGGTTTACTCAGTCCTTTGAGGAGATTTGCATTAATTTAGTAAAAGATGTATTAGTTATGAAAAAAAAGGTTTTATTTAGGAAGATTGACATGACTCTTCTTACAAAAATACTTTTTACTAATGCTAACAAACGCAATATGACTTCACTTTCTAAGTATTTTTGGAAATTGTAAGAAAGCTACACAGCTAAAGTAAAATGGAAGATCCTCAAACAAGCCAGAACTTGTAGATCTTTATAGGAACCTTGTTTTCTATGTCTACATGAGAAAATGATAAACTTTTGAATAGCGATCAATTGTTAAATCAAAGATTTGAAACTACTGTGGATTGTAGGCACATTAAGGATTTAACCTTATAATCTTACTGAACTTTTTAATTTAATGATCACTTCTCTTATATTACCTTTATATAAACATTTTAATGCTATCCTTAGTGATTTATTTTAAATTAAGTTGGTAAATAGGTTCGTAGTAGTATAATACTGGTAATAATGTTTGCCGTAGATAGGTTTATACTTATATTACGAGTTATAATGATTGGTAATAATTTTAAATTTATAAAATTCATATAAGTATTCTAAAATTTATTTTTCATATTTTATTTTTAATGTAATGTTTGGTATAGTTAATTTGTTATTTTGTTATTTTGTATGCCTAATGTTTTTACTTTTTAAAGTGACCTTTATTTACATACTATGTTTAATTTTGTTAAATATGTTCGTTTCTTTCAAAACGCCAAACAAACTTGACTGGTACATTGTAGCTAAAATATTTTCTACTTTATAGCAACCATATCCGGTTAAATTTTGAATCTTTCTCTATGACTTCTATCTTAATGTTAACATTTTTTTCATTGGCTGAATTGTTATCAACAACTTCTCCTGTCTTCCTTTCTTCTTTCCTTTTTTCCTTTTCATTGTATTAGTTAATTTTATTTTTTCTTCCCTTCGTTTTTCTATTTATTTATTTACTTTTTTTTTTTTTTTTTTTTCCGGAGAAAGGATGATTTTTTTTTTTTATGTCTTTCTTTTCTTAACTCTTTCTATTTCTTTCTTTTATTGATTTCTTGTCCTCTTCTTTCTGCTTTAATCTTTCTTTTCCTTTTATGGAATTTTTTTTAATGAAATTTTTAAACGTAAAAGTGATGTTTCATGAGTAACATTTTTAAATAAAATCGTTTATGATCATCTTTTATTCACCACCTGATGAGATGCTTATATTAGGCATCGAAACAAATATGCATCTTTGTAGTGATTACTTGTATGTTCGTATGTAATAAATTACAGTGTAACCCGGATATAAGAGAGTTTTCTGGACCGGAGAAGAAGTCTCTTATATCCGGGTTAGGTCTATTTTGTTTAGGTAAGTATGGGAATAATTTGGGACCAGATAAAATCTCTCTTATATCCGGGTCTCTTATATCAGGGTTACACTGTATATTAAATAACTATTGCTCTACTTTTTTAAATTAATGTTATGAATATTTATATTCTTTTTGTTCTCATTACATTTGGAAATATATATAAAATGAATTGAGGATATAGATTAAATCTGAAATTATTAATAATACGATAATAATAATAATTCACTTATCGGAGTTTCAGGAAGTTTTACACCACATTTTTTATGGACTCCAATCTTTACTTCCATCAGTTCAGATATTTTTCTGATAGGACATACTATGCTACTTCTACAGAGTTGAATCATCCGCATTTCCTCTGTATTCCATCGGTAAGGAAGAAATTCTACTCGGACAGCTTTTTTTTCTCTCGAACTGCTAGTTTGTGAGACACTCACCACATGGATGCTTCCCAGAACTCTACAATCTTAACCTCTTCAAGTCAAAAGTCATGTTATCTATCCTCATAATTTTCTTCCAACCGTATCCTCTTATATTCACATGACGTATCTCATGTCACCTTCTAACATGTGTGGTTCTCGAGATCGCATTGGGTGAAAGTTGGTTTTTAAAAAATCCAAATATTAAATGGATGTAAAACTAGTACTAAAATACTTTTAAAAATATATTGAAAAATTAAACAAGTTTTTTTTTAGTTTTTTTTTTATTTATTTTAAACTATGTAAATTAATTTAACTGCACCTTGATAAGAATCTTCGAATCAACATTCTGATTATTTTTTATCTGTTGATCACTCATCCAATAAGAATCTCGCTTCTCGACCAATGAAAGCCAATCAAGAGATAAAGCAAGGAAAATCTTAGAAGTACCAGACGTCAGAAATAGCATAGAATAGATTGATTAGATGATAAATATACTTTAATGGCAAAGGTACATGGCACAAGTCTTCCAGTTAGTCAATCAATATAAGATTCTCCAGAGAATGGTCTGACAAATTTTTGAATCTTTGAAAAAAAAAAAAAAAAAAAAAATCAATCTTCTATCTCCCTTGTCCCTTCATGACCTGGGAGATCATGGCTCTCCGCAACTTCATAGCCTTTAGTAAAATTTGTCTTTTTGCTGTATCTCCTAAACCCTGTCCAGTCAATTATTTACACAAACTTGTTACGTAGTGTATGTATTATTTTCTCTGTTCAACTTGCTTTCAATACATCCTGTGAGTATCAAATTTTCCAAGCCTTCCTTCCTCATAGCTTAAGGCTATATAATATTGAAACACTAGTTCCCATACGATCACCAAAATTAAGCAATGTCAAGCCTGGGTGACCATCTGGGAATACCAGGTACTGTAAGCTTGGATGTACGGGTGGTGTAATGGATAATGTCTTGGAATTGTTAATTGGAGAGCTAAGTTCCAATTTCAGTTGGGGTTTGCTATATTAACTTATGCACCTTTTGGAAAGGTATGAATACACTTATTTTCTCCCCCCGGCTATGGATTAATTAGTAAAATTTGTATCACTAAATCATTATCTTTAAATAACCTGCAATGATTTGATATGGTGTAAAAAATCAATCGACACTCCACATTATGTGCTATTGCATATAAATTTTTTTCTAAACTTCATTGTTGCTCACGTGTTCAGTCTATGATATTCTCATCATCTTTCTGTAGCACCGCATTTCTGTTGCCTCAAATCTTTTCTCGATCTGTGATAAAATGGTCCAGAGGAGTACCAATATTACGTAACAGTGAGTACTAATGCAATCAATAGTTAACACAAATTTCAGAAGATTATTGTATTTGCATGTATTAGAGATTTAAGAAGTATAGGGCTGTCTGCTGATGAGGTTTCAAAAATTAATGGTTTTATTTTCTGTCATCTTGTGTAATAAATGACATTACTAGACACTTATTGATTATAGACCAATTTTGATTTTTGTCATGTTTTGGTGCCAGTTTTCTGAGAATTGGTAGATAAATTGCAAAAATTGTCAGATGAAATTTGTTTTTATCTTTAAACAAAATGCCATCTATCAGGAATTAAGAGCTTTCCCTGAAAATAAAATACAACGAAAAGAAAAGAAAAAAGAAATGGTCGTTAATTTATGTACGCAGAGTTGTCTGAGAAGATGCATAATGCTGTATTAATGATAGTGGAAATTAATTCAATTTGGCTTGAAGTATCTATAAATAAATAATTATCTATTTTAGCAAGAAATTTCAGTTGTTTATCTATAATTATCTATAATAAAAAAAAAATTAGTACTGTTTACCAAAAATTATTGCAAAAAAGAAAAAAAATGATTCCTATTTGCCTGTAAACAAATTTATAAAACATTCTAGAATATTTATTAACAATTATTTACAAAAATCGGAAAGCTAAAAAAATGAACACCATGTATATTATAAAACTTAAAAATAATTTTACTACCCACAAGCATAAAAACATGCATGCCAAATTAAAAAAAATTAATGGTTCTCATACATTATTATTTGAAAAAAAAATTCAAATATCTAGTCTTATCTCCGTTCTCATTATATATATATATATATATATATATATATATATATATATATATTGTTGGTTTCAATCCATATAGGAATGACTGCACACCTCCCACTTACCATTTATTCGCAGAAGCACAGAAATGCATGCTGGGATTTTTTCCAAGACAATAAAATAGGATATAAAATTGCATATATTGTTTCCTTGCTTTATTTTTTCCCCCTGTTCTTTTCTTATTATTGCTTATTGAAAACTTTGTCAATTCTGTTTGTTGGACAATTCTATCATTTCTTTTGCATTTATCCATGGTTACTCCCCCCACCCTCGCACACATATTGATATATTTTCTACTGCTTATCAACCTTTTGCAGATTGTTTAAAGCCAGGAAACATTTTTAGATTGTAAGAATTTTTTGTAGGAGAGGTAATAATGGTTTACTGATAGAAGTCTTACTAATTTACCCATAGTTGGGGGAGAAGTAGATTCATACTTTTCCCAAGAGTATTTGTGCATAAATTAATATAATTAACCCAAAGCGAATTGGAACTCGGCTCCATTATGTACAGGAACCAATGTTTCCCCATTATGTGGTTGTAATGTGTGTGTGTGTGTGTGTGACGAAATACAGTTTTACGGAATGCTATATTCATGGGATAAAGTGCTCAATTTCAGAGATAGTGTATGTAAATATAAAAGTGAACATTGAAGTCAACACTTAGTTGACACACTTTCATGCTAAATGCAATCATCAGGCCAGATGTGTTGGGTTTTTTTCTCTACTATTTATACTTGTGGGTAGTCTATTTTAATGGTTGTTTTGGTAGAGTGATTCGTTAATTTGTTATTTACTTTATTTGGATTAATTTATTTTACTTGTTCTTGCTTATTTTTTTATTCGTTTCACATTTCAGTTAATTAACATAGCAAAAATTTGTTTTCGTGTCTGTATTCTGAGATGAGTTCTGATCGTTTATTTAGTAACTTGTTTTGGTCTGGGAAGGTAATTATAGCCATGTTTTTACCCCAAGCAGTTTGCAGTTTTTGGGATTGATTGTTGTAGGCCGATGTTCTTTTCCTTATTTTCCATGATATTTTTGGTGTGATTTTCTTTTCTTTTTTTTTTTTAATTTCCCATATTTACTTGGAAAGCATTTTGTTGTTCGCGTATTTACTATTTGTGGAAGTTGTTTTGCGTGCTTAGTTTCTTTGTTTTCAGGGTCCTTCAGTTACTACTATGTATATTTTTCTTCGTTATCTGATAATTTTACCGTGGCTTGGTATATTACATTGCACGCTAAACAAAATATTCAACAAAAACACAGTAAAAATCAACTACAGTTGCATCGAGAACATGACACAAATAACAAAAAAGCACAACAGAAAAACTGTCAGTAAACCACCAGAACAAATTAAACCCGCGTGTAACTGCAGAATAAAGAACGAATGTCTCTTAAATGTTAATTTCTTACAAAACAATGTAATATACCAAGCCACGTTAAATCATCGGATAACGTAGGAAAAAAAGACACATAGGAGTAATAAATTACTAAATAAACGACCAGAACGCATCTCAAAATGCAGACACAAAAAATGTTACTTAAAAACCGAAAACTGAAAAGAATAAATAAAAATAAAGCAAAAACAAGTAAAGTAATCCAAATAAAGTAAATAATTAACAAATCACTCCCGCCAAAATAACTGTTAGAATAGACTACCACTGACCCGTATATATAAATAGTCGAGAAAAAAAAAAACGCATGTGATCTGATGATTGTTTAGCATGAAACAGTCTGTCGCCTCTGAGTGTCGACTTATATGCCCCTCACCTAATTCCAATGGTAGCAAGATAATTCCTTTTGCTGACACCAACTCGGCTCATTCGTATTTCTTTTCATACCCACAGAGCCAACCATCAGTTTGTAGTGCAACTATGCTGAGCAGATTTTCCTTGCACTTTTTAGGATAGTGTATATGCTGGTATGATAAGTAGCTGAACAATGACTTAATACTAGCACAACTATCAATGGTTTCTGAATAGATCTAACTCAATTTGACTCCCAAGACTTGGGTCAATCCATGGTATGGTTTTCAGGCACATCTCAGCAGTACTGCATTGTTTCATAGTCAGAATGCTAATGCTTTGTCCACTTAGTCATACACACACACACACACACACACACACACACACACACACATTTATATATGGTGCGATGAGTAAATTGTCGCCATTTTATATTTTTAATTTCGCACATGTGTATTGTTTGTTTTTGATTTTGTCGATATAGTATATAGCAAGGCCATTTGGGTACCGTCTATGTGAAAAAGAGCACCATGGTGCAATTCACCCCACCAGAAAGTTGGATATGGCATGCTGTACTGCTTGACATTTGTTCCGGAAGATCCAATATGAACATTTCAGTGTAGAGGAAGCTGTGTCCCCAAAAGATGTACCGAGACTGATGAAAACCAAAATATCCAGTCAACACCATGGTGCTTGTAATGATCACTAGTGATGGCGATGTTATGCCTCCATTCCTCTTCCCACAGAGGTCTACATTAAGTGGGTTGGGGAGGTAATGCTGCCCTGGGTCAAAAGGGTGGCTGCTAAAAGACCCTGTGTCTTGCAACAGGACTCTCCGCCTTGCCACACAAGCAGGAGAAGCCAGTCATAGCTATCAGACAATTTCTGCGACCAGATCACCTCTTACGTCTGGCCACCTAACTCCCCAGACTGCAATCCCTTTGATTATTGTGTGTGCGGCGCAATTAAGAGACAAACAAAACTTCTTGTAACACCAATAGTTAAAGTAAGGATTATGGCATTCACCAACTTAAACCAGGAGACCGTCCAGAAGACTTGGTGGAGATTCCAAAGTCGTCTGGAGTCTGTAAATTTTACTGAAATAAATTTACACTTTAATATTTCAAGATATTTTTGAGTAATTTTGGTAAATATCTGTTAAAATGAGAGATCAGTGTTATTTTCATTTTTTCATAATTTAGATCGACTATATATATATATATATATATATATGAAATGAAACCAGCAAAAATAATATGCTATATTTAATACAAAACTACAAAATTTCCATACATGACAAAATCAGTTTTTATCGACGGAATTTCCATTTCACTGTCATATTAAACATATAAAATTTTTAACATGAAAAGATTTAAAGCAATATATTACCAGGTGTAATCAATAAATCAGATACCATTGAATGTCTACAAAATATAAAAGGTATAGGTTAATTAATCGGTTCATTGGCGTCTATTTTGGTTGTGAATTCATTATCTCTGCTTTATTGAATATCAATACATTGTTTCAAGACTTTCATTGCTGATATTTTTTAAGCATTTCACTCAAGTAGGAAGTGTTACTAGCACACAAGGAGCTAAAGACTATAAGTAACAGAAAAGACTGCGTATAAGGGGGGGCGGTTGAAGAAAGGATAAAAAGAACTGTGATCAAGGCAACAGAAGATGTCGATTGACATTATATCTAAGTTTTTGAAGATCATAGTTATCATAGAAGCAAGTAAGAGAAAGGGAGTTCCATTGTCGGGAAGTGTGAATTTAGCGTCATTTTTGACGGCTCGGGTACAATAGTAAACTCATAAAGATGAATAATTTTTAAAAAAAATCATTTCACCCCAAAGCAAGGCAAAAATGCCTCTAAGATGCAAGGGGTTACTGAGTGTTAGAGAATATGTGATAAAAGAACAGGAATTAAGAAAACGGAAGATAACGATTGATACTGCTTTGAAATTTTTGAAGATCAAATGTAACTGGAAAGCAAGAAGAGTTCTACCACCCTGAAGTGTGAAAGAAGAAATATTGACATAGAACTTACGCTTACATCTAGCCATTTCAGCTGTAAAATGAGACCTTACAGCCAATCTAGTACTGCGCTTAAATCCATAAAATCTATATACTGTAGAGGAAAGTTCATCAGAACAATTACCAAGAAAGCTTTACTGTACCTTTGCTATAAATACAATGTTATGCTGGTGGAAAAGTAACTGAAGCCAATATTCCAGGTCAGGACCGGTAGCATTGCAGATTCTTCTTTGAATTTTATCAAGAATTTCTAAATTTATAGCAGGAGCACCAGACCAGAAGTTACAATATTTAAAACCATGATTAATGGTAGTTATAAATATGTTAGACAGATTCTGGTGACGAAAAATTGTCTAGCATGATAAAGTGAATGAAGTCGCCTCGCAGAAGACTTAGCAATTGATTCAATATAATCTTTTTGCTTTGTCGGTGGGAAACATTAGCCCGAGAAGTTGTTTAAGAAATTAATTTCCTTTGATGGCACAATAAAAGCAACCTCTTATTTCATCAAAGACCAAAGTAGAACAAGTAATGCTTCACAAGTGTGCTGTTAGGAAAGCCATCTTTAAATATTTATCCATTTAAGACCACTCATATCACTGTCTATTCTTTGTCAACCGATAATGTAATTGCCTCTTACATTTGTATTCAGTGTAAACAATCTAAAAATAAACAGCATTCACTATTCCAAGAGCCATTCTAAGAATTGACTCTGGCTTTGTGTTTGTACCTTTTATCAATCACAATGTTTGGCCTCATTCATACTCCAGGTATAAATTTGGAAGGAAGGAAGGAAAACGTGTGATAATATTAGACATAAAATTATGTTGTTTAGCGTCCTCCATAATTTACGTTGACTTTCAGTTAGGCTGAAGTGTATTTATGAGCATTCTTAAACTGGAATATTCTGAAAAAATGACATTTTTACTTTTGTTTATAAACATTTTGTTGCAAAATAAAATCCCTACATTTGCCTTGATGAAGCCCAATTAGCACTAAATGTGTTGACTAAGATAAATTCTTTTGTTTTTACTTATATTGCAATTATATTTTAGTTATATCTGAATTTTTACACGCATATATATATATATATATATGTGTGTGTGTGTACAAAATACTTTTACAAATTTTTGTGGCGGACCCCTCACACCAAAACCAGGACAAAAGTCCATACAAACATATTTCCACAAATCCTTTATTTTTGAGTTTACGTTTAAGAAAGTTGCCATGTAGACTAGGTTACATTTTCCATTCGTGTATATTTGCGCCTAGTCCATCTTCAATGTTTAACGTGTGTAATAGGGAGTTAACTGAGAAGTGTTCTGTTTAACAATGGCAGGATATTCATATCATGAGCAGGCAGATATGATTTTTATATACAAATGGTAACGGACGTGAGGCTGCATAGCTGTATTGGATCACGTTTCCAGACGGAAGGCAGCCGAGTCATCCAAACTTTGCTGCTGTTTACATTGCTGAAATAGGATCTGTGGTACGATGGATCAAGAAAGACAGAGATCCACTCGTACACCTCACCACAAAGAACACATTCTACAGGCAGTCAGAGATGGTCCATGTTTCAGTAAACGTCAAGTGGCCCTAGCATGTCGTACTTCAAGAATAGCTCCTGTAGCTCCTGTATCTGTATCATTTTCAATGTGCGCAGGGTCTTTTGCCCTCTGATCACTCACCATGGGAGAACTTTTGCTGATCCGTTGAACAAACTACCAATCTGTTGTTTGTCTCTTCAGTCCTGTTTATGGATCAGGCAATATTCGGAAGAGATGAAATAACAAATTTACCCAACCAACATTTGTAGTCTGATCGGAATCCCCATGATACAATACAGGCTTGACACCAGCACTGGTTTACATGTGGACTTGGATTGTAGGTGACTGCCTGGTAATTTTATATGCTCTCTTAGTATGTCTTACAGGCGGTCCCCAAGTTTGTAAGAGTATTTTTGATACACCCTCTGTGTGTGTGTGCATAAAAACACAGGTATGTAGGATAATTGAAAACAATAACGAAAAAATATTTGTTAGAAAAATCAATGACAAAATGTAAAAATGTTCATCCTTTAGAACTTTATCAGACTTACTTTTATCATTTCACCCCATGGAAGTTAATAAAGCCACTAGGATGCAAGGAGTTACTGACCGAATATGAGAAAAATCAAAGGACAGAAATTAAGACAGAAGATAATGATTGACATTGCATTTAAATTTTTGAAGAACACAGTTGACCGGAAAGGAAGATGACTGCCCATTTTCACAAATAACTTTTGTCGAATGCCTTATGATTGCATGAGAATGCATGAAACTTTTACTTATTGTCGGCCATTGTTCACGGTGTATTTATTTAGAAATATGTGTATTTTTATGATTATTGTTTTATATTGGTATTTAGGATAGTTTTAAAAAAATAATGAAAAGAAATAAAAAGCTAATGAGATTGGATGAGTTAAACTAAGCATATAAATAAATCCATTGAACTTCGGAATTAAAATTTCAAACTCAGCATTTCTCTTTAACATTTTGATGTAAATTGTAACTAGTGCTTTAAGAAAATAATATGGAATCAAGAAAAGGAACGAAAGGATAAAACAACAAAAGCGGCAGTGGTTCATTTGTAGTATAAGCATCAAAAGCCCACGGTAATGAAAATGTTCAATTATGGTGTGAAATTGCCTGATTATTTAAAGAATGATAAAAGTTTGTGCTCGATTACCGTTTAGGATTTATTGACAATGTAAGTTCGATCTCTTTCGCGTTGCCCGACTGCCATTACTGGCGTTGTTTACATACGTTTGCCTCGACCAGTAATGCGCGGAAGCTTACTTAATTAATGGCCTTTTTACTGCTTTTCGTGTCTTCTTACTTGTCTTGATTACTACGCAATTTTCGCGAAAGTTATTTTAAAATGTGCTTTTTTTTTTTTTTGTTTTTTTTTAAATGAAACTTTAAATGATTTTTTTTTTTTTTGATTAGTATAATTTCCTTTTTCCATTTAAAAGTATTTTCTTTTTAGAAGTGAAGCTTTATTAAATAATGAATTTTTTTATGATTATTATTAAATTGGTTTGAACGCACTTTATATGTTATGCGAAGACAGGAACTGTGAATGGACAGACGTTCTAGAATCTGTCGTCTCGTCCATGAATGCCACGACCAACAGCGCCACCGGTGTCTCCCCGCACTATGCCATTATCGGCCTACCTACACTACACAGAAAAGAAATTACAAGCGACGATCCTGGAGCATATGGAATGCAAATTAATGCCCTGTTAAAGCAGGTTCACCACCACGTCACCCTGACCAACGACGAAGCTGACCACAAACTTGAGACTAACTTAAATCGCCTCAGATACAAGGACCCAATACAAGTAGGCGACAAGGTTTTACTTCATCGGCCACACTCAATTGTTGCCCAATCCTCTCATCTGCCCTGGATAGGAAATTACACCATTATAAAAACGAACAATATGATGTGTCAGGTGCAAAACGATGATGGTGATACAATCTGAATTCACCGTGCACATATCCGACGACTGGCTCCACGCCCATCACATCTTTCTAATACAATCCCTCTGCCTCCACCGTGTAACAGTCACCAGGGTCATTCTCCTCCACATCCTTCGGGGACACATAATTCTGCAAATAATTCCATACCAAAACAAATGCCAATAAGAGCACGAGGACAACTTCCCACACGTTTCAGAGACTTTATCATGAATTAATCACCCAAATATACACGAATAACACTCACTGTAAATCAGACCGAGATCTGGGGGAGCCTTGTTATAAAATAAAATAAGTCATATCTCGGCTGATTTACTCAAGAGCGAGAACAGGATGTGAACGGGACAAAGCCCCGTCACAAAATGAACATTATCTTCGTTTACAAATGTTCCCGACACTCGAGTTCTGGTCGAAAAATAAAATAATATTTAAAGTGCTCTATTTTTCGTCCAATAAAAATGCTTCCCTCCTAATTATACTCGCTTCGTTTTTCGAGTCTGTTAAGCCATAAAAAACGCTATAAAAGGGGCCAGACGGAGGTTCAACGGCAGTCAACAGGTGGCCAGTGTAGAGACCTGTCACGGTCAGATGGAGCGACACCAGCTATCAGCAGGGAGTGCCAGCGTCAACATGTGTGAACTACTATGAAAGATCGACCTAGATCCGAAGCCGGCTTATGAACTTTACCACAAGGGAGCTGTCCCAAACCCTCGCGTTCCTGTTGAAATAAACCACGTAAATCTATTTCTGCTGTTGTCGTATTTCTTTCTTGCAACCATACGCTTGTCTATGACAGAAACAATTGAAGGCTTTTCTAAATAATAAATATAATGCCATGGGTGAACCATGTTTTTTTTTAAAAAAAAAGAAAATATCATTGAAAAAGGAAAACATTTTTTTTTACCTTGCTTTCAGCAACGTGCGTAATTTCTATTTTATGCTAATTATCAGATTTTAAGGAAACTTTCACAACACAATTTAAAAAACATCGTTGAAAAAAAAAAAAAACTTTTTTTTTCTTTTTATCCTTTCAAGCAATTTTTCATTTTTGGAATCCGAATTCAAACGTCGCGCATTACGCAGAAATCAAGATTCAAGACAAGTGAAGCTTCCGTGCACTACTACAGAGGCAAACACAAAGCCAAGTAATGGCAGTCATTCTGTCGACGCGACGCGAGAGAAGTTGATACATTGTCTATAACTCCTAAACGGTAATAGAGCGCTAAATTTTAATGCCATTTTCGAAATAATCAGGCAATTTCACACCATAATGGGACATTTTCATTACCGAGGGCTTTTAGTGCTTATACTGCAAATTAACCGCGGTAGTTGGGACCGAGAAAGAGAAGAAAAAAAAGAGAAAGACAAAAATCGTATGTAACGAACTATTATCATATGCTAGTCCCACTTTACTTTAGAACTGACACGAATAAGAATGCTTTATCAACTTGTAATAAAAATATTTATTTACACCTAAACATGAATACAACAGTTGTTAACATAAACACAATGTCCTTTCCCGCGGACTTATGGCTATGACTAGCTTGGACCAGCTATGACCATCTAAGACCAGCTTGGACTAGCGGTCCGAGTGAAAACACTCTGGTTTCCACGTTAAAAACATGTTTTATTCATCAATAAGAGACCGCCTAACATCATGCGACCAATCTCTCTCTCTCTCTGTATGTGTGTGTCTGTGTGTATATATATATATATATATATATATATATATATATAAATTTATGAGCAAACAAATTTTACAAACCCAACAGAATTAACCAGTCATTGCACCTCACTCGTCAGAGCTCATTTGACGAAAGTAACATTTTTGTGCACACTGACTAAAAAAAAATTATATATGAAAAAAAGAAAATATAAGCGTTCAATAGAATTGAAACAGGTATCTAATATAACAAATCATATTCAGTCCCAACAACCAGTCCATCTACTTCCATGAGTAAGGTTGTCTTTATTTAATGAAAATAGTTTCAAGGACTTTTATCGGACTTTTTTTATACCGACTTATTGCGGTGGCGGGGGGGGACTCGGATAGCTAGGCAACTCAGAAGCGTTGTACCCGAAGCTCCACGTGAAAGACAGTACTCTTGTCTGTTGTAGCAGCACTTCACAGCGTCTCTGGGTAATGATAGTTTGAGATTGCAACGAATTGCCTCGCTGCTTACAAGCAACGGCTGTCCTTGTAACAGTATCACGTAGTAACAGTTTTAACAAAATAAATAAATAAATAAAATAAATTAACTATCTGGAGGGTGGAATTTATAGCTTTCCTGACGGTCTCATTTAAATGTATTGTAGACTCATCCATCCAATCATTCCCTGTTTCTTATCTTGACCGACTGCCACACAACTGCTCACACCCTCCACATCGAATTTATTAATGAGTACAAGTTACAACACTTCTAAATGATGGAAAGTAATCTGAATAAAACTGAAAATATGTCCTCTCAGAATAATGACGCTCTCTTAATTTTTTTTCAGATGTTCCTGCTTTCTTTTTGTTTAGTCAGCGGACACAAAAATTACCCATTATTTGTCTTATTTTTTTTTTAATTTTTTCTTGTTTTTGTGTTCACCCAAAGAAGGCACTAAGGCCACTAAGAAAAAGAGGTTACTAGGTATGGAAGAATTAGTAAACCGAAACACGATTAAGGAGTAAGCACAAAAGAATAATAATCAGGAGGACAGTAGATAGCGCTTGACATTGCCTTTAAATTTATGAAGATTAAAGTTGAATGGAAAGCATGGAATGGGAAGAGTTCTACAAATGAGAAGTGTAAGATGTAAGAAAAGAAACTGTTAGCATAGAACATATGGTTACCTCTAGCCAACTCAAATGTAAATTGATGAGACCTTGTCACCAGTCTAGTACTGTGCTTAAATTCAAAAAGTCTAGGCACCATAGCGATGAGCTCATCCGAACAATTGCCATGAAAGTATTTATAGAAAAAGCAGCATGACATTATCGGGAAAGTGAAGCTGAGATGCGAGATCGGGATCAATAATATTGCTGATTCTTCTTTGGATTTTATCAAGGATCTCTAATTATATAGCTAATGCACTAGACCATATGTGTCAGCAATGGCAAATCTAAACATGGGCAAATGGTGTGTGTGCATATATATATATATATATATATATATATATATATATATATAAATATAAAAATTCACCTTCCTCTCTGCCAGGAGCTGATAGCTCAGGGGAAAAATCTCTGACTGATTCCAAATCAGTTAGTTTCAATCCTGGCTCGAGACAATCGGATGTCTAGCCACACTGATTTGCTGTGAAACAGTCTGTGGATCTCACATACACATATATAATCTCAAGTCATGGCTTAATTATCCTTTTTAAGAAATGCACATCTCTTGTTCACTCTTTTTGAAATCTACCTACATCTGCTTATTACTATAAATCTTATAATTAGTAGATACATGTTTGAGGGTAACTGATTTGCTGTGATGTCTGTCCCAGTTAAAACATGACTACATTAAATATTGGTTTTTCCCCAATATTGTTCTTGATATATAAAAATATATATTATCTTATATATATATATGTATGTATATATATACACACACAAAAAAACTGTCTTAATAATAAATGCTGTATTGAATCAGTAATTTATCAATGCAATATCTCATCTATTGAAGATCTAGACATGGTTAAATTCTATGTTGGGTGCACAAGGAATGAATTAAAAGAAAGTGGAACCAACATCAACTGTCCTTTTAATAATGATAAATATAGAAATCAAACGTCCCTATCTAAATATTTCTGGTACTTAAAAGAAACCAATAAAAATCCAATGTAAAATGGAAATTAAGAAGAAAAACTAGAACATATCCTTTGTGCATATATGAAAAATTATACATTAAGTTTCTGAAAATAAAAATTTATTAAATCAAAGAAATGAAATGTCTATTTTTTGTAGACACTGTCAAATATTATCCTTAAGTAATAATTAATTTTGGAAAAATAAAAAAAATAAAAAAATAAATGAAGCATACATATTTATACTTGATAATTAATTAGTAATTAAATTCTAATATATTTAGTTGTAAAAAAATACTGTATAGTCTATTACTTATTAGGAGGAATGGTACTTTAAATCTGTAGGAATACAATTTAAATATTAAAAATTGACTTACTCATATTTAAATGACCCTTTTAGAAAATATTTGTGTATAAAAATATGAATTAAGAGGATAAATAAAAGTGCCAAAATTTTTCATCATTGAAAACCCAGACAACATGCTGAATAATGTTTGTGAGCAGGCACACCACTCCATGTAAACTTAACCTGACTTTATAAGTAACATATATTTGATAGATAAGTTGTCTAGGGAAATTAAAACACAACCACCCATAGTCAAAATAGATTGAATTTTCCTTAACCTTAACAACTCAAAATATTAAGATTGTGTGCACTTATAAATTAAGTAACTTTCTTAGAAAGTTATTCCTAACATCATTTGATAATGGAATGAAACTCTGGATTTTAAGTTTAATTTTTATAATTAAATTTAGAACTTTAGTATCAGTTTTGAAACATAGAAATTTCTGTGTCACGATGGAATCATATTTTTTAAAAAGGAAATATATATGTATGATGCCTTGTTGAGCTCAGTAAACACATCCAATAAATGATATACAGTTATATATCAAGTGCTATGTGAAAGTCAGGGGAATTTAAAATTTAAACAATGGTATGAGAATAAAGTGCAGTATGGATTTTTCTTTTGCTGCTGCCATTATGTGATCAGTAACTCAAGTGCAAATCGTCGGCAAAGAACAATTTTGAAGATGATAAAAACAAGTTCTTTGAATAAACTTTTGGGCTGCACCTTTTACTTATATACACGCACACATACAATGTTGCTTAACTTTAAAATTTGATAATCACTTCTTTTATGTTGAATAACCTTGTGGTAAACATTTAAAACTTAATTTGATAAGTTAGATTTTTTTTGATGTAGTATAGTATGTATGTATGTTCCCCTTGTATTACTGGCAATATTTTATCTAGAGGGATATGCTTGGCTGGAATTTTAACATTGTCTATTGTTTTGTTTTATTAATACCCTCTATAAAACCCTTTAGGTAACTGTTGCATGCTATTGAGTATAATTTATATAATTTATTATCTTGTTTTATTATTTTATATGATCTATATACTTTATTTAAATATTTTGATTTAATTTTGTTTTGTTAAATATTTTTCTTGCTTTTTTTTCTTCTTTTATTTTTTAAAGAGCCTTTTTTATTTACATCCTATAAAATAATTATTGTTAAATTATGTTGCTTCCTCAGTGAAAATGTCAGCCGTTCATCATATACACTGTATCAAAAATTCTGTTTCAAATATTCCATATGTATCCATTGTAATTTTAAATCTGTTTCATGGCATCATACTTAACATAGACCATTTTGATTGGTTGAATCGATTATCAATATAACATGTCTGGCTACTTTGCATTTCTATATTTTCCTTATTTTTTCTCTCTTCTTCCTTTTCTTTGTAGAATATCTTGTCTTTCTTACTTTTTTTTTTTTTCGTGGAAAAAGAGATTGTTTGTAAGTAAATATTGTAATAATCCTTATTTACTACCGCCTGATGAGATGCGATGATATGCATCGAAACATGAGTGAATTTCTGTTGCTGTTTTTTTTTGTTTTTTTTACATATGTTCTAATGTAATATCCTATAATAAAGTGTGTGTGTATATAATATATATATATATATATATATATATATATATATAATTAATGGAAATCTTATCAGTATAAGAAACTATACTCGCTCGAAAAACCTTCGGTGTATTGATTTGCAAATAAACAAGCCAATACCAAAGGGAAAAAAAGCTATAAAAAAAAAAAAAGAAATAACCAAGAACATGTATGTTAAACAAAAATAACCATCCAGCATATGAGTTCAAGGCCCAAAGAAAAAAAACGCAATGCGAGTACCCAAGACAACTAAATAAAGTGCTCAATGCAATGAGTAGAGCAGACCTAGTTAAACCTAGAGAGCCAGACAAACTTACCAAGGTTTGTCTGGCTCTCTAGGTTTAAGTAATATATATATATATATATATATATATACTTTTATCCAACATTATTTCTTGTTACTATAAACCTTATTTTTAGTGGTTACAAATGTTTGAGTTGATGTCTGTTTTCTTTTATTATTTTCTTAAAGAGTGAAATTAATAACTGGCCTAGACTGAAAAGTTCTACTAAAGAAAGATTGTGCCTCTGATAGGAACTGGACCTTTTATAAAAAGGATCAAACCTGCATTCCTTTTTATAGTAATAAGAAATGGATACATACCACATGAATACATAGAAGTCCATCTTTTTTTTTTTAAAAAATGTACATGATCATGGCTTTCCACAGATACCCTTTTTTTATTATGTGTGAACTGCTATGATTGCTTGGGTAAGATAGTGCGGTAGTTTCATATTGCTTTCACTACAGTTTTGTATTTTTCTTCTGAGACTGGTTGCTGCTCAAGGCTAGAAAGCCCATTCTCCATTGCTATTTAATGTAGCTGGGTGGGGATAAGACTACAGAAATTAAAACAAGATAATGAATAAAATGTACAGTGGGTTTTACATTTTTAGAATTTTTTTGTTTTTTTTTTTAATTCAGGATGTAGGTGATCATCACACTCTAGTTTCCTTTTCTTTATCATCTCTGAATTATTATGACTTTGGAAAGATAGTGGTTTCATTTGCTTTCTCTATAGTTCTGAATTCAGTTTTCATTCTGTACTGGTTGCCACCCAGGGATAGGGAGTCCACTATGCCCTGCTCTTTAACTAATAGCTAAATGAATTCATACATATCCCACAAGCATTTGTGTGAAAGTGAATGCAGTGGATTAAGCCATGATTTGCATTTTACTTCTCGATAACCATCGTGTTACCTTCACATCAATAGTTTATAAACCATATTATAAACTGTCAGACTTTATAAAAATTACAAATTTTTCTTCAGTTTTTAAGCAGATTAGGTTTCACCATGTCAAATACAAACATATTTCACAGACAAAAATCAATTGTTATCAAATCTACAAGTGTGAAGAAGTTGCAATTAATTTTGCCTGTGAACAAAGTTGTGAAGCAAAGGCAATTTCATCTTGCATGAGAAACCAATCTCTCATTGCAAAAACCGTACAAGTTATGTGGCAGTAAAAATGTATCTCTCTGTTGGGAGATGTCTTCATTCCCCAGCCAATTCACAATCAACACCAATATGCCATCATTCTCTTGTGAAAGATAATGATTACATTTCAGATGCTTTGCAATAGTGCCAACATTTTCTAGTTCATTAATCTTCTGAGGGAATTATATGGCATAATTATTGAATAATACATACCCCAAACTTTGGGCTATGAAATGTTGCAAAAAAAATTTATCATGTATTATACACACTGGAGTTTTAGAATTTGGAAGCAGATATTTTTTTTACTATTTAGCAGTCACCAGCATGATTGCTGATATAATGGAATATGTGACTCTGATGCGCTGATATAATGGAATATGTTCCCCCTCACTGGAATATGATTGGCTGGTGTCCGTCATAAATACCGATGGACGTGTAGGTAAGTCAGAGCCTTAGTCTGAGAGCTAAGTCTATAACGACGCCCATTGGACTATGCCATTGATCTACACTTCTTACCTGTGACTATGACGCATACCAGTCGATTACTTCTACTGTATTCTACTTGGTTATAGTAGCCAAAACCACTTAGCGACTTCGTTCAAATATATCTGTTTCCAGGACATATCAATTCCCTACATAGCTTCTCTTTGTTTCTTTAATGATTTCACTTCAAGCAAGGCAATAAAGCCACTAATCTACAAAGGGTGACTGAAAGTGAAAGAATCTGAGAAAAACTGAGAGGACAATAAAAGAACAGGTCTCAAGGAGACTGATGATGATTGAAATTGCATTTAAATTTTTGAAGATTGAACAGGAAAACAAGTTAGAAGAGAGATGCACAAGGAGGAAGTGTGAGAGAAGAAACTGTAAGCATAAAACTCTTGGTTACACATATCAATTCCAGCAGTAAAATAATGAGACCTAACTACCACTCTAGTACTGTATTTAAATTCAAGAAGCCAAGGTACCAAAGATGAAAGCTCATCAGGATGTAAGACTCTGTTTATTGTGAACCAAACTACCTACGTGTATATTGCCACAGCTAACTTTAACCTAAATTTAACATTTGTTGAAATTTTTATTCAGTTCATATAAACCCAGTTTGCCAACATTTTTTTTTTTTTTTTTTTTTTTTTTTTTTTTTTGCATCACCACTCATTTTCATATGGAAAATTTTTTCACCACCCACCTGTACAGTAAATATTCAAAAACATAGGTGATGGGTAAATTATTTTTTGACAGGCACTTTTCTTGTCTTGATAAATTTGAGAAGTCCAATGTAATAAAAAAGAAACAATTTTGTATAAATAAAAATTATCCTGAAGTCACTTCTTAATTTTACTGGTAAAGTTGTCCTGGGTCTTCCCTTATATATGATTTATATCTGGAAAAAAAAAAAATGTTATTTCACATGAAGAACTATGTTAATGACTCTTCTTAAAACTATAGAAAATATACAAATATTCATTGTTTGTGGGGTTATTTTTTTTTTATCTAGGAATGTGACCCAATTATTTACATTTAGCCTTCGGTTTTGTTTTGTTTTTGTTTTTTTTTGTTTTTTTTTTTTATACAGGTCCTTTTCATATCTTCTTTGAATATTTTTATTCTGGTTGGCGTATATTGAATACCTTTTTAATACTCAAAATCCTATACAGCCCACCACTTTTCAGTTGCTCATCACCCATCCAACAACTGAAATCCCTCTCCACTGACAAGAGAAACCAGACATAAACTAAAAATAAGAATTTATGTAGTTTAAATTGTTTCGAAATTTAAAATTTACAGTGTTTAGAAAAATATGTTCACATCAAAATGAAACAAGCCGGTGGCTAAAATAAACTCATATTAGGAGAAACAAAATTATGACCAGATATACTTTTAGTGGTTATTTCTCTGTAGTGGTTTCCTTTTTAAACCATTTCACCCCAAGCAAGGTTATAAAGCCATTAAGCAAGGGGTTACTGAATGTGGAAGAATGATACAAAAACATTGAGAGAGAAAACAGTAAAAGAAGAGGAGTTAAGAAAACAGAAGCTAATGATTGACATTACATTTAAATTTTTGAAGATCAAAGTTGACTTGGAAGCAGAAAGCCAAAAGAGTTCCACAAGCAAGAAGTGTCAGAAAAGAAACTGTAAACATAAAACTTTCAGTTACATATAGGCATTTCAGCTGTAAAATGGCTGTGGAAAAGTAAATGAAATCACTATGCCAGGTCAGAACTGATAACATTGCAGACCCTTTGAGATATATAGTATCTAGTAGTACAATTAAATTCATGCAGTCTTGGTACCATAGAGGTAAATTCATCAGAACAATTGCCATGAAAATATTTATAGAAAAGGTGCAGAGAAGTAACAATACAGTGATGAAGCCAAGACGCTAGATCAGGACCAATGACATTGCAGATTCTTCTTTGGATTTGACCAAGAATCTCTAAATATATAGCATAAGCATGAGACCAGATGTGACAGCAATAGTCAAAGCATGGATGAATAGTAGACTTATAAATGCATAAGATAGATTCTGACAAGAAAATTGTCTAGCATGACATATTAAACCAACATTCCTAGCAGCAGAACTAGCAACTGATTCAATATAATTGTTCTGTTTCCTTGGAGTGGGAACTGTCAGCCTGATAAGGTGCGATGAGTCACTCTTTTAGAGGTTAACATACAACCATGCTGATGCAAGTCAAAAAGGTTCTCTAAGACAATTAAACAAAAGCAGTTTTGTTTTGGGGTGTCAAAATTAACAAGCCATTCTTTGTCTCGGTTAGCAACAGATTGTAGATCATTTTTGAAATCAGCTACCAATTTGACCTTTTTGACTTGATCAGGCTTATTAAGACAGGAGTAAATAGATTTATCATCAGCATAGATACCGAGTTCGGAATTGATGACCTCAGCAAGGTCATTGATAAAAATTACGAACAACATTGGTCTGTGGATAGAGCTCTTTAATCAATTTGACATTATTACATCAACATACTGCATATAAAAGAAGCAACATTTTTTACTATTTAGCTGTCCCCACACACATATGACTATCCATTACTTTAACAATGATGTTTAAGTGATCATCTTACACAAGTGCAGAAAATAAATGCACTTGATGCCAGTGAAGATGACACCCTTTTTGAAGAACAACAAGGACTCTGTGGGAAAAGATTGCATCAAATATGGTGAAGACATCTACTAAGCTGACAACAATTGAAATTGTCATGATATCAATTTTTGATATGGGGGCTCCATATTTAGGGTGCTCCTGGAGAGCCACACAGTTTCACTTTCTTGGTCTCATGTCTTCTTCTAACAAAGTGGCATGATTATATTGAATCAGATGCTTTCTCTGCTGCTGGAAAAGCCTGCCCACTGTGTTGTGCCAGACAATTTTTCCACACCAGAATCCATCTCACACATTTGTAAATCTATCCTTCATCCATGCATTGAATATTGCTGTCATATCTGGTCTGGTGCTCCTGCTATATATCTCAAATTTTTTGACAAAATCCAAAGGGTCTGCAATGTTATCAGTGCTGACCTGGCATCTTGATTTCACTTACTTTCCCACAGCTTCTTTCTGTCTTTTCTATAAATATGTTCAAGGTAATTGTTCTGATGAGCTACCTTCTTTGATATGTCAACTGCATTAAATCTAAGCACACTACTAAATTGGCAGGTAGGTCTCACTATTTTACTGTTGAACTAGTTACCATAAATTCTAATTCATAACCGTAAATTCCATTTTAATTCATTCTTTTCTTGTTCTTCTTGCCTGTATAACTCCCTCCTGCTTTCTTACCTCTACAATCTTCAAAGATTTAAATGCAATGCCAATCGCCATCATCTGTCTTCCTGAAACATTTTCTTTTATTGTCCTTTCTCATCCCTCAAGTCTTCTCCATCTTTTTCACTTTTAGTAAACCCGTAGTGGCATTGTCATTTTGCTTGTGGCGAAATGATGAAAACAAAAAAAATCATCTGTGCTAACATCTAGGATGGTTAACTTGAAAAGACAAGCAAAAGCAAATTAAAAAAAAGAACAAAATATATATAAATTAAAGCTTTAATAATATATTTTTGACATGCAAAGAAGTGTATTGAGGGATTTTAACTCTAATGGATCTTTTAAACCAAGTTTTTGTTATCATTATTATAAAATTTTATCTGTCCTTCAATATGACAGTGAATACCGGACAATCACCAGTCTTAGTGGAGATGGAAACAAAAAGGAAACTTATACTTAACATCAGAAAGAGAGAACTGAAATTTCTAGGACACATAATGAGGAAAGAGGGCTTGGAAAATTTGACACTCACAGGACAGATTGAAGGCAAGAGAGACAGAGGAAAACAATACATAACCTATCTAGCAAGCTTGAGTAAACGGATGGCAGAACAAGGTTTACGAAAGATAACAAAAGGATAAAGTTTATAACAAGCTATAAAGGACAGGATATTGTGGAGAGCTGTGATTGTCAATGTCCTGAAGGGACACGGCACATAGAAGAAATAACTGTGGCCTTTTTTTTTTTTTTTTTCTCTTTTTTAAATTTTGGAGATCAGGTGTTATCTTTTAGATCAGTTTCCTTGTCGTTATCCTTATCACATTTTTTCAATTACTGTACCCACCAGCATCCTTTCATTTACAAGGAGTTAGGACTATAATATCATGGCTCTTTCAGATCAGTTTTTTTGGACGCCATGGTCTGCTGACACAACCACATCCCTGTTTTTGCAGATACTTTTGTCTTACTTGGATAGGGCGATCAGTTTGGCTGTTAAAATCCAGAGTATTTTGTGAATTTTATTTTTTCAGGACAGTTACTAGTTTGTGATGATAAAATTTTTCTACCTGGTTGAACCCAAGTTATTTCCACAATTGTCAGTTTATAGCTCTTGCCACACTGTCATGTCTATATTTTACTCTTTCTCGGCCATTTTGCTGCATTGTGTAATTATATAGCTAACCTACAAAGCAACATTTTTTTTTTTTTTTTTTTTTTTTTTTATCTGTATAAATTTTCAATTATTATTATTATTATTTATTCATTTATTTTTTTATTTAAGCATTTCACCCCAAGCAAGGCGGGAAGCCACTAGCACGCAAGGGGTTACAGAGAGTTGGAGTGAGAGCAAAGAGGAGTGATAGAGGAAAGGATGAAGAGAAGGATAGGGGGTAGATCAAGGCATCTAGAGACGTCGATTGACATTACATTTGAATAGCTGGAGATTATAGCTATCAGGGAAAAGGGAAAAGGAGTTCCACAGGTGAGAAGTGCGAGACATGAAGCTATTGAAGTAGAAGAGACGTCTACATTTAACAGTTTTGACAGTGAAAGGGTGAGAGCGAGATGTCAGTCTAGTTGAACACTTAAATTCATGAAGTCTGGGAACCAGCAAAAGCAGCTCATTGGAGCAGTTACCATGAAAGTATTTGTAAAAAAGACGGAGGCAACAGCATGTCTGTGAGAGAGCGACTGCAGACGAGATGCCAGATCAGGGCCAATTACATTGAATATCTGTCTCTGGATTTTATCAAGGACCTTGAGACAAACAGAAGGGACTCCGGACCATATATGGCAGCAATACTCCATACAAGGGCAAATGGCTGATTTGTAGATTTGAAAGATTGACTCCAGTGAGAAAAATTTCCTGGCATGGCACAGGGAGCCAACTTTCCTTGTGGTGGATGAAGTTATTGACTCAATGTAAATTCTAAAATGGTGAGAAGTTGAAGTGATGAAGCTTCTAGAAGATGAAAATGGGCCATGAGAACTTTACCAAGTAAAAGTATATCAACTGCAATCTTTTCTTGTGTGACCAAACCAAGAACTACTGTTTACTTATTTCAGCCATGTTGATTGACTATCCATTCATCAAAGGAGGCAAGCTTAGACATCAGCCGAGGAGAAAGAAACTTCAATAGAAAACATACATTCACAGAACATTACTACCAATGTCCACTTTACTACACCACAGCATGTAAGCCCCTGGCTTAAAAGATACAGAACTTTCCATGTCAAAATCTCTAGAGCAAACTTGAAGCATATTCACATGTCTCTGTCAAACAATGGAGAAAGGCTTATAAAAATCATAGAGAGAATTCCAAAATCACTGCTTGGGAAGGTCAAGTTATGGTAAGGAATTAAAAATTCATGATTAAGGTTTGACATAACTGTTATCTGCACAGAAAGTTCATTTTCCATAGTCATGTTCACCAATACTGATAAGAAAAGCATAAACCTACTTCTTCCTGCCCCCTGACAGATATCTGAACAAAACATCTTGCTGTTGGGATGTCATGATTCAACAATAAAAAAGCAGATAAACAACCACTTGATCAAATCACTATCCTATAGGGATCCACTGAGTGTAGTTTAGAGGTGTCACAAGTATGAAGCATACACTGAGGCTCAAATTCACTACTTAATCTTTAGCTTGCTAACTGTTATACTAAAAGATACTATCCTATAGGTATCTTACACACCCATTCAATAGCAGAAAAAACTGTTACTATTGTCAACCTTGGTATGCCAATCTTACCATAAAGATTTCATTTTTATATATATATATATATATATATATATATATATAATTACTGTCTGAATTTGTGAGATGAGGATTTACTATTTACACTATTTATATTTGGACTATTGTTTTCATCTTTGTTGTTATTCCCACATTTCAGCCATTCCTCAAGTGTATATAGATCTGGGTAACCTATAAGGAATTCTGAAGCAAACCCTTTATTTAATCTACTGGTGATACTGTTCTTGTTCCACCATGTATAGTTCTTATTTTTATTTAGTACTTCTCACTTATTGCTTACCTGTTTCCACTGAGTGCTAGTACACACTGCCCAACCCAGGGATTGAACTCACAATCACTGTCACCAAATTCACAAACCAATGCTTTAATCCACTTGTCCTGTATGATAATTTGCTGTGGTGAACTTGAAGCCTTAAACCTAACCTAGCTGCTGATTAGAGTTGCACATCAGCTACTGATGTTGCCTGTCATGTTTTGATTACTGCTGCAATGTTTGAAGTCTTGCTGTCATTTGTCTCTCTTTTAGTTATGACTCCAATATTGCATTTATTTTCTATTCTAGGAGGTCATGCACTAATTGTCTAACTGTCCAGTGTTTTTTATTTATTTCTCTATTAATCAGTCTGTCCACCATTTCCATTTTCTTAACTAAATTTCTGCTCAATGTAGAAAAGAAAAATTCACTTAATTTTTTCGACTTACCCAAAAGTAACACATAACTATAATAAAAAAAATTTCATCTTGTTCTAATCACAACAGATGGTTATTTGTGTCTGCTTGTAATAATTTAAACATGTCCCCAATGAGACTAAGTATTTGTTCACTTACAGAATCAGTCACTCTATAGCCTCTAAAAAAAATTTGGTTCTTGTGACTACTGGTGTTTTTGTAATAGTGTGTTAAATTAGACTAAGTCTTCTATCCCCTTGTCTTCATTCAATTTGAGATGTTAATATTTTGTGTCGGTAAAGCAGAATGCTTTGCTTGTAAATTCTTTTCCAGTTCTACTCTTAACTCATCTAGAGTACCTTTGCCTGACTTTCTACTATTTTGATGGTATCCCTGCAATAGTCCTAAAGAAATGTGCTGCTGTAATGGTTCGTGTTCTCTCTAAACTCTACAATAAAAGCTTTGCTGCTTTTTACTGTCCTGCATTTTGGAAATTCTCTTCTGTAGTTTTAGTCCAATTTTTTAATTTGATTCAGTCTTTATCTAATCACAGAATGAAAGTTGTCTTGAATGGCCACTCTTCTAGATCTTATTTTCATTAGGCATCCCCCAGGGCTCTATCCTTGAACCTACTTGTTCTTAATTGTCATCAACACCATTCCTGGTGTCATCAACCTGGGATCTATGATGATGACAAACTATTATACTCCTGTCTTAATGATAAGTTTAATAGGTTTGATAAGGCCAAATTGGTAGCTTATTTAAAAAATGACCAATCTGTTGTTAATTGGAACAAGAAATAGCTTATTAATTTTAATGTTTCCTAAATGAAACTGCTCTCTTAATCATCTTAGAGAATGTTCTTTGCCTTCCATCAGCATGGCTAATGCCAACCTTCATGAGTGACTTCTCAGGCTAACATTTTCTACTGACATGAAGGGAAATGATTATATTGAATTAAATGCTAGGTCTGCTGCTATGAAAGTTGTTTCACTGTCTCATGCTAGACAATCTAGACAAATTTTTTTCACTAGAATCCATCTTACACATTTATAAGCCAACTATTTGTCCATACATTGAATATTTCTGCTACATCTGGTCTGACGCTTCTGCTACATATTTAGAGAATTCTTGATAAAATCCAAAGAATCTGGCATCTAAGCTTCAGTCACTTTCCTGCTGCCATAATGTAGATTCCCTGTGCCTTTACTATGAATATTTTCATAATTGTTCTTAATTAGCTTTCCTCTTTAGTACCTAGACTGCATGAATTTAAGTGCAGTACTAGAGTGGCAGCTAGGTCTCAGCATTTTACACTGAAATTGCTATACTAAAAGTTTTTTCTCTTAAACTTCTCACTTGTGGAACTCTCTTGTGATCTTCTTGCTTTCCATTCAACTTTGACCTTCAAAATTTAAATGCAATGTCAATTGTTATCTTCTGTTTTCTTGTTCTTTTATTGTTCTCTCTCCTTAAGAAAGTTTTTTCTTTTTCTCATATTCTTTCAAACTCAGTAACCCTTTGCATCTTAGTGGCTTGATTGCCTTTCTTGGAGTGAAATGATTAAAAAAAATCTTGCCACAGTATGAGTGTGCTACTCACAGAGTATGTGGCAATTCTGGAGCTATGATATACACATATAAGGATTTGTATGTGGACATAGTCACAACAGTAATTCTGTAGCTTTTTCATAAAAAAAAACATTTTTCAAAATAAAGGGATTATGCTTAAAATATTTATTTGTCAATGCACTTAATTCAGTGGTGAATATTAATCCTATAGATTACACATTATACAGGTTTATGGCCATATGTTGAAACACTGGTTCTTGTACAATTACCAAAGTTGAGCAACATCAAGCCTGGTCAGTGTCTAGATTGGTGACTACATCAGAATACCAAGTGCTGTAAGCTTGGATGTGCAGGTGATATAATGGATAACAGTTCAGAATTGGAAATTGGAGAGCTCAGGTTCCAATTCCAGTCGGGTTCATTATATTCACTTATGTGCACCTACCCTTGAGGAAGGTATTAATCCACCTCTTTTCCCCATGGCCATGAATTAGTAAATCATTATTATCTCAAAAAAATTCTTACAATCTAAAAATATTTGCTGGCTTTAAATAACCTGCAAAATGTTGACAAGCCACAAATAAAAACAAACAAATATTATACAGTGAAAATTCCAGATCAAAATTTTTTAATAACTACATCATGCTACAGACTTATTGATCCATTCTTTAAATTCTTCATGGCTATATTTTTTGTTTTCTGCTATTTTTCAGTTTTGTGTTTCATTGTCTAAACATTTTTGATTGACTTGTTAGTTTTACATTTTTTTTTCAAAGTAAAGGTTTTTAATTCAAGATTTCAATAATTTAGGAAAATATAACAGGTAGTTAATCATTGTTTTTATCCTTCCTTTTTATTCTTCAATCTAAACTTAAACATTTTTTTATTCTCTTTCTACAGCCTTTTCCTTTACTTCATTTGCTCAATATCTCCAATTTGTTTTCCTTCTTCCTTTCCCTATCTATCTTTCTCCGTTTCCCTTACAAATCTGCCATCTCTTCTCTTTTCTTTCAAATTCATTTATTCTTTTACCTCTATTTTCCTCTTCCTACTTTCTTTTCATCCAGTTCTTCCTGCTATTACCACTTTTTTCATCAACCTTTCTTTTTTACCTATACTCATTCTTCATCAATTTTTTTATCCCAATTTTTGCTCCTAGTTCTCATTTCTCTCTGCCAATTTACAAAAATATTCCTGAAGAAACTTTGCTGTCTCCAAATTTCATATTCTGTTTAGTGCCACACATTCTACAAGGCAAACTTCTGCTCGTTTACTTTTGATTGTCCTCTGAATCTGATTTTACAGCTAATGAATGCCTCAAGAAAGCTAGTCAAGTTTTTTTTTCTTTACCTTCTGATTTCAGACTTTTCACACTGATTTATATAAAATGTCTTTTTTCTTTACATTTTCTTTGAATTTGTTTTCTTTATCATTTAAAAAATCTGTTTAGAAAATTTATTTATTATTAGATTTTTATTTCTTGACTGAATGCAGCATTAAGAAGCCATTTTTTAATCAATGCTTCTTTCTATTTTTACTTCCCCTACTGTTCATTTGAGTAATAGATTTCTTTTGTCCTAAGAAATAAATATTTAAATTAAAAAAGACAGTAGTAAGCAATTAAACAAGAGGAGAAAGGTCTGATTATTCAATGAAATTCTTTGAAATTGGTAAAGAAAAATATGACAGAATGAAAGAAAAAACATTAAGTTAAGAGGAAACAAAATAAAAGGTAAAAAAGGAATAAAAAAAAAATTAATTGAAAGAGAAATATATGAAAAAGATGGAAAATTGAGAGAAAAGAAAAAAAAAATGAATAAAAAGAGACTGAGAGAGAAAGGAAAAATCTTGAGTTTAGAATAATTTGACATAAGGCCTGTATGGAGGAAAAAGCAATGAAGATAAAACTCAATAACCATGGCTTAAAAGATAAGATCATTCTTCAGAGGAACATTAAAGAAAGAAAAACATTTTAGAAGACTAAAAATAAAGAAAAAGCGTTCAACATGACATTAAAGAGGAAAAGAAC
>OZ010586.1:28194392-28246892 GCA_963932145.1 Acanthosepion lycidas
CAACTTTTTGATTCTATGCGCCAATATTTTGTACAATTAATTTAAATGCGCCACATAAACATTCACTTCCTTTCAGTACGTGTTGTAATATGGACATATTTTAAAGTTATAATAAAATCTATTTATTTGAAAAATATATGCTTATGACCAGGGGTGTATCCAGGAGTTTTGAAAGGGGGGGGGGGACATCAATCAATGTTGTTTATTTTTTTTTTTTTTTTTTTTGGCTTAGTTTCTTTTCATCAAAAGGATGCAATGTGCCACTTATGGTGCATGCACCACAGGTTGGCCATCCTTAATGTATATGAATAAAATACTGGAAATTTTTGCATCAACTTGAAAGTTTGCATAAGATCATAGCAATGATGACTGAATAACAAGAATATGAATTTATTACAAATATAATATCTTGTATAAATGCCTGAAGGTGGCATGAGCTTAGTGTTTTGAGTGGTTTTTATGATTTATCAACCTATTTGGGGTTATATGAAGCTGAAACATATTCCCAATGGCGAGAAGTTACTTTCAGTATCCAATGTTTCCAAGTGGTCCTCTATTTAGCTACTGACCAGGCACAACACTGCTTAATTTCAGTGATCAAATGATAACTGATGTTTTCAGAGTTGAGTATGATCTTATAGAAAGTAATGGAATATAATTTAATGACTGAATAATGATGCTATGTTTTATATTAATGACTTTTTTTTTTTAAATGCTAGAAACTTTGCATTAATTTCAATTTTGCTGAAAACTGATACAAAGTAATAGAAAACCAGGCAAAAAGCTTTACAACTGAATAATGGATGCTGCAGGGGATGCAAAGGGGGGTGATTACTTTGCTTCAAGTAAGAGGATTTCATGAGGATCACATGATATCAGTTCTATAAAGTGACAAACTCCAATTTTTATTTAGGAAGTGTTATTCATGGTTCTCCACAGCTTCCATGCTTTTGTTATTTGCAGCAATACATGCTCCTTTGTTACTCCTCTCTCTATTTGTTACTTGCTACTCCATCTATTTGCTCAAATGTCTAGTAACTTCTATATACAAGGTCCATTCAAGACACGGGTTATTACGGCTCTCCACAGCTTCCTGTCTTGTTCTCAGCAATACTTGTTCTTTATAACCTATACTTATACCTGTGGTACTTATTACTTCATCCATTTGTCCAAATTTGTTTTGACAGTTCTATATGCAATGTTCCTTCAGGATGTGTGACATACATAATTCTCTACAGCTTCCAATGTTTTGCTACTCAAAGAAATATTTATTCCTTTTTGATCTATTTTTCTACTTGTGGTACTTGTTACTCCATTCATTTGTTCAAACTTTTCTAGTAGGTTTTATATACAATATCCATTAGAAACATTAGTGATCATGGCTCTCCACAGCTTTCTGTTTTTGTTACTCTCAGCAATGCTTGCTTATTTATTTACTCTCTTACAACTTATAGTATATGTTACTCTGTCCATTTACTGAAACAAGTTTAGTAGGTTCTATATACAATATTCCTTTATGATGTTAGTAATTCATTGTCCTCCACGGCTTCCTATTTTGGTTGCATTCATCAATATGTTCCTTTATAAGCCATTTTTCTCTTTGTGGTACTTATTACTGCATCTATTTGCACAAACCTGTCTAGGAGGTTTTATATACAATGTTTCAGGGAAAAAAGCTTTACAACTGAATAATGATGCTGTAAGGATGCAAAGGGGTGATTACTTCCATTCGAGTAATCAGATTTCATGAGGATCACATGATATCAGTTTTGTAAAGTGACAGACTCCAGTTTTTATTTAGCACATGTAGGGGCAAGACATGTTTACCTATGCCAGTTTCCATGTAGACAGCAGAGAAGCAAGACTTCTCATGGCATTTAAGAGAGCAGAGGAAAACACTAAGATCTCACTAGGTTCATAGAGAACACTGCCTGTTTTCCATTTGGGAAATATTGCAAGTAAAACATACTCACTTCTCAAATTTCATAATTTCTCTCTCTAATCCAAAGATTGACATGGACATATTTATATAATTTCTTGTATGACATAGTGGTATAAAAAATCTTTTGGGGAACAATGAATATAAATAATGTTAACTCCTCATCCCAGAAATTCAAACAGAAACTATGTACAGTGTAACCCTGGTATAAGAGAAACCCGGATATAAGAGATTTTATCTGGTCCCAAATTAGAGCCTGTGTTAATCTATATAAATTAGACCAAACCCGGATATAAGAGAAACCCGGATATAAGAGAGATTTTCTCTGGTCCCAAATTAGAGCCTGTGTTAATGTATACAAATTAGACCAAACCCGGATATAAGAAATTTTCTCTGGTCCCAAATTAGAGCCTGTGTTAGTTAATGTATATAAAATAGGCTAAACCCAGATATAAGGACTTCTTCTCCGGTCCTGACAACTCTTATATCCGGGTTACACTGTATATTTGTTGGCTCTGAGATTTTGTGTGTAAAAAAAAAAAAAAAAAAAACTGAATAGTAATTGCTTTTTAGTTATAAGCCTGTACTAATTGACTGTCACTTACAAGTTCCAGATTGCTGTCATAAATTTGAGCTCCAACGGTTACTGTTGAGTTGCTAATAATTGACCTTGACATGTTTATGTTCACTTATTTTCACCCTCAGCTTGAAAGACGTTATTCTGGCCTTTACTTTCTGGTAATCTGCATTGTTTAAATAGGTCACTGTTAAGGTGTGCAAAATAGTATGAAAAAAATGTTCTTTTAATTATATATTTGATTTTGTACCAACTTATTTCTCTCTCACATGTGCCGCGTTCCTTCAGGACATTGGTTATTATGGCTCTTCACAGCTTCCTACCTTTTGTTGCTCTCAGCAATACTTTTTTCTATTTAGTGTACTTATTACTGCATTCATTTGCTCAGACTTGTTTGATAGGTTCTTTGTGCAATGTTCCTTCAGGATGTGGGTTATTCATAGTTCTTCACAGCTTCCACTCTTTTGTTGTTCTCAGCAATACAAGCTCCTTTATTATCCCTCTCTCTATTTGGTACTTGTTACTCCATCCATTTGCTCAAACATGTCTAGTAGGTTCTATATACTAGGTCCATTCAAGACATGGATTATTATAGCTCTCCACAGCTTCTTATTGTTTTATCCATTTGCTCAAACTTCCTTCATGGTGTGAGTCCTTCATGATTCTCCACAGCTTTCAATCTTTTGCTACTCAAAGAAATATGTATTCCTTTTTGATCTATTTTTCTACTTGTGGTACTTGTTACTCTATTCATTTGTTCAAACTTTTCTAATAGGTTTTATATACAATGTCCATTAGGAACATTAGTGATCATGGCTCTCCACAGCTTTCTGTTTTGTTACTCTCAGCAATGCTTGCTTATTTATTTACTCTCTTACAACTTATAGTATATGTTACTCTGTCCATTTACTGAAACAAGTTTAGTAGGTTCTATATACAATATTCCTTTATGATGTTAGTGATTCATTGTCCTCCACGGCTTCCTATTTTGGTTGCGCTCATCTATAGTTGTTCTTTTATAAACTATTTTTCTCTTTGTGGTACTTATTACCGCATCAATTTGCACAAACCTGTCTAGGAAGTTTCATATGCAATGTTTCTTCCGGATGAGAGTAATCATGGTTCTCCACAGCTTCCTGTCTTTTTGGTGCTCTCAGCAATATTTACTCATAAATCATCTTGTATTTGTTTAATCATCCATTTGCTCAAAGTAGCTTAATCATTGCCTTAGTCTGTTTCTCATGCCTTCAATGCGACTTTCTATCTTTCCTCTCTCTTGGTATGAAGCTCCTTCTGGACATATGGCCCTTCACAATATCCTTTTTCTTGTTCTCAGCAATACTTTTTTTTTTTTTTTTTTTAACCATTTCACCCCAAGCAAGATGGGAATGCCACTAGTATGCAGGGGTTATAGAGAGTGAAAATAAGAGAAAAGACTGAATATAGGAGGGATTGAGGAAAGGATAAAAAAATGAATGGGGTTCAAAATGACAGAAGATAGTGATTGACATTGCATTTAAATTTTTGAAGATTGTAATTTTCAGGCAAGCAAGTAAATGGAAGTGAGTTCCACTGTCGAAGTGCAAGAAAAACTATTGGAAGAGAAGTGGAGGTTACATTTAACTATTTTGACAGTAAAAGGCTGGGACATAGATGCTACTCTAGTAGTACATTTAAATTTATGCAGTTGGGGTACCAGGGAAAAAAGCTCATCAGGACAGTTGCCATGAGAATATTTATAGAAAAGACAGAGAAATCAAATGCAGTCTGAGAAAGAGACTGGAGTCAGGATCCATTACATTGCAGATCCTTCTTTGGATTTTGTCAAGAACCTCGAGATGAATAGCAGGAGCATTTGACCAGGTATTCAATGCAATGATGAATGGTAGATTTATAAATGTGCAAGATGAACTCTGGCAAGAAAAACCTTCTGGGACAACACACTGATTCAACTTTCCTTGCAGTAGATGCAGCTGTTGATTCAATGTTGTCATTCCACTTCAAATCAGTTGAAAATGTGAGACCAAGAAGGTGCAGTGTGTCACTCTCCAGGAGTCTATCATCAGCCATGCCGATGCCAGGAAAGAAAGTTTCTATTGATGTTTAAATGAGAGCAGTTTCATTTGGGAGGCATTCAAATTTACAAGTCATTTCTTGCCCCAGTTAACCATTGATTGGAGGTCCTTTGTTAGAGCAGCAGCTAGATTAACTTTGTCAACTCTGACAAATTTACTATTGTGCCAGGAGTAAATGGTAGTGCCATCAATGTAAATGTCTACTTTGGAATTGATGACATCAGGAACATCATAGGACCCAGGATAGAACCTTGGGGTGGAGGGTACACTTACATTAATGTGAAAGGATCTGGAAGTGAGCTCGTTCAAAACAACCTTCATTTCACAATTTAATAAGAATGATTGTATTAAATGAAACAATCATCCTGTAATACTGTAGCCCTGATGCTTAAGTAGAAGACCAGCATACCAAACCTTGTCAAATGCCTTCCAGATATTTAGATCCATGGCTCAAGCTTCACTGTCATTATCAATAGCGTGATATACATATTCAGTGATGGTCACTATCACATGGGTGGTAGACTTGGCAAAACAGAAGCCATATTTTTTGTCAGAAAATAAGCCATGAGAGATAAGATGCTTAACTACTTCAGCATTGATTAAAACCTCAAATACTTTGTAAAAATGCTGTAGGAGACTTAGAGGGGCCAGAAGGTTCTCCAGAGTTCTTAAAAACAGGAACTAAAGAGGAGGACTTTCAACAAGTAGGAAGCAGTGAGACAATAGTCGTAGAGTTTGGAGGAAACTGAAGCTAGCTCAGGGGCACATTTCTTTAGGATGGAAGCTGGGATCCCATCACCTGTGCTTGCCTTATGGGAATCTACTTTAGAAATAATGTCTGAGATTTGTGATGGGGTTAGGAACATATCCAGTAGAGCCTCTGTTCTAGGAGGGAAATCATGTGTGGGTACTCCAATTGAGTTGAGCGTTGAGTTGGAAGAGAATATCCAAGCAAAGCATTCAACCTTATCTGCTGTAGATATCAGGACTTCAAATTGACTGAATAGAGGAGGGATTGAGGATTTGCTGTTGTTCAGCACACTTTTGCAGAGTTGCCAATAATCTATAGAACCGAACTTACGAGATGCTATACATTGTTTGATTTTATCAACAAAAAATGATTTTGCTTCTTTGAGGACACGCTTGCACTCATTACGAGCAGAGAGAGTGATATCTTTTTCAATCCGATGTGTTGCCCTGGTACAGTGGTTCCTGTAGGCTATAGCAAGTGAGTATGCAGTTGATAACCAAAGAGATGAATGCGATTTAAGTTGATATTCCCTTTCTGGAATGAAAGCATCGATGCCAGTTTTCACCCCAGGAGTCCTCGGATGTGCATTTATAAATAGGATGATTAAAAACTGCATTCTAAGGGACGTCACAAAGGAAGTCATGGAACGAGCCCTAATCTGCATGTTGATAACAGAAAGGAATTTGATTGGTAAGAGGTTCTTGGCTGGTAGGGGAGTGGGAAGAGATGTTCACAGAAACTACTGTATGATCAGAGTTGCCAAGTGGGCAGAGCTGTAAAGTACGACATGAGTCCGTGATAGAGGTAAAAATAAGATGTAGAAGAGAATTGTGTCCCTCAGTGTTACTGGGGAAATGTGTGTGGAATCCACCACTTGCATGAGAGATTGAGTAAGAAATTAAGGATCTGGATTCCAGCGGGGTTTAGTGACAGTGTTTAAGCCACCTGGCATAGTGGGAATTAAAGTCGCCAAATACAAATATATTTGCAGACGGATGTAGGGAGATGGCCTTGTTTATATTATCAGAAATACTATCTAGAACACAACAGACATAAGAGGAAGGGGAACGGAAGAGAAAGAGATAGCTGACTGAGTTAAGTAGAGACAGACGGAGACACATGTAAGAGTGGATGGAGATTCAATTGAGTTGCCTAGCCAGAGTGAGATGTTCACGGACATAAACTCTCAGGCCATGAATGTGGACATTAGAGTCCTTCCTAAGGAGAGGAAGACAGTCAGAAATCAGAGGAAGGGGATTGAAGAATTAGGATTAGTTTCACAGAGAGCTCGGAACGATTCCACACTGCAGAAGTTGGTATAGATACCATGAATGGTGGAGAAGAAACGTTGAATTGTTTAGGTGTTTTTTTATCGAACTGGTTTACATCTATATCTTTAGTATTTTATAGTCATGGTGTGTTGTTTTGGTAAGGAAAGACCTAGGGTAGTAGTAGCAGTCAGTCTAATGTAACGTGTGCAGGAAGGGAACTGGCGCAAACTACAACAGTGTGGCTTCAGGGTTGTCCACCGGAGGTGCTTGCAGGGACATCCTTCCATGCACGACATGGCACTGCAAGAGCCCCGATATTATGCTACTGTTGATCAGAGCAGCCACGCAAGAGTTCGGGCTCCTAACTACCAGTCGAGAAAAGCAACTAGAAAACTGCCAACCGTGTACCCTCAGTATGAAGAGAGTGCCAGCATCCAAACATTTCACAAAAAAAAAAAAAAAAAAAAAAAAAATTAATGACAGCACCACTATTAAGGCCTGAGAAAAGGAAAGGAACTGGAAACCCCTTCTTAAACAGGAAACAAAGTATGGGCCTCTACTGCTGTTCAAGAGAAGTGGGAGGAGTATGGACCGGGAGATAGGAAAGTCTATCTACTCTTATAAAAAAAAAAACCCAAACAAACAAAGCATTCAGATAAGTAATTTGGAGAGTCAATCTGCGGCCATAAAACGTTTGACCATGCGATGTTTAACTGACATTCTAGTATATCGGGAGGGAGAGGAGATTATAAGAATGGAGTAACAAAATTGGTAAACCTCACACTGTTCCTTGTAAGGTACTTGGTCAGTGTGGTAGGGTAGCAGTGAGCTTGACACTATATGGACAGAGTAGACTGACATCGTTTCAATGGTCCTTTGATACAATTACGGTGATTTTGAAGTGAATTTTTCTGATTTCCATGGCTGAAAAGCATGAGACGATCTCTCACTTGAGACAGGAGGTGATGGTCGGTTTTAATAGGCAGCTTTACTTGATCAAGCTACTTTTCTTTCGTTTTCTATCAAAGGAAATCGAGTTCTTTCCAGATACCTATAACAACCAGTCAACAACAAACGAGTGGCACTTGAGATGAAATATATATGGACACACAACTGAATGAAGCGATTTAAAGTGCAAGTTTGAGTTTTTAAAATTTTAAGTTTTAACTTAGTAGAAATCCAAATATGCACTTTGTTGAGAAACCGTCAAGCCAAATTTCCCCATTCATTTACCCACTTAGGATGGACTCCCATTAAAAATATACTATATATATTAACACTAAATAATGTACTAGCAACTTATGCAGGCGTGTCCACCTACGCGCAGGCATATATATATATATATATATATATATATATATATAGTTAAATTCCCAGATCAATTCTGTGGACAAGACAGATTTGTATAAATAAAATGACAATTGGAAAAAAGATCTTAGATTTTGCCGACGCGTTTCGTCTTCCGACTTTTTCAAGGCAAAAATGAAATCGAAATGTTCTTATTGTTATAGTAAAAAAAAAAAAAAATCTCTTACTATAAAGGTAATTTACATTAACCAGAGAAAAAGGCTTAGACAGAAGCGTCTATCTTTTTAAATTTGGATTTTTTTTTAATAATGTAACTATAACAATAAGAACATTTCGATTTCATTTTTGCCTTGAAAAAGTCGGAAGACGAAACGCGTCGGCAAAATCTAAGATCTTTTTTCCAATTGTCATTTTATTCATATATATATATATATATATATATATATATATATATATATATATATATATATAACATACATTACAGTAAACTAAAGAATATAAAACAAACACTTATTAATAATAGCTTTCCAAACTATATAGTTGATGAACAAATAAAATGCTTTCTTAGAAGTCTTAATACTAAGCAAATAGAACATAATACTGCTTCAACTAATTCCAAACATATTAATCTCTTTTATCGTAGTCGAATGCATACTAATTATAAACAAGATGAAAATATACGAAAAAAAAAATTAGTAAATACTAATATATCTATAACAGATCCTAGCAAAATTTAGGTTAATCATATACTACACTAAATCTAGTATATCCAATTTAACTATTCGCAATGATTCTTCCCCGCTCCCCGTTAGCGATTTGCAAAAAAACAACATAGTTTACAAATTCAAGTGCCCTTTGGGAGATTGTATCTCCAATGGATTAAATAATATTTATGTTGGTCACACCACAAACTCGCTTTCATGGCGCTTGACTACATTTGAATGATAACTCTAACATTTTTAGGCATTTAAAACAACATGCCTGGTTGCGTACTCAATTCCGGAAAATCCTTGTTGACAACACAACTATATTTAAACTTGAAAACAATAAACAAAAATTTAAAATTCTTGAAGCTATATACATAAAACAGTTGAAACCTAACCTGAACAAAATAAACTAGGAAATCTCCACAAATATTCTTAAATGCCTATAATTTATAACAGAAGCCATTGGTTTATACCTACGGCTTTCCATACTTAATACTTCTCGTTTTCACTCTCGCGTGGTCATGTGTAACGTCACGAACTGTAACGCGATTTTCGCTTCCGCGTCTCGTATACACGAATTTGTCGTTGCTTTGAAATTTTTCATGCCGCAAGGGCGGACTATCATTGTTGTTTCGTTCGTGTGTTGTTTGATATATTGAAATTGTCATCTTTGATAATGGCTTATGTAAGCCAAAAGCTTAGATTGGATTTAAACATGTATCAATATGGTGTTTTCCTTTCGTCTTTCAATGATAATGTGATTAAGTTTATCAGACAATATGCAAGGAACTTACTTAAAATAAATAGACAAAACTTGTCTATATTATTTAATGAAACATGCATTAATATATATGCCTGCGGCCTGACGATTGCGTCTAGCATGAAACAGCCTGTCGCCTCTGAGTGTTGACTTCAATATTCACTCTTATATTTATATTTACATACTTTCTATCTCTGATATTGAGCACTTTATCCCATAAATATAGCACACCTTAAAACTATATTTCTTCATCGGAAAAAAAATCGGAAATAGGATGGCATAGAAAACAACAAAAAAACAAACAAACAAAGAACAAGTTAAATAAAAGAAAATTACAAAAAAAATAAAATAAAAAATAAGTGTTCATTTCAAGGATTCCAAGGATTGGCGAAAGTCAAACTGGTGGATGTTTTGAATAAATATTAGTTCTTCTGTTTCTCCAGTCTTCGATATGTCCTGTGAGTGTTAAATTTGCCTAGCCTTCTTTCCTTATGTATCCCCCATATTACAGCTGAATTCCTTAGACTTTCCTCATTAGTTATTTTCTCTCTCTTTTTGTGAAAGTCTCAACATCTTTTGTACCAATTTCTTATAATAGTTCCTTTGTCTTTCATGTGCCATATACTTTCACGATATGAGCGTTCATAGTTCTCAACACCTTTTTTTGGTTGCTATAAGTAACTTTTGCGCTTTTACTGTATCTATTTGTCAATGTCTTGCCATCCATTAAGGGGAACTTGATTAGTAATGCGCTTACATTCATAAAGTCTAGGTACCACAGCAAAGAGTTCACTTGAGCAGTTGCCATGAAAGTATTTACAAAAAAGGCACAGGGGCGCTACGTTAAGGGCGGTGAAAAGTGACTGAAGTTGAGATGCTAGATCAGGACCAATAATATTGCTGATTCTTCTTATGATTTTATTAAGAATCTCTAAATATACAGCAGGAGCACCGGACCATATGTGGCAGCACGTCAACAAAGTGATACTGGGATAAAAATATATGGCGCACTATATCAGGGTCGGCATGTACAACACCCAACCAGGAAAAGGCAACCCTGTTTGGGGGCCCCAGTCAGTGATTTGTGACTCTCAATATCTTATTAACATTTGCTTTTTTTCTACTTACATTTACAAATACGTTATAAATTAAATTAAACACAACTGGCTATTAAAGGATGAAAAATTTTCGCGGATTTTGACGTCATTCTGGGGTTTGTACTTTTTTGTCCAACTCCATGAATTTCTTTTGTTCAAGCTGAGTCTAAATAAACACTATATAAAATTTACTTTTCCTTTTATCCATAATGTTGAATGTGTCAAAAATATTCAACTTTTTAACAAAAAAATCTCAATTTGATGTTAAAAAATGTCGCAAAACATTGTTGATTTATTTAAGATGGAACGAGCTATTATGACATGTCTCTAATTTGTATTTAGATACATTGCATTTATTTTCAATTTTTCTAGTTGAATTGTTCACCTACATTGTATATTATCTATTTTTGTACGTAATTAGGTTACAATAACATTTGTATTTTATATAAATACTACCTTATGAAAATTTACATGTAGTAGAGTGTGTGTGGGGGGGGGACTCCGTATCATAAATTCGGGGGTGCGGACATGAGACCCTTCCACTGGTCCTACTCTACATACTCATCATGACACCCAGTCTGATAAGAGTATACAAGGCACATGCAACACAGTCAAATGTGCGCGATATCGAGACTGGTTTTGATAAGAGCAGCACATAATCTTGATTGCCTCATCCATCAAACTTAAGAGAACAGAAAAACAACTCGCTCGAGCTCTGATTATGTTACCCACCATTATTCCTACTCCTGAGTAGAGATGTCCAAAGAATCAGTCTTTCGGGGTGACATGACTAGCAATTTGGTTCAGTCACAAATAATTTCTGTTTTTTTTCATGACTCTTACATTTTCTACACAAACCGGATGTTGACCAGTCGACGATCCAAAAGCAGGTTGCGTAAATGTTTTCTGTATATCGGCTCTACGCATACATCCGCTTTAAACAAAATTAATAATATTATGATACCAGTTAGAACCATTCCCGGTCAAAACCAAAACCTTAATTTCGAATCAAGTAAAAATTACATATACCCAAATTCAATCAGACCCCGTCACGAGAGAGAGAGAGAGAGAGAGAGAGAGAGAGAGAGAGAGAGAGAGAGAGAGAGAGAGAGAGAGAGAGAGAGAGAGAGAGAGAGAGAGAGACCAACCAACCAACCAACCAACCAACCAAGACCAATTCACTTCTAATTTCACCAACTCTTTCTCTCTCTCTCCCTGTTCCTTATGAACAGCAATAGATATGTTACCAGTCTTATATATATATATATGTGTGTGTTTATAAATAAATTATACATTTATTTACCCCTACTCAATATCCTAATTCTTTTGGTGAGGTGTCGGTTCAACTCTAGCAACTTCTTCCTGCAAACCACTGTCTTGTTGAATCGACTAGGAAGAGGTTGCTTCTTCAATCCCTACAATCGTAATCTATTCAAGTCTAGGTTTATATTCCAGATATATCCGCATAGACTGTGCCTCTTACTTTGTAACCCTTTAGTGGCTTTCGAGCCTTGTACAAGGTGAACATCATTGTAAAAAAAAAAAATAATAATTTAGGGTTGCCAGTTGTTGAGTTGTTATTTTATAATGGCCCCATACCTCAAGGAGGTCCTAAACATAGATATACGGTATTAAGAGAAATGAAAGTGTCAAAACACGTTTACCATTTTATTAACAGTCACATTAAAAAAAATAATAAAACATGACACAAACATAGTACTTATAAATATATGATGATCGTACTCTAAAAGATGACTACCTTTAAGTTAAGGTGAGGCCATGTGTTACTATTTAGGAATATCTTTTGTTCTCCATTGGTGTGAGTTTGGGTGTTGGTTGTGGCACGTCTTTTTCAAACTCTTTTTCAGGTCCGGACTATTTCTGTAATGAGACAAGGGCATGAAGGTTTATTAAAGTTTTAATCTCTATCTTATATCTACATTGGCATTTGATAAATGCGACATTGTAAATAGATAAAGAATTTGTTGAGAGATGTCTCCATCCTGACAAAATTAGCAAATTCCTTGTGGAGGGTGTTGGGGACTTTAAAGGTTTTTACGAAATAACAACCTACTCAATAATAATGGCTTATAAAAGAATCATTTATTAAACCACTTACGTTACCTTTTCTGCCTGCCATCAGCATGACTGACGCTAGACTCCAGGAGACCAACACACTACGCCTTCTTGGCTTCATGTTTTCCACTGACATGAAGTGGAGCGACTATATCAAAATAATAACAAATAATACTGCAAGGAAAGTTGGGTAACTGTGTCGTGCCAGAAGATTTTTCTTGTTAGAATCCATCTTGAATATTTACAAATCAACCATTCGTGTGTGCATTGAATATTGTTGCCATATCTGGTCTGGCGCTGCTGTTGTACATCTAGAGATTCTTGACAAATCTGCAATGTAATCGATCCTTGGCATCTGAACTTCAGTCACTTCTTCACCGACGTGACATGGATTCCCTCTGTTTTTTTTTTACATATATTTTCATGGCAACTGTTCCGACGAACTTTTTCATCTGGTACCCCGAATAGATGAATTTAAGCGTGCTATTAGATTGGAATCCAGGACCCACCCTTTTACTGTTGAAGTAGCTACACGCAACCGTCACTTTTACTCCAACAGTTTTTTTTTTTTGCACTTCCCACCTATGATACTCCCTTCCGTTTACGTGCTTCCCTGGTGACTACAATCTTCAAAAATTTAAATGTAACCTCAATCTTCTGTCTTCTTGAACTCTGTTCATCTTAGTCCTTTCCTTAATCCTCCCTATTCTCAGTTACCTCTTTCACTTTCACTCCCTGTAACCACCCTGCGTATTAGGGGTATTACCATTTAGCTTGCGGGGAAATGATTAGAGAAAAATACTAGTATTGTATGAAAGAATGTATTTTTGGGTGCCAGGTCATATGTTAATATTAGCTTTGTTCTCGGGGATCCTTCCTCGGTGACGTTGGGCAGGGAAAAGAGAGAACAATTTCTCAAAACCAGCGCGAAACTCTAAATTTCGCGAGCTCTCTCATAGGAGTGGTGATTGGTTCCTCTTAGCCAATCAATATCTTTGTTCAATATCTGTCTGGGCAAACAGCGGTCATAAAATGTTATTAAAGTTTTGTTATTCCTATGCTTTATCACTTGCTTTCTTTCTTCTTTACGTCTTCTTTTACAAATATGTTATATTTTTCTTTATTTATTTTATCATTCTTTCTTTCTTACTTATTTTCATTATTCTGAACATTTACTGTTCTAACTTACTTTTTTTTATTTCTATTTCTTTTACGCCACATCCTGGATAAAAAATGACCTTTAGGCTTTAAGCAACTTTTAGTGTTTCATTATGCCTCCTTATTCTCTAAAATGCACCTCAGAAAAAGGTAATGGCTGGCATAACCAATCTGGTTGACCATTACTACTGTGTAGTGAGTTTAATTCACACTGAGTGCCTCTATACAAAATTTATCTGTCCTGGGTATGACTATAAACTACATCCGTGTCCTGGGTAAGACGACAAACTACGTCCGACAGCAAGGCCTCTGATCAGGAGGTTTGATAAGCGTGGAACCACCTCTTAATTGCTGGTTTTCCCAGGTCCACCATGACCTGGGGTGGTAGCACCTGTTAGGGCCCCAGCTATAGACAAATAGTTAACCGCTAAACTGGGGTCAAAACACCATGAAAATGTAAAAATAGGATTTAATAACAGAAATACTTTTTTGTAAAAAAAAATTATACCAGCAATAAATATTTAAAAAAAAAAAAAATTACCAGCTATACATTTTTGAAAAAAATATTAGCAGTAATGGATTTTTGAAGAAAAAAAAAAATATTACCATCGAGTAAAAAAAAAAATGTCGGCATTAAATAACCCATTGAGGCTGATATGCCGTAAAACAAACCAATCCAAACAAAATTTGTTATTTTACAGCATGTCAGATCTTCTTGGGTTTGTAAAATCAAACAATGTAATCTGACATTCCTTAAGAAGTTTGTTCCAAATACTATACTGTGTAACCCGGATATAAGAGAGTTGTCGGGACCGGAGAAGAAGTCTCTTATATTCGGGTTTCTCTTATATCCGGGTTTTGTCTATTTTGATTAGGTAAGTATGGGAATAATTTGGGAGCAGATAAAAGCTCTCTTATATCCGGGTTTCTCCTATATCCGGGTCTCTTATATCCGGGTTACACTGTAATTGCCAATATAAATCAATAAAACTGGCATAAAGAAATGGAAAATGCCAATGTCGGAAGTATGACACAGACAAATTACCTTTGTAGGTATCGCTTTTATCATGTAACATATCCTTACTTCAAATTTACTTCTAAATAGTTCGTCTCTCACTGCATTCAAAACGGCCCGCAATCGCTGCAAAAAGTTTTAAAAAACTCCATGTGCAGCTATGCACCAGCAGTCCAGACTAAGGTTGAAAAGAAACAAATTGGATCACCAACCAGATCATGAACAGAGGTAAAGCAGCTGTGCCCACAATTATAAATGGCCGCGAAGTCATATCTTCCCCCGACAGATAAGGCGAACCTCTTCGTCTCCATCTTTGCCTCTAACTCAACATTAGATGACAAATAACTCCTCTTCCCAAACTCCCACGTCTCACTGAACACAATCTCAGTAATATTACCATCACAGCTCGTGAAGTCTCTCTAGTCTTATCAAAGGCCTTGACCCTAAGAAAGCCACTGGTCCAGACAAAATTTAGCTGGTTGTCGCTAAGAACAAGCCGGAATAATCCCATATCCTATTTCAACCGCTGCTTAAAGAAATCCTTTCCAAGCCCGTGGAAAGTGTCAAGCGTATGCCAGGTTTTCAAGAACGCGCGCGTGCGATCTTTCCCCTCCCAGTAATGACGCCTCAGTATCATCAGCAATCTTTATGAGGCCATAATCAATAGCAATGTCATCGAGCACCTACAAAACAACAACTTCCTCAGCGACGAGCAGTATGGGTTTCGGTCGGTCTAGTCCATTGCCGACTTCTTAATTATCATCTCACAGTGAGACTCTTGCTTGACGACAAACACATCTCGAGGGCATATAGCACTAGATATCTCAAAGGTCTTCAACAAGGTGTGGCACAAAGGCTTACTAAAGATCTCCAGTTATGGAATCACTGGAAGGGTCTCCTCGATCATAAAATCCTTCCTAACAGGTAGCTATCAATGGCCAGTCCTCCGGAGTCCTAGAGGTCAACGCATGCGTCCCCAGAGATTGGGTTCCACTCGAGCAGCTTATTCCTGCGAACCACTGCCCTGTGGAACCGACTTCCAAGAGGATATTTCCCCAATCACTACAATCTTAACGGTTAACCCTAGCCTTGAATAGGTTATCTTCCACTCTTATACACACAAATAGCCTCCAAACGTAACCCTCTACCACGAGAAGCCACTGGGCTTTGTAAATGGTGAACCTCGTTGTAACCTGCCCTCACCAAAAAACAAAAACAAAACAACAACAAAAACAAAAACAAAAACACAAAACAACTTAGTACCCATGCTGCATCAACAAGATCGAATCACTCTAGTTCTCATTCAATTTGTAAGAAGTAAATTTCACTCAGCTTCTTTCCAAGAACTGCTACTTTATGGATCAGACTCCTGCGTGGATGCTTCCCTGAACGCTACAACTTTAACCTGTTCAAGTCCAGGGTCAATCATTATTTATCCTCCTTATCTGTATTTGAATAAAAAAATAAATAAATAGAAAGAAAAAGAGGAGATAAAGAATATTTTCTTTTTTCTTATCTTCATAATCTTCACTTCCTACTCTTACATCCATACCACACATCTCATTCAGTATCCCTCTACATTGAGAGGCTCTTAGGCCTTGTATAATGGAAACATCAGTAAAAAAAAAAATTGCATACACATAAAAGCAAAATAGTTATGATCACTTTCTATAGAGGGCAGAATGATGGACTTTGATGAATTTCATGCTAAAATTATATAAAAACACAATAATTTCAGATTTTGAGATGTTTCACTGGACACCCAACCCCTACCTGACATTTGATTTATTATTATTTATTATTATTACTTACATATAAAAATCTAATCTAATGAATGCAATTACTTTTAGAATGAGATATTTACATAGTTGGTAAGAGGGTTAAATTTTAAAGTTTCGAATCTAGATTAACATAAAAATAACTGCCAGTGAGTGATTTATTTAAAAAAGATATTACATTGGAAAGGCATCAATTGGAAAAACTGGTCGTCCTGTTTTTCAAAAGTAGAACCACAGTAATTGCGACGTTGCGGAAATGAGCAAGAGGCGAGGCCACATGCGTAGACGAAAGCGAGGCTAAGTGTCCCCCCCCCCCACCGTCTGGTCATTTCAACATTTAAAATAAATACATTCGCCATATTGATTTGAAAGGTACCAACCACCTCCTTCTCCTTACTGTTTTTCTCTCTCTTATAGTCGACGTACATCTTTTTCTTCGGAATCAGTTGCACTTTATTGCTGTTGTTTTTCTTCTTCTTCATCATCTGCACTGCGTAATTTGCCATAACAGAGGGAAAAAAAACTTTGGAAAGTTTTGTAGTTTGTGTCATAAACTTTATTTTTTTGTCTGATCCAAGACGTAATTAAGATTACTCGAAAAAAAAAACAAAACAAAAAAACATCGGATTCATTTAAAAAGAAATAAAAAATTTATTGGGATCTGCTTAAAACTTTGGAAATAAACAAAAGAATCCCTGAACTTTAAAAGAAAACAAACTTTGGATATTTCCTTATTAACTTTTTTTTTATTGAGGTAAGTTTCAATGACAATTCTTTAAAATGGCCTTTTTAAATTAATTACTTTGTGCGTTTGAAAACTTCGTAATTTGTTGGTGTGACTTGTTTAATTACTTTTGTTTTTGTAGTGTTGTGGTTTTAATTTAATTAATTTTGTTTATTAATTATGTTTTCATTGTGAAATGTTTCATTAATAACTTTAGATCTTAAATAAATCAATTTTGATTTTTGGGAAATAATTTTGGAGAATTCTAAGTTAAAAAAAAAAAGGTGTTTTGAAACTGATTTTCCATTTTTGCCAGAGATCGTTAGTTTTAAAAAATCAAAACTTTTTAAGTTTAAAATTTTCCTGTTTTTTTTTTTTTTTTTTTTTTTTTTTTTTAATTAATTCTGGATATTAATAACTAAATCACTTCCTCATTGATTATCCACGTTTATTTGGAAAACATTTTTTCTTTTATAAAAAAAAGAAAAAAAAGATTTCATGAAATTTTTTATTTTATCAGATCTAATCCTTCACAAAACCTTTTGACAAATAATACTGAAACTTAAACGATTTTTAAAATAATTCCTGCTATGCCTCCTCTTTATTGCATTTAAAAAAAAACATTTTGTTAGTCTTTATTTTTCTGTTTGAAAAATACGTCCACGTGTTTATTTTATTGATTCATCTTCAGAGATGATCTGGGATTACCACAAAAAAGTAGACTTCATTGTTTTAATAAGAATTATACCTAAATTAAAAAAAAAACAAAAACTATGTAAAATCGCTATACTGATTGAGAAGTAAAGTGATAAAAAATTTAGATGAAATTTTAATTTTTGTTAAACTTTTTTTCTGTAGACATTCAAGATTTTCTCAGATTGTTAATAAATATTTATTAATTTATCTCTAAAAATATCGATTTTTTTTTTCTTCGTTTTTTTTGCTTAATCATAATTTATCATGTTTTTAATAATCAAACAATTTTAAAAGAAAGATTAACTAAAGCCTAAAGGTGGTGTCTTGACATGAATTAAAAACTCCTGGAAACAAACTTTTCATGCACGATCTTGTTTAAATCTTTTTTTTTTTTTTTTTTTTACACGAACTAAACTAAATTCACTACTAATTTTTTCATTATCATATAAAATTAAATTTTATCTTTTATTTTATGTAAATTGTACGAAGCAAAAATGCTTTTTTTATTTTTAAAGTATTTTGTTTGTTTTTTTTCCTCTGGCGATAATTTTTATTTTTTTAAAAATGTTTTTACGCTTTTTCGACATTTTAAGGAAAACTTCTACCCACATATTAATGATTTTGAAATTATTATTCCCCGTTTATTGCTTCCTAATATTCATACTAAATGAGTTTGAGTAACTTCGATCAAACTTACCGAAGGTTTTTATTTTTATGGTGTTAAATTTCGTAAGTCTAAACCGTAAAACGTAACGTGACATTACTTTAGTATGGAAGCCCAACTGGGCATTAAAACTTCGTCTCTCTCCATCCTCAAAAGTTGGATTGTTTTTTTTTTTTTTTTGAAAATGCGTCTCCTGTCAACATTGAATAAATCTTCATACTCATGGAAATTATTTTTTTCTTCTTTTAATACGCGACGCAGAGATTACTACTTGCGATGAAAACAAAAGTTTTTCTAATAAGCAGCTTTTTGAAATTATTGAAGTGAACTGTGAAAATGAAGAGAGTGACATACTTTTTACAGTACTCAGTCCTCCAGGAGAGAATTTTATTCTTAAGTGTTTTTCTTAGCAGCACGGTAGAAAAGTTGTAACATAGTTCATAAAACGATTTATACTAAAATAGTAAGTGCTTTCTCTGACAAAGCTTTTATCAGAAAATGACCCTGGGGACAGTTATGATTTTATAGGCTTTCCGTATTAGCTTGCATGGAGATAAGATGTACAATCTGACGTCAGATGATGACGCTTGCTTGACCATTTCATTTTTATTTATTTATTTTTTAACGCCATGGCGAGTAAATCAACTAAACATGTCTTTTTTTTTTTTTTTTTTTTTTCTTATAAAAGTGTTAGAAATATTATTTTTCACAATTGTGTTCCATCTTCCATGATGTTTATTGTTTACTGTTTAGTTTTTACTACAGCTGAGTGGCAACGTGCCAATAGTGATCACTGATAGTGATCATATATGTCTACGTTTTTTTATTTTTTTTTTTTATTCCTACTCCAACCCGTTTTTTCCTACCTAATTCATCTCAGAAAAATAAATCAAAAAAATAAAATAGTTTTTTTTTTTTTTGTCATGAAAATAGTGTTTAACATTTTTATTTTTGAATGACAGAACATCCTTCCTTTCAAAAACAAGGACCAAGACCTTGAACCAAAAATGTACCAACAAAGCGAGTTTACATTTTCGTTGGAATTTTTTTGTGTGTGTGTGTGTGAAAGGCATGAATCCACTTCTCCCTACTCTATCACATTGTTAAATATCTGAACAATCTCTGCAAAGTGCTAACTATATTGTTTGGCAGAAGAATTTGCCCTTTAGGCAAACTGACCTCTTTCATATCCGGGCAACATGCAACAAACAGTAACAAACACTAAACAACTTTTTTGACTTTAACGCAGTCTCCGCTTGGTAGAAAACTTATTTTGAAATTAAAATATGTATAAAAAACGAGAGAATAATTTTAAAAATCCATGTAATTAATTTTTTTGTTCCCTTTTTACGTCTGAGAAAATTTACTTTAATTAACTTCTGGAAAGAAATTCATTAATAAAAAAAAATTGTCACAAAACTTTGTACTTTTCACAAGAAACCTTGTTTTTGTTTGGTTTGACAGAGTTGTAGTTGATTTAATTTGTAGGATGAATAATATTTTTACTGTTTAAATAGATTTTGGGGCCAAATGTATTATAAAAAATAATCTTCGGACAGTTTTTAGGGAATAACAAAAAGTTCCCACTTTTTGTTTACTTTTTTTCTGGCCACGTTACAGATAAGAATTGAATTTGTAGATAATCGCCACCCACTCCTTTTTCCATGAATGATTTTTTTTTTGTAATAATAATCACTTTGTTTTGACGCGCCAACGTCGACTGCTCTTGTCAATAATAAAATTAGTTAATGACCCTTTTTTACAAATTCATAGTTGAATTTTTTTTTTTCCTGTTTCATTTTTATGCTGCCTGCTACTAAGTAGTGATGTATTTTGATCTGGCACGTTCTGATGGATAAACTTTGAAACTGTTTTGATTTGAGATTACTTACTACCAGTTGACTTATTGAATGAACGGGTGTATTAAGATAAAAACTCTCATTTCAATGTTTTCTGGGTTGTCGATTCTGATAAAAAAAATTTAATTAATTTAAGAGAAACAGGAAAAAATCATGTTGTCATTTATTTTTTTTTTTAACCCTTCCGGGATGTTAAGCTTTAAATTTATTGCTTTTAAAACTAAAGTCAACTTTTTATGGTTCCTGAATAAAATCATTAATTTTTTTAACCTTATCTTCTTCACCCTTAAAGAAAGACTAAAAAAAAAAGTAAACACTTTTTTACGCTATTGATTGAGTATTGACTCATTGAGTTAAACAAAAAAATAAATGTACGTTATGAAAAGTGTTTTTTAATTTTTTTCTCCAAGTTTTCCGTGTATAACTAAAAAAAAAAAAAAAAATCTGAGGTTGATCAGTGGTCATTTAAGCATAGTGTTGTTGTCCTTATTGATGGGTCGCACAAGATGGCATTTTGGGTTGGTTTGTTTGTTTTTTGTTTGAAAAGCTAAAGACAAGACAAACTTCTTACAGCCCCCCCCCCCAAATATACAGGAATGCACTCACAAAAAAAAGAAAAAAAATTCAAAATTTCAATAATTGGCGCTGGCATGCCATGCTCAACAAAACACTCGGTGGATTATAGCATTCAAAAAAAGATTTTTATTCTACCTTTCAGAATAACCGCATCACCCATCACTTGTAAGTTGTAACATTGATTACATTTTTGCACTATTTCCCTATATTGAAAGGGCTCTAAACTGATAGTTTTTTGTTTTTTTCTACTTCAGTAATTCTGTCTCGTTTCTCTAAAGAAAGAGCAAAAATTATGTCACTCCAGCAACAATAATACTTTGATTAAAGATAGTGGGATATTTTTTTTCATAAATAATTTTAAAACTGTCATAATTTATTTAGCATTAACAATACCGACCCTAAGTTTAACTATTATTCACTGTTCTTCGTGTTTGTTTCTATGACTGTTAAACACTTCTACCTAAGATCAGTATGGAGTATGGAGCCTATAGTATTCACTGTGTGTGTGTGTTTGTTTATATATAGTGGGGGAGATATGAGTCGAAGAGAATAAGGTTTTACTGGTTGAATAGACAATGAGTAAAACATTTAAGGGATGCAGATGCATAATCCTCGGCGAGAGAGCAAAAGAAAGACCAGAGTGGTTACAATATAGATGATTTGCGTATTTTTTAAAATATTTTGTATAAGAAACTAAAACGAGACAAAAACATGATTGAAAGAAGTTAAGAATACAGGCAAAAAATGAAATAAGTGCAGGGGGGGGTATGAGGAGACAATTACTTTTTTTGAGTTAACAATCGGTTTCCTCTAGTCCAGTCTCCACCAGTCCTCTAATATTTTATTTTTGTATACTAATAATTATGACTTTCTTTTTTTCTTTTTAAATTTTTAAAATATGTCTAATTTTAATTATACTTCAATCATTTAGGTATCAGCAAATAGTGTTGCAAGAAATTGTCATTTTACTGATAAGTAATAGCAAGGGGAGAAGATAGATTCTCGAATTTCGTGCCATTTCTGCAGCAAGAAGTCCAATTTCCAATTCTCAAGAGAGATGTTTCTTCATGCTGTCTTCTTGAAGCAATCAGTTCATTCAGTCTGCTGTTCTTTTTTTTAAATGAAGGTCTAAAAGAATGAGGAAATCTTGTCACAAAGAATATAGTTATGAATTTTTTTTTTTGTCTCTCTCCTCTCATCGAATTCTTTTAATATGAGGTTGGTGCAAAAATAATGACGTAATAATGTCGTTTTTTGACGTAACGTCAAAAAACGACATTATTACGTCATTATTTTTGCACCTAATAGTTTCATTTTTTTTTTTTAATTAAACTAGGATGAATACCAGTTTCATAATAATATGCAATAAGTGCTTTAACTTTTGTGTTCCTGTTGACCAGATTATTGCTTTAGCATTCAACCTGCCCTGTAAATTGAATGTTCAACTCTCCATAGCTAGCCCTAAGTATAGTCTGCCATAATATATAATGATGTCATACAAATGGTGAGATTTTGAGGGGTGTGTTTGAGTGTATTAAATGCTAAAAAGTAAAATATCTTAAATTCAACAGATGTAGTCTACCTGTCTGTTCTGCATTCAGATCAGTTGTGGATAAAGAGTTCAATAGTCAAGTTTTTGTTTTGAGTACTTTTAGCCACCTTGGCCATTATCAAGAACTAAATGTTGTCAATATTATAGGTAAATGTGTTATAGATTTAACTGATAGATCTTGTTGATTGAATCTAATCTAATTTTTACATGTCATTTGTATTCAGGCCTGTTTGAATCTTGTTCATGGAGTTCAGCTATCACTTTTTTTTCATTATGCGGCACCAGTTTACATGGGGTAGGAGGATTCTTTAAAGCTTTCCTGACATCACAGGGTTTGGTCATCAATTTGTCTTAAAGAAAGATTTTTTTGTGGGATGAATTATATAAAGTCTTTTTAGTACAATAATTCTTAAACTTGGGGAGAACAAGACAATTTTTACAGGTGCAAAGAGAGTAAGACAGTAATTTTTAATTGATGATGTATGCAGTCTCTCCTCCTGTCTTCCTGTTTCTCTCTAATGATTCTTGCTAATAAGCATAGACAAAAAGCATTTCAAAATTGACAATTATTTTTGTCAATTTTGAAATGCAAAAAGGGAGTTCTACAAGCGAGAGATGAAAGAAAAACTGTTAGTGTAGAAGTTATAGCTACATCTAGCTAGCTTAACTATAAATTGATGTGATTATTGCCTCCAATCTAGTATTGTGCTCAAATTCATATAGTATAGGTACCTTAGCAAAGAGCTTATGTGAACAGTTATTATCATGAAAATATTTACAAAAAAGGCACAGAAAGGCAATCTTATGGCAGTGGGTAAGTGACTGAAGCCAAGTTGCCAGATCAATAATATTGTTGATTCTTATTTGGATCTTATCAAGGAGCTCCAGGTAAATCATAGGCTATGAACATGTTTGGCTGTCAATCAAATGTAAATAAATCTCTTAGGATGTCTGAAAAACAAGACCCTGTATTTAAGAAATGTATGTATGTATACAGCATTTTATGCTATAAGTAAGTAATATTTCTTTCAAATCAGATTAATTTAAATTTGCTAATTTTTCACAAATAACAATTTAAAAATATTTTATTTTTGCAAGATTTTTAAAACCTAGAATTAACTTTTGCTTACAGAGCTGTCAAAAATGGCCATTTTGATTGATTTTTTAATGAAAAATAAAAACCGATTCTGATCAATATAATTTTTGATTGGAATCCACCAGAGTATTTTGCTTATTGGAAATAGTAAAAAAAAATTTTATTTTTAAAAATTAATTTTAAACCTTATACTGAATTAGTGGAGGTACCTAATTTTTAATATTCAGTTTTAAAATTTTTAAGAATTTAATATTTTAACTTCAAGCTTAAAGAATATAAGAAAAATTTTGAACTCTTAAGCAATTGAAACCCTTGACAAAGTTTAAAACCTGCCATTTTCATATAATTCTAAACATTGGAACCAGTAATGGCTTGTTTTTGTTTCATACTAAAAATGAATTGATGAATTTTATATAGAAACTTTTTTATACATTTGTATATTTAGTAAATCTCTAGTCACTTTGTATGGTTAACCATCAAGTATTATTAGTGTAAGCATCTCAACATTTTTTTTTTTTTTTTTTTTTTTTTGTATCAAGCGAAACCTGTGTCACTTATCTGCAGATTATAGTTAAAAAGCTTAATGAGATTTATCACTTGATTTAAACAAATTATCTTATGAGATTGTTAATCACTTTATTTGTATAGTATGCCAGTATATAAAAAATTGTTTCACTTAAATCTTAAGTATAGATTTGAGTGTGTGGGGGTGTTTTTTTTTTTTTTTTTTTTTTTTTTTTTTTTTGTCAGAATTGTCTCGTTTAAGGCCTGGAGATTATGAATAAACCATATATAACATTAGGGAAGGCATTTTTTTTTTTTTTTTTAGTGATGATGACAACATGCACTAAATGCCTTAAGCTGAAAGGGCTATCAAAATGTTTTAATGTTTATAATATTGTCATGGATTTGAACTTTGTGTGTGTCTTTTTATATCAAGCCTTTGATATTTTTTTTTTTTTTTTTTTTTTTTTTTTTGGTTACTTTTGGGTAGTTTTTGAGACTTATGGAAGAGTAATGTCTTTTCCATGATGACTAGGTAGGAAAGAGCTTGGTAACCAGCAGAGGCTTTGCCTTTGTGGTACTGCTTTTTTTACTCTTTTTTTTTTTTTTTTTTTTTTTTTTCTGCTCATTTGTTGTGGTTTGATTTTAGTGAGGTAGTTTCCATGATAGATTCTGTGCCTCTGTACTAGATGCCTTCATTTCTCAACTGATGGTGGTTGAATGTACAACAGATGAGTCCTTGAAGCATAGGAGTTTTTTTTCTTCTCCATTTTCCTTATAGGAGAACATTTAAACATTGATTGATTTGATAGTTTGGAATATGAGCACTAGGAATTTCCATATCTGATTTGCAAGTCAATAAGAGGCACCAAAAGGATAGACTTTCTCAAATATTTTACTGTTATATTAATATTAGCTGTCCTTCCCTTTGAAAGTTATATGATAGTTTATAAATATCAAATACTCCTTTGATCGCATACACACATTTTGTAACCCAAGTACACATCAGATAAGTACTACAGCAGCTGTTTGTGTATCTTGGGTAAGGTAACCTGGCTGAGCCCATTCCTTTTAAGGATGATTTTGAATTCAGTTGTCTTTCTCCTAGACTGCCCTACCAAGCCTAGTAGTTTACCCTACTATTTCCTACATATCTAAGGAGAGAAGAGATAGGTTCATGCCTTTTCTAGAGGCATTAGTGTAAAGTAAATGCAAATAGTTTGGGCTTAAATTTGAACTTTGCTTACTGTTTCTGTTTTCCATGTCAATAACGATCACATTAAATACATTTCAAATGGTGTCTGGGTTCTTCAGGAAATTGAAAATTGAATCCTTTATTCAATATATGGTTGATAGATTGTTCTCATTATGCTATTCATATCTTGGTTAATTATTCATTTTTTGCTAATCTTGTTTCCACTGAGTCTTGAATATGTCTGTACTATCTGACCCAGGGATTGAACTCAAAAATTGTTAGCTAATTCACTAATCAGTGTTTTAATCTTCTAGGCCATGTAGCAGTCACCTCGAAGATTGATAAATGGTTCAGGTGGAAATCTGTTTAATGGTATATCAACACTTTATGGCTCATTTAATGCTGAAATTTAATTTTCTTTGAAGTTCAGAAGTAATAAAATGTTATTCTGCTTTTATAATTGAATACATGGTAGATAATACTTAGCTTTTGTGCATATACATTTTTCTGTGTATATAATTACTAGAGGTAGTGATAGGTGTGTTTTATATTGTGGTTTGTTGAAGTTGTATTTTGGTATACAGTTTTTTCTTGTATTTTGGTATACAGTTTTTTTTCTTGTATTTTGGTATACAGTTTTTTTTTTCTTGTATTTTGGTATACAGTTTTTTCTTCTTCTTGTATTTTGGTATACAGTTTTTTCTTCTTCTTGTATTTTGGTATACAGTTTTTTCTTCTTCTTGTATTTTGGTATACAGTTTTTTCTTCTTCCTGTATTTTGGTATACAGTTTTTTCTTCTTCTTGTATTTTGGTATACAGTTTTTTCTTCTTCCTGTATTTTGGTATACAGTTTTTTTTCTTCTTGTATTTTGGTATACAGTTTTTTTTTTCCTTCTTGTATTTTGGTATACAGTTTTTTTTTTCCTTCTTGTATTTTGGTATACAGTTTTTTTTTTCCTTCTTGTATTTTGGTATACAGTTTTTTTTTTCCTTCTTGTATTTTGGTATACAGTTTTTTTTTTCCTTCTTGTATTTTGGTATACAGTTTTTTTTTTCCTTCTTGTATTTTGGTATACAGTTTTTTTTTTTCCTTCTTGTATTTTGGTATACAGTCCCCCCCCCCGTATTTTGGTATACAGTTCCCCCCCTCGTATTTTGGTATACAGTTTCCCCCCCTCGTATTTTGGTATACAGTTCCCCCCTCGTATTTTGGTATACAGTTCCCCCCCCTCGTATTTTGGTATACAGTTCCCCCCCCTCGTATTTTGGTATACAGTTTTTTTTTTTCCTCGTATTTTGGTATACAGTTTTTCTGGTCATTTTGCTATCGATGTGTATTTCTTGGCCATTTTTCTATAAAAATGTATTTTTATACTTTCATAAGATTTTGTTTCTTGGGTACAAACAAACAAATATTAGGGCCCCATAGATGTGACCCTAATAGGTGCTGCCACTCTGGTTCATGGTGTACCTGGGAACAACAGCAATTAAGAGGTGGTTCCATGTCCCTCAAAACCACCAAATCTCTCTATCAGGCTTTACTGCTGGATGTAGTTTGTCATATGGAGTTGGATTTTTTTTTTTGTTTTATCTGTCAAGATTTTTCTAATTAAAAATGTCTTTGTCACCTGTTAATGTATTTGAAATGCCTTTTTGTCAGATGTAACTTTTATGACAGTGTTGTTTGATCCTTATCTATTTCCTTTAGTGCAGAAGAGGACATTTAATTGCATTAATGGCTAGTTGCACGTGAATCCCCTGAAGTTTAAATCCAATGCCAGTCACTCATCTATAAATATTTTTGATCTTGGATTATCAAAGCAAATTCTCCTTCAGTTATTGATTTTGATTATATTTGAAAGCCATTCAAAACTTTTTCTTTTTTTAAGAACAATGAAAACTTAGAGCTGTCTCCATGTTTCTATTAAAGGCAGGATTGAGCTAATGACCCTAATTAGTAAATTAAATCTTTAGTGGAGATTGACAATATACACTTCATTTATTGTTTTATTTGTCACAATATAAGAAGTCTTAACAAAAGGTTTTTTTTTTCTTTCTTTTAAATTTCATTATTTAAGAATATCCTAAAGAAAATCATTGATAAAACACAATTCCAATTTATTTATTGTTACTATGGTTCTTCCAGCCATTTACTTTCTAGCTGTTCCTTCTAAACATTGATCTATACCAAATTTACTTGCACTTTAGAAGAAAAAGAAACCTGTTTATAATTGTGTTTAACTTTGTTTAAAAGTTCATTCCCTGAAATATTATTTTTTTTTTTTTTTTTTTTTTTTTTTTTTTTTTTTTAGATTAATACAATTATTTTCAGCTCCTGGATTTGTAATACTTAAAATGAATAAACTTCAGAAATATCAGAAGAAAGAAAGAAATAATGAATTGTTGAAACTAATTTTCTCAGGAAATTGCTGATCATGGCTCTCCACAATTTCCTTTCCTTTGTTTTACAATATAATGTTAGCAAATGTATGTTAATTGTGTTTCATATAGTAGATTTGAATTCACTTGCCAATTTTCATTCTTTTTTTTTTTTTTTTCCCTTCTGGTTTTCATGTTAGAGATTTTGAGTTTTAGACAATTTTTAGTTAAAAATTATTTCTATTTTCATGCAATGACAACCAAGTTAATCAGATTTTACAATTATTAACCAGCATATCAACTGGCATTCTTGCTTACAAATGTATTCATACATAAACTGATCACTCTTTTGGCGAAGCAACACCCTCCTCTTCCACCTCAGATATGCACAACATTACAACATAGTTGTAATATATTCTGAAAATCTTGGCATATGTTGTTAAAAATTTCTTTAAAAAGATGTGATATACCGACAGGAGAAATTGAAAAGAAGCTTAATGAGTTTTTTTTTTTTTTTTTTTTTCAAACAAAAACATTTGTTTCAAATTTAAACATTTTATATAAGTTGTAATAAGCCTTTAATAATTATTTTCACACAATCATGTATATTTACAGATTGTGACAGCTATTAGGGAGATGTGATTAAATATACTTTAATGTTTAAAAAAAAATTATTCAGTATTATTGTTCTTTAGGTAATAAGCATTATAGTATAGCACAAATAGTTATTGTGGAAAAAGGAATTTTTGACAATATATGCATTTTTTACTTATTTATGACATTCTTTTACTTTTAGTTATAGATAATATAAATTATTACTAATTTTTTTTAATTAATAACTATTTGTGCTAAGTTGTTGACATTAATAGCTAATCTGCTGATGTGTTAAAATTTTTGAATAATGCAATAAAAATTTAAATTTCATCTCTCTGATAGATGTCATGATTTGTTAAACCAGTTTTGAATTCAACCAAGTTTATCTGCTTAATTTTTTATTGTATTTTTCCAATTTTTGCCTAAGTTGTTGCATGTTGAGATCAAAATTGTAGATAAACTGTCTAAAGTTCTTTTTTTTTTTTTTTTTTTTTTTTTTTCTTTTGTTTGTCATCAAGTACTATCAACTGTCTTGGTCATTATCAAAAAATGGATGTTAGTTTGGTAATTTCTCTAAGCATTGTTTAGATGTGGCACAGGGCTGAAATTATGTTCTGAATTCTTGGGAATAATTTGGTTAGATGTTTTAGACAAACCTTGTTAGTTGAATTTAACAGAATTTGTTTAAATGAATTTTGGCTGCCTAAATATACTTTTTTATATAGTTTTCAACCTGACATTTCTTGAAGAGTTTCAGAAAGAATTGAATATTTTGTAATTAGAACATGTTATATTTATGAAATCCTTAAGTTTCTACATTATTTGTGAGTTTTAGCTTAAATGCTCATTTAATTCTTCTTCTGATCAACATGGAGTTAGATTTAAAATTAGGATTTCACATTAATGAGTTTAAATTGCAATGCATTTTTAGAAAAAAACTAGACTCCTTTGATTTGTATAAGTGTACAGCCTTGTTTATACTATTTACATGTAGACTTTTCTTTTTTTTTTTTTTTTTTTTTTTTTTTTTTTTAACCATTTTACCTCAAGCAAGGCAATAAAGATACTCAAACTCTAGGGGGTTACTGAGTGTTAGCGAATATGAGGAAAAATATCAAGGAGAAAGAACAATAAAAGAACAGGAATTAAGAAAACAGATGATGATGATGATTGACATTGCACTTAAATTTTTAAAAATCAAAAGTTGAGCAAGAAGCCAGAAAACTTCCATAAGTGGTAAGTACGATAGAATAAAATTTTAGCATGTAAGTTATAGTTACATCTAATAATTTCAACTGGAAAATGTGAGAGCTTGCTACGAATGTAGTACTGCATTTAAATTCATAAAGTTTAGGTACAAAATTCATCAGAACAATTACCATGAAAGTATTTATAGAAAAGGCAGAGGGAAACCACATTACAGTAGTGGGGAAAATGACTGAAGCTGAAATGCTAAATCAGGACCAATGACATTGCAGATTCTTCTTTGGATTTTTTCAAGAACCTCTAAATATATAGCAAGAACACCAGATCAGATGTGAAAGCAATATTCAAAGCAAGGATGAATGGTGTGGTCTTCATTTTTTTTGTTGTTATCATGTTTTGTCCTGTGTACTAGATTAAAGCATTGGTTTGTGAATTTAGTGACATAATAATTGTGAGTTCAATCCCTGGGCTGGACAGTGTGTGTATTTGGACGGAGTGGAAACAGACTGAGCAATAACTAATAAGTACTAAAAATAGGAACTAGATGAGATATCCGTAGACATGGGCAGTGGAATGAGAACAATATATGCTGTAGATTAAATAAAGGATTCAATACAACAAAGATAAAGATAATAGTCCATGTGAAAATAGTGTGAATAATAACTTCTCATCTCAGAAATTCAGATTGAAATTCTGTTCATGCTTATGTAATAGTTCAGTCATTGATATTTTCATTATAATCGTGGATGTGTAGAAATTACAGCAGAAGCTGTGTTCTTGAACACTAGATTTTTTTTTTTTTTTTTTTTTTTTTTACTGGAATACTCAAATTTCCATGAGTGTGGCCTTAAACACAAATGTTTCATTGGTTTGATCTTAAACAATTTTAGTTGAAGAACTGTTTTTTTTTTTTTTTTTTTTTTTTTCTTTCACTATATCCATGCCAAAACAAAAGAAAAATGCAGATTTTATTGTTTGTCTATAATCTTTAAGTTTAATGTAACAATGTTATTGATTGATTTGTTTTCTCTGGTTTATCAACCCATTGCAGGTTATTTAAAGCCAGAAAATATCTTTTTAGATTGTAAGAATTTGTTTTTGGAGAAAATGATTTTGTGATACAAGTCTAACACGGAGGGAGAAGAGATGGATTCATACCCTTTCCCAAGGGTATCTGCACACAAGTAAATATAATGAACTCAAGTGGAATTGGAACTCTACTCTCTGATTAACAATTCTGAGGCATTATCATTAGATCACATGTACATTCAAGCTTATAGCACTTGATATTCTCAAGCATCACCTATCTACATACTGCTTAACTTTGGTAATTGTACAGGAACCAGTGTTTCAACGTGATGTGGCTGTAAGTCTAATAGTGTTATAAATGCATACAAAGTAAGTGTAAAACAGATGACAAATTTAATCTGATCACTTTTAGCAACATTTGGTTGTTCAGTCCTGGTTGTTGAATTCTTCAAACTTCTGCAGAAGAAAAAAATTCACTCAGCAGGGAATTGTCCTGGTTTTGGATTGCAGTTCCCAAATTTTGTCAGTTTATTTATTTTTATTTATTTATTATTTTTTTTTTAAAGCTGTCTGTGTTTATTGTATAACAGTATCTGTCCTACACTTGTAATGGGGAACACATTTGGAGCGATTTGAAAAGAAAATACGAAAGAAACTTCACAAAATAAAAGCTTTCCGTATTTGGTAATAGTTTACAGCCAAGAACAAAGTAAATATGTTGCCTAACTTTAGGATTCTATGTGCATGTAGAAGAGAATATGCTTGATTAAAGGCCACAGACAAGGAATGGTTTTTAATTTGTTTTAGTTAACCTTTCCTGTTCCTTTATGAATAAATGTAGGTCAGTGGTTAATGTATATAAGAACTCACTAAAGGTTTTTTTTTTGTTTTTTTTTTTTTTTTTTTTTATCAATTGCTTTCAGCTATTTATTTAGCCATTATAATGATTCAAGACTTTTTCAAAAGGAGGCAAAAACTGATTATGAATACAGAAATTGGAAAAGTTAAAGACAGTCTCTCATAATATTCAATTTTGGTACTTGTGGGTTATCTGCTGACACTTTAAATTAATTTTCCAACTTTTTCACAAATACAGATGTCAAAATATATACTATTTGTTTCTCCAAATAACAAACATTAATCGTATTATTTGGGTAGAATGAATGTGGTTGCCATGATAGTAGCCTTTTCCACATGGTAAGATCTCAAGAGGGTGTTGTACCGTTCTTTGGTGATGCTTGTTCCTCCATGTTGCTGATTCCCCACAAATATTCAATATTCTAGAGTGTGGACTTTAGCAATGTTTACCAAGAGAATTGTATTAGAGCAGTTGGGAACTTGAACGATGAAGCGATCGTTTGTTTCATAGCAAATTCTTCAAAGGACCTATTGTTGTGGTAAAATGCATGTGACATTGTTCTCACGCCTCAGGATCCGGCTCTCATCATCTCGACCATGTTCTTTTGCTGCAGATCTTGGATTACTAGGTTGGCTAGTCTGTTGATGTATATCTCTTTCATGTAATTGTTCCTGTCGATCAGTTATTTTCAATTCCCAGTTCGTGCTTGCACCATTTTAAGGGAAATGTTTCCCAACACCAGGCATATATGAAGTGAAGCACAGTGACCAAGTTAAGGTGTGAGTTCCCAGTGTGGAGTCCAATTTGCTGCTTGCAGTTTTTTGTGTTACACTTCCAATAGATCCTGGTGCCAAAGTAGATCTTCATTGGATGGTCATATTTGCAGTGCTTCTCAGTTGGCAGGATCCCTTTATCTTGAAGTAGGCAGACAGCATCCTCTTTATTTCTTGGTAGGTCCCAATGATTCATTTAACAATCTGAAAATAAATAAATACGACATCTGTCTTTATCAAAAATGGTGACAGACAACCCACAAGTACCCATTTTTTTTTTTTCTTTTCAATTACAAACAAGCTAATATTTAATTTCAGAAATGATTGTCAATATTCTTGTATTATTTCAAACTATTGTTCTCATCTTGATTGAAATCATCAGGTGTCTATAGATTGAACAATAACTGAGATCATATTGACAAAATATCACAATCAGCAGATTATCCCATATCAGCCTATCAATGGATACCTGATGATGATCAGAGGGTACTTCATTGTTATGTTGTCTATAATCACCTCTGTATTAACCAAGATGATGATAACAATAGTACAAAATAATACAAGCTGTCCGACATCTGAATGAAATGTGTAGAGAAACTGTTCAAAGTTGATGTTTTGGTTTGCATACTTTCAACCATCTGTAGTCATTGTCAGTAATGTTAAAGTTGTCGGTGTCATAGTGAAACATTTTCCTGGCATTTTTAGACATGCTACATCTGAAATAGAGGTAATTAACATCATGTAGAATAGTTTCAAAATGCTTATATTAACTTGCTGAAATGGAAATGCATCTGCAGTAGTGCTGCACCTAACAATGTTTGTCATCTGAGAGTGTGGCATCGGACTGAAACATCATTATCACTAACCCAGGATATCCTAGCATTATCTTGCGGTACCATAATATTTTCAGTTGAAAGTTGGCTCAAGATATACTTGTCGCATCCAACTGCTTTGTTACCTATTTTTATCCAAATTATTAATTCCTCAGAATTATGAATCTTTGGTTGTTGTTTTTTTTACCTCTTGCTCCTCTAGGTCTGTTGGGTGTCATCTTTGAAAAGAAATGTTAGTGTCACAGCATTTACTTTTGTTTATTTATTAAATCTATCACCAATATAAAATCAGAATCTTTTTTTTTTTTTTTTTTTTTTTTTTGTTAACAATAGAAGTAGAATATTGTCTGGTTCACACTCCTTCCCAGGACCCACTTGTATCTTAGTGGCATTATTGCCTTCCTTGGGGTGAAATGATTATAAAACAAAACAAAAAATATACTTATATTTCAGTTAGAAATATGAAACTGCATTCAAAAATCAAATGCATGAATTCTGTTTATCTTTTTTTTTTTTTTTTTTTTTTTTTTATAAGTTCTAGAATGGTCTTTGTAATACTATATGTCCAATCTCATTTAAAAAAGGTGCAAATTGTCCCTAATGATACAGAATGAATAATTCCTTGTTAACCACCTTCCATCATCATTTCTGGCAGCCATTTAATGCAAATTTCATCTTTCCAAGTTCTTTTGAATAAGACTTCTCACAAATAACAAATGATTTTCTGTTATGTTTTTTTTTTTTCATTCTGTATCTACATTCTATTTCCTAATTATTTTATTTTCTCTTATCTAATGGTTTTAGTTTAGATATTTCTGTTACATGGTATGGCTGACTTTTTATCTAGTGTTGTTTTGTTTGTTTTTTTACTTTTTTGTTAAGCAGTTTTGTGTAAAGTTTTTGAACAATTGTTGTGTATTTTTTTTTTTTTTTGTTGTTGTTCAAGTGGTTTTATGTAACTGAAAAGTGACTTGATTAATTTTTTTTAATTATTAAGTGGTTATTTTTTCATGTTATATTGTGATACCAATGGAAGCATAAATTAACAAATATATGTGTGTGTATGCCACCACCAAAGATGACTTATTGTAGCATTTTGCAGATTTGATTTATTAAATTGACTTTGTGCTTAATTTTAAATTCTTGTTCTTTGTTTAAATGTTTTTGGTATGATTCAAAAAATATTTTTATGAATTACTTTGTTTAACAATTGGTATTAAGCCAAAATCTGTCATACCAATAGTAAATGGGTGATAAGTTGAGAATTTTTCTTTTATATGTTGTCCCTTCAGTGCATAGCTGATCATGACTCTCCACTTCTTTTTATCCATTGTAGCTCTTAGCAATGGTTGTTTTTTTTTTTTTTTTTTTTTTTTTTTTTTTTTTTTTTTTTTTATTATTCTTCCCACTCCTTTTTCTGCTTTCCACTTTCCTATAAGCTTTTACAAAAGCTTATAAGAAAATCTCAATAAACTTGAATAGGGTCTTTGTTGAAAAAATAGTTTCACAATCTTTTCCTAAATCCCAATTTGTGTTGGCATGCTACTAACTTGTGTACACTCATTCATAAAATCTACTTCAAAATTAAATATAAATATTTGACAGGATTTTTTTTCTCTCACTTCTTTGCCTTTTGTTGTCACTCCTGCTCAAACCATAGGGCCAAGCCTGCAGGTTGGTATTCTAGGTGGGAATGTGAATACTTATCACATGTTTCTATAGCAACTCTTGTCTGGTTAGAAACCAACTAGTCATGTTACATTAGAGTGTGCTCCAATATTGTACTAATTGGGTATTTCCCACATGGCAGCACCAACTTGTAGCAATAGACTTCATTTCATGACACCATTACTTCCACTCCCAACTGACCTTCAAACTTTAGATTGTAAGCTGGGCAATTATTAATCAATGTTTCCACCAAATCGGACTTGCTATATAAAGTTTGCTTATGAATATTGGGTTTTCACTAGAGTATTTGAAAATGGTGCTTCTTTGCTCATGATTGAAATAATTTTATTTGATAATTAATACCTATTACAGAGGATAGAATCTCTTAACTCTAGGAATAATTCTATAGTTTGTCCCCACCTTTTTTTTTTTTTTTTTTTTTTTTTTTTTTAACTACTAAAAGAACACGTTTTCACTTTGAATATAATTTTTAAGAGCATTTTTGATTGTTTTGGCTTAATTAAATTTATTACTTAAATAATTGACTTTATTACTTGTGAATATAGTAAAAATATATAAATTGTTCATATGATTGCTTTTTTTTTTTTTTTTCTTTCTCCATGAAAGATTAATTAATGTTTTTTTTATTTTTTTTTTTTATTTTTTTTGTTAATATAAAACTCTTTACTCATTAAATGTAAAAAGCCTTGCAGCATAAAGTTTTCAATATATGAAACTACTTAAGATTCAGAATGCATCCACCTCTCACTCTATCAAACTTACTTTTTCAATTATTGACTAATATAGCTTTTTAAAAGTTTAATTTCAGTGTCTAGACTTTTTCTTTCTTTTCCTTTTTTCTTTTTTTTTTTTTTTTTTTGTTTCTTCATCTTGATGATTGGGATTTAGCATGGTTACAATGTTACTTTGATGAGGAAATGATTCATTTCCTATCTTCACATGAATATAACCTTTCGACTTTTTTTATAAAGCTCCATACATTGATGCAATAGATACCATATATTATCCTGATAGTAATGAATTTATATAGCTTACATAGATATAAAAATTATTTGAACTAGCATAGTACCCATGAAAAATGTTTTACGTATAGATCAACAATTTTGCAATAGATCAGTGTAACATATGTGCACTTTTACTTCATTCATTCATTTATCTCTCTCTTGGTGTGTGTATATATATATATATATATATATATATATACTCTCTATTGGATTGGTGGGGAAAAGTGTGAGGAGGCTGCCTTCTTTTGTCTATAAATATTTTTCATAGCAGTTGAGATGAACATTTCTCTCTGGTGTCTCAAGTGCATGAATTTAAGTGCACTATTAGTAACTAGGTATCACCATTTTACTGCTGAACTATCTAGATGCAACCATATGTTCTATCCCAATAATTTCTTTTCATGTCTGTGGAGCTCCCTTCCAATTTCTTGTTTCCCTGCTACCCACAATCTTCAAAAATTTAAATGCAATGCCAATTGCCATTTTCAGTTTTCCTGAAACCTGTTCTTTTATTGTCCCTTCTGCTCACTAAAGTCTTCTCCTTCTCTTTCACTCTTAGTAACCACTTGCATCTTAGTGGCATTATTTCCTTTCCTGGGGTGAATTGATTAAAGAAAAAAAAAATAAAGGTATTTACTCTGGTCCAAGGCTATAAATAAACTAGTAATAGTCTGTGAGATTAACTTGCTAACCCCTACTTTATGATGAGGGACTCAAGACACCCTGGATAGATATTAATTCAGAGTTGCATTGAGAGTTGAATGGGGTGAAATGATTAAAAAAAAAAAAAAAACTGAACAAAAAATATCTAGAGTAAAACTATAAAGTGGGTGAAAGGGAAAGAATGAAAGAAACACATTCAAAACCTGCTGTCTTTCATCATTCAATCTTCTCTTCCAATCAGTCTTATTACCTCTTTACTCTTTTGATCTTTTAAAATAGGGGAAGCTCTATTTTATTAAGTAGGTTGATACTATGGCGGTGATATGAGATACTAATTTACGTTTTTTTAGTCCTTACTATTAGGTTTTAACACAAGTTTTTCAATATACTTCTTCCAGTTGTTTCATTCTGTTCTTTTACCAGCATTTTCTTCAGTTCACAACTGTTTTAACAAAGACACTGCTACCTGGCATTGCTATTACAAGGGAGACATCTCTACACAATGAAAGGTTACAGATATGTGACAAAAATATACCATTCTAATGAATATATACTGGGTTGAAAGAAAAGTTTGTAGCATTAGAAAATGTGATTTTGTGCTCCACATGACTAAATTTAAAAGATAATATAATAAAATCCACTCACAAATCATTATTAAAAGATGTGTTGAAATTCAGAAATATATACACACACACACACACACACACACACACACACACACACACTGTGAGTGGCAGCAAAATTCTCCAAATCATGTAACAGTGTGAGATAATTGTTCATCCCACAAAATGTTTAATATCTAAAAAAAAAACAAAAAAAACACTAAGTTGAGTTATTCAAATTGAAAGAGAACAGGTTAAAATTGTTTTGTGTCAGCTCCACTGTCTTCCCAAGTGAGCAATGGTGATAGGAAAAAGATTATTCAGGCTTTCGGTAATAATATCAATATTCATACTCTGGTTTCCATCTTCAAAGTCAATTCAAGAACCATCAGGAGAATGGTGAATAAGTTTAAAAAAAAAAAAAGGGGAATAGTAGAGAGGAAAACTGGATCAGGAGGTTACAACAGCAAGAGGGATCATTATTTCAACTTTAAGCTAAATACATTCTTATTGTTCAAAGTAGTCCAATAGTGTTATAAAAACTTCAGAGAATTCCAGTAAGATATCTTTAGTCATTTCTAAGATACTGTGGTTCAATGCTTAATCTAACAAATGGACAATTTTGCTGTTACACCTGGGAGTGTGTGTAATATATATAATTCAAAATTTGAAATATTTTTGCATTAAAAGTGAAAATGACAGAAGATACATTTTTCACTATTTGACACTCTTTGATTTATGATAAAGAAAAAAAAAAACAAATGCTGTAGAAATAGCAAAAAAGCTATATGCTGTTTACAGAGATGGTTCCATAGCTAAGATTACTATTGATAAAGGGGTTCACTAGGTTTAAAAATGGAAATTTTTATCTGGAAGATTGAACATTCTGGCAGGCCTGCAGTTGTTGATAACCAAATGAAAATGTTGATTAAAAATAATCCAGGTCACACGCCACAAGATATCAGATACTTCACACATCTTGTATAAGTGTTGTAGGGCAGTTGATAACATTTGGAGATATGAATTGCCAATGTTTGGACACTTCATGATTTAACAGGAAAAAATTGTGGACCACATTTCCATCTGAACTTCTCTGCTTAAAACATAACAAAACAATACATTTTTTAAAAGAATTATTGCAGGCAATGAAAAATAAGTGTTTACAATAATATAGTGTGAAAATGGCCCTTTGGAAAATTAAATGAATTACTAAAGGTGATGGTCTGTATTTGGTAAAATTGGAAAGGCATTGCGTACTATAAGCCCCTTCTACAAAAATCAGATGTTGAATTTTGACAAGCAATTGATAAGCATCCAAATCTGGCCAATCAGAAGGGTGTCACTTCTATTAGGTCAATGACAGACCTCACATATTTTTGTAGACATGGTACAAGAAATTGGTACAACTTGGATGTCCTACTGTTATAGTAGGACATCCAAGTTGTACTCACCTGAGCTTGCACTTTTGTATTACCACTTTCTTATTTTCTACCCTTACAAAATTCTCTTAAATTGGAGAGGACTTTGATTTTCTCAAAGACTGCAAAAACCATATACAGTTGGTAGGATGAACTTGTGAATCTGTCTCAAAGAAGATGCAACTATTTGCTAAATGTTTTGAAAGGGTTAAAACAAAAATATCAATTCCCATGGTGAGGTCTAGAGTATTTGGAAATGATAAACAAATTTTGAAGCAAGGTATTTTGACTAAGCAGTTGGCAAGAATCGCAAGGTCAAAATCATTAAACCTCAGATCTTGCTGACATCACAATCACAGGACATGGCAAATGAACATGTGCAGGAAATTGGGGTATACCCAAAAATGCATGTGTGCAGAAATTTGGATGTCTCGAGTGTGAAGTAAGTCCACCTCCAAGGGATCATGTGCTCAGAATTGACCAGTCTGGTTGAATTATGGTCAGGAGGAAAGATTTTCACATGCGCAGCATTTACCAGCCAGTTAGAGCAAGTCAGGGGCCTGTCACACAGTCATCGGAAGAGCTGCTAGGAAGAGTAGCCAAAGAACAGTCATTAAAAGAATTTGTCAGGAGTGAGACTTTACTAAATTGTAGTAATAGTAAAAATTACTTTTCAAAACTGAAATACAGAGAACTTAAATGAATAGGTGCATATTGTTGTAGCTAATAATTACACATGCAGCATCAGCAGCAGTGAATATTACTGGCATTAAATTAAATCAACTTATTATTGGTTATAAGGAGTGTGTTGACTTATTACTTGACAGAAGTTATTTGTAATACAGCTATAATCAGACTAGTATAGTTGATTCCATCTTGTTCCAGAGATCTGGCAAACTTTGTCTGATACATCTTTTACAGGATCTTAAAAAAAAAAAAAGTCTGCATTGGCATGGGAAGACTGGTAGAAGATTGCTGATTGACTATTTGGGACAAAGAAGTAGATGGAACCACCCAGAAACATTGGTCAGAAGTGATAAGACATTAGTGACTGTTAGTTGGAGTGAAGAATGGGTATTATTGTTATGGTACAATGATCAATGATATGACCCCAGCAGTGGTGTTATAAGGTGAAAGGTAGTGGTAGAAGCTGGCAAATATATTGTTGGATAAATCTGTGTGCAATTATCTAAATGTTGTCTTTGAAATTTACCTAAAATGCTAAAAACTTTTGCTTTAATGCATAATTCCCTACCTCTCATAGAATAATCGGTGTCTATTCAAGAGAACATGTTTGGGGGTTATATATATATATATATATATAATGATAGAATTTTTTTTTTTTTATATGTATCGAAGAATTTTGGAGGGAAGATTTTATAACAAATCTGAAAAAAGTTTCCCACAAAAACGTTTTCCGCTTTATCAATGTGTTCAAGGTTAATGCAGAGATTTTATTATGCAACTTGTGTTTATAAATAGAAGTAAAGTAGAGGAAAAATAGTGTTAAGCTTTCAAGTATTGAATTTGAGCTAACTCTAAAATATTCTTAAAGCTGGTGTGTAAGGGAAAGTAAACTATGGGGGTGAAATGATGTCATTTCTTACCTAATAAATGAAAAAATTAATTTTTATTTATTTTTGTAATATAATTAATACTTGTTATAAAAAAAAAAAAAAAATGACCAGATGAATATTTTAACATGGAATTCAAGATCCTTTTGAATACCAAGAAGTTGCTTTCCTTCAGAGCACTTGTAAGCTTTTAGCCGTTTTGTGTTTTAAATATAATAAAGGAAAAGTGAAATAAATTTTCTACATTGCTATAACGTAAAAAAAAAAATTGCTAAAAAAAAGCATACTATGATGAAAAAATCCCTGCACTTTATAAAACACTGTTTTATTGTCAAAATTTTTCTTATTAAGAGGAAAGACCAAATATTTTTGATTATTTTGTTATATTTTTAAATCCTTTCTAGTATATTTGAAATTTTGCTTTAATATTGTTTTTTTTTTGTGTCAGCTGGTAGACCAAAGATTAGTATGGGAAATGAAGCACCTTTTTTGTGGTAAAAACACATTGTTTTGGAAATTCTTGCAAAAATCAAATAATTGTCAATTTTAATGAAATTTTCAGGACTTATTCACAAACAAATGAAATTTTTTTTTTTTTTTTTTTTTGACATCTCTTACCTCTCCACTTAATTTTATGAAATTTTGAGAAACTGAAATGCCATCTTTATATTAAAAGCAGGACTTCTTGGAGAATTAAAATCATTCTTTTATTTTTTTGTCAAATACCATTTACTTAAAATCTCTACTCTGAATTGTAAAATTAAAAAATGTAATGAAACTGACAGTACTTAATTAGAAAAGCTTTTGTTTTTATAAATAAGATATATTAAGACACTATTGCCTAAAGAAAAAAATTCTTTTCAATGAATAATGAATTTTTACAAGAACTGTTTTCATTTTTTTAAAAATTTAATTAGAATAAATTATTAAATTGTAAATTTTTTAAATTTTGTATTAATTTCATCCTTTTAGATATATATTATTTAGTAAAAACTATATTTACTAATCATAAATGGAAAAGCTTAGTACAAATCATCAAACATATTTTTAAAATAATCTTGAATTTTTGTATGTGTATAAATGTACTGATTTTTGTAGATACGGTTGCCCATACATGACATTATCAGAAAATAAGAGCAATAACTATAGTAAATTTAAAGTCAGAAAGTAACTAACTAAAACTTAATAAAACATTAGATTATGGATATTTTCTTAAAATTTTAAGATTACTATGTACTCACATTTGCATTATATAACTTTTTATTTTTTTATTTATTTTTTTTTATTTATTTATTTTTTATTTATTTATTTATTTTTTTATTCTTTTTTTTTTTTACAGCTAAAGCCAGCATAGAACACTAGATAAAAAAATAAACAAAACAAAACCGTCATTGAGCTGTAAAAAAGCAGTCAACATAAACAGCTACTGCTGTGTTAAAAAAAAATGCCTTTCTGTGATATTTTACTTAACGTAAATGATATTTCTTTCAAATCAGATTAATTATACTTTAAATCAGCTGATATTCTCCAAATAAAGTTTCCGTAAAGTATATTTTATTTTTGGAAGATTTCTTTTTAATAAAGTAAATTACATTATGATGAAAGATGATTTAAAAAAAAAAAAAAAAAGCTTTCATTTAATTTAAATTAGTTTTGAAATACAGCAGAGTATCTTGCTTATCGGAAATATTAAATTTAATCTATAAGCTTAAACTAAAAGGTGCAAGAAACATTTTTCATTTTGAAAAGTTAATTTTAAACTGCAGTTGTCGTATTTACTGTGGTGGTATCTAAGTATTGATGTCTTAACTTTTTGTATTTTGTGTTAGAATTTTGGAAAAGTGGAAATAAACATTGGAATGACTTTGTGAGACAATATTGGAAAAGTTGTAATGTCTTAAATATACTGATAATAAATAATATAGGAAAAGAATGTTCAATACAAAAGTAATATATAATCTTTAGGTTCTGTTATAGAATCTCTATTTTTTTTTTTTTTTTTTTTTTTTTCTTCTTAGCTACCCTTTCTTTTCTTTTTTAGTGTGCTGAAAGGTCTGGATTACCTATTTCCAAAAATCAGTATTAAAAAAAAAGGTGTATGGAAGTAGAAATATTTAGGCTCATGTGTGATGTGGTTGCTGGAAGGTTCCTTACAATGACTTAAAACCATGAAATGGTAGCTACTCTTTTGCATATTAACCCAACAAACAGTTCAACACACTTGACATATCATTTCTCAAGTTTCTCCATACCCACACCACTTACAAGAAAATTCTTATTCATTTTTTACCTTTTCCCCATGTTTTCTCTTTATATAAGAATGATGTCAAATTTGCATTTATATTTTTATAGCCATTTCTTTTTCTCATCCATTGTTTAGTTGCATATAAATGGAAAATGTTTGCTGGTCTCTTCTCCAGACAGCCAAATCTTTTCATATATTGGACAGTAATATGAAATTTGGTATGCATACATATTGGGCCCAAGGGAAGGTTTTAATTGGGGGAAGAATTATATATATATATATATATATATAAAATATATATATATATATATATATATATAATTAACAATTATCATTTGTAATCATCCCATATTATTAGACTGTAATTTTTGATGTTATTAATGTTCAATCAAGAAATTGACTTTAAAAAAAGCAATATTACACCCCAGTTATTGCTCCCCCCTAGATTTTCTACAGTAATTCTTCATTGGAAGCTAACCAGGAAAAAATTGAATTCTCTTTTAGTTTGTCTTTTTTGAAACTAATTGCTCATCATAACCAGTGATAACAAAGAAACAGGAGGCAGGTGAAGAATGACATTAACAAAGATTGTAAAATAGACTTTTTTTTTTTTTTACTTTGTATAATTTATCTTTTTATAAGGATTATCTGTGGCGTGGACTGTTTTAGGCTTTTACTAAAATTTTATAAAGCAGTTGAGATAATAAATTAACTAACAGAAATACACATTTATGGTAATAAATTCAATTTTACTATCAAGCCTCTGTAAGTTGATGCAACCTCCATGAAATTGAGTAGGGACAGATAAGTGAACATTTAATCTTTATTTTTAATGCTCTGTCTTTTGATATTGAGCACTAAAATTACAAACATGGCTTGCTTTAAAAAAATACAAAAATACCTTGGTCAGGTGATTTAAAAATTTTTTTTGTGTGTATGTGTGTGAGAAACAGTATTTCTTTGTAAGTCAGCACTAGTTTAAAGTATTTGTATATACAAATTTGCTACCAAAGATTAGTGATAGCAACTTACCAATATGAGTCCTTCCATTAAATTATATAACTGATTTTTTGTTTTTATAAATCTGTATGTATAAACATAGATTTAAGGGCCATTTTTATTTCTCTAATGCATTTGGTACTTCAAAATTGTTGACATCAAATCAAATAATTATCAATGTCTATTTATATAGTCCAGCTAGAGTGTGAAGGGAGATAAATATGGGTAATAACTTTGAGTGGTTATTTCCTTAGTCATTTTGGTAATCTATACAAATATCTGCATTTAGACAAAATTAGTTTCTAGGCAAAATTAACTGTTTAATTAATCAATTCCTTTACTCCTGTGTTTCTTAGATTGCAATCTTATATGTTCAAGACTTTCATGTGAGGTACTCGGATACATTTGTCTATTGATCATCTTGCTTCAATTTGGTTTTGAAATACATTTTGTTGTCATCTGTTTTGTTAATCTTTTACTTTTGAGATTATTGCCATTTCACTGTTTTATTAAATACCATAAAATTCTTAACATGAAACGGTATTGAGCAAAAAGCGATTTATATAATACTAGGAGTAAGGGATGCATTGTAGATAGTATTGCAAGTCTAAAAAAATATAAATATAAAAGGGACGGATTTGAATTTCAATATATTGTTTCAAGACTTTTGTTTCATTTAATTTTGGTATTAAAATTTAATAATTTTAATGAAATTGTTGTCTTTTTTTGATGGCATGCATACACTAATATTTATTATAAACAAGACCCCCCACCCTTCCAAATCTAAATTCTCATATATTTATTTGTAAGTATAATGTAATAGGTGCTGTGTAAGATCAGATTTCTTGTATTAGGATGAGAAGAATTAGCTGAGACAGCTGTATTAGTGGATTAAAAAGAGAGAAAACTTAATTTATTGATTCCTATCAGTTCATTGGGTTTGAAATCATCAAGGTGTTAAGTATTTCATTTAAACTTGTTTCAATCTTTTTGCACACTTGTTATCTGGTATATCTACATAGGTCCTCATCTAAAAGAGTGAAACTATATGCAAAAATCATTTGCACTTTGCAGAAAAGTTGATGAAAGCAATTGAGCTGATTTTATTCTGACTTGGCCTATTTTAACCTTTATTTGTAACTGCTAATTTGGATGGACTTTGTTGTAAAGATTATTTCTCTGTATTGTCTGAATGATTACTGAGATCTTTGGTAAAGTTGATATTTAAAACTGATAACTTTTACAAATTTGAAAATTATTAACTTCCAGAAAAAAAAGATATAATTTAAAACTTTATTGAATATCTTTCATTTCACTTTTATCTATTTTTCTTTTAAACTTTAAAAAAAAAAAATCAACAGGCATCATCCCATGGGTTTTCCTTTAAGCTCTACCAAAGAACTTCATATTAATGTTTTGCAAAATTGGCACACTTTCCTTTGCAATAGTGATTTAATTTAAAGTATTTCATACTGCTTTTCTACAAATATATTTCAAGTTCATATTGTTTACAAATAGTACAAACAAATAAAAACTTGTTTGTAGAATTTGTATTTAAACAAAAAGCTAATATTTAAGTGACTTGATGTTCAAGCATTTAATCAGGGATTTCATGAAGTTATATAAATGTGACTTTTCTAATTAGGCTGAGAAAACTAAGCAAATATAAAAAGACACTGTCTGAATTTCTGGGTTGAGTTATTGTTATTTACACTATTTACATTTGGGTTATTGTCCTCATCTTTGTTGTAGTTATCACACAGTTTTGGTTATTTTGCTCTCCAACCTTCTTCAAATGCATATTGATCAGGGTAACCTACAGGTAATTCTAAACTGCATTTTTAATTTAATTTATGATGGTAGACTGTTCTTGTTCCACTGCTCATATCTAGAGATATCTTATCTAGTTTTTATTTTTTTTAGTACGCCTCAGTTATCGCTTGACCTGTTTCCACTAAATTCAAGTGTATGTGCTGAGGGGTTGAACTCACAATTACTGTCATCAAATTCACCAACTTATAAATAAGTCCACTCTGCTATTGTCTCATTGGACAATTCTCTGTGGAGGACTTGGAGCCTTAAACCTAACCTGCCTGCTGATGAGTGCTGCTGCTGCTGCAATCACTGAAGCTTTTCTGTTTTTGATACACCTGCTGCTCTGCCATTTATCTGACTTTATTAGTGACACCCATCTCATATTCATTTCTATGCTAGGTCTACTAAGGAAGTCCACATAGCTAGAATTTTATGTAGGTTTCCAAGATTGACATACACCTGATAAAGTCTGGAGGATACAACAGTTGAAATATTGAAAGAACAACAACAAATAGGACAATATTCTGCATGTCATTTGCACTTTATATATATATATATATATATATATAAAAATTTCTTTTTCTTTTTTTTTTCTCAATTTTACACTATAAAGCAGGTGTGTTATAATTTTTATGTAAATCTTGACCGTTTTGCCACATTGTGACCTTCTACAAGAAACTTAATTCTCCTATGGTGGCACACCCATTAAGGTTTTAATATTATTACTAATATTTTTTCATTGATGTGAGAAAAGACATTAACATCTGAGGTGTTAACATTGACTCTTCAGTGCTTGTCTTGCTGTGTTAACAATTGTAAAAACTTCAACTTCCGAAACTAACCAACCCAGATCATGACCTGACATTTCCTGATTTGATCAGGATACAACACTTGTTTAAATTTGGCGACTGTGCTTATATTAAATGTCATGTATTGTATACTGTTCACACTATGAATAGCAGAATTATTTTGAATATTGAATGGAATGTACTGTTTCACTTGGTATAGAACCGTGTTGCCCAATGTACCCTTTTCACCATAACTCAGAATGTCTTTCCCTGCTTTTCTTAGATTGTCCAACTCGAATATACATTCTGAATAATATACATATATTATTGAAAATTTTCATTCCTTTCAATATTAGTACATTTTACATGAATTATTTTTATAGATGTTTTTACAAAGTTAAAATGTTGATGGATTTTTAAACTTGAATACATGTACAATAATTAGATTTACTTCATAACTAATTATTAAATAAATAACCTGAGGCATACTTCAATAAACAAAAGTTCACTAGAATGCCAGGGTATAGATTTTATTATTAGTCATGGGCTCCAAATTCTGTAAAAATGAAAGCAAAACAAAAAAATATTACTCCCACCTTCTGTGAAACCTTGAGATAATATATATATATATATATATATATATATATATATATATATATATATAGATAACTCCTCTTGCTATTATTCTGTGTGCCATATCCATTCAGGGCATGGACAATCATGGCTCTCCACAATTTCCTTCCCCTTTGTAGCTCTTAGTTTGTCATTTTTGCTATCCCTCCTAATCCCTGTTCTGCCAACCATTTACACAAGCTCATTATGTATGTTTGAGATATATATTTGTCCCCAAAAGCAGTTGATCATTATATATATATATATATATATATATTTTTTTTTTTTTTTTTTTTTCAAAGTTCTTCATTTCACCCCAAGCAAGATGAAGCTACTAAGATGCAAGGGGGTTAGTGAGAGTGAAAGAATATGAGAAAAAACATAATTGAGGTGAGAGGACAATAGAAGAACAGGTATTAGTAGTAATAAACAAAAATGAATAGCAAATTTTAACATCAGTCTTCTTATATATAGTTATACAGAAGGATGCCAAAAATACCATGGACAAAACATGTGAACAATGAATAAGTTTTAGAGAAAATGGAAATGGAATAGATACTTAACATCAGGAAGAGAGGGTTGAAATTTATAGGGCCCACAAATAGGGAAATATTGAAGGCAAGAGTGACAGAGGAAATCCATGCATAACGTACATAATGAGCTTGTGTAAATAGTTGGCAGAACAGGGATTTTTTAAGAGCTACAAAGGAGAAGGAAATTGTGGAGACCCATGATCGTCCATGTCCTGACATACATAGATTTGACTAAACAAATCTGTAAACTAGTTTAAATGTGAACCAATTGTTTTAAGCTAAAAATAGCATCTTCTGTTCTCATATCCTTTCTCTAGTCCCTTATCAAGTTAAGTTTGTAGCTCAATTTGTCTAATTTTTTAGAAAAGCCATTAACATCAAACAACTTATTTGGGCATTTATATTTTTGATGTTGTTAACACAAAATTTTTGCCAAACAATTTTTGAGGTTTTATGTTACAATAGAAACCTTTATTTCTTTAGAAAAGAGTAACAGAAAAAGGTGGAATTGGAGAACTTCCCTCTGTTATATAATTAGAAACCACTTGTGTACTTGGTAGTGTTGTGTTAATCTGATTATGCTTACATATCCACCTCTTCTACTCCAATAGCTTCATGTCTCGTACCTCTCGCCTGTGGAACTCCCTTCCCTACTCCTGTTTCCCTGATAGCTTTAAACTCCAACTATTCAAATGTAATGTCAATCGACATCTTCAATTGCCTTGATCTGCTGTCTATCATTCCTATCTGCTCTCGCTCCAAATCCTCTGTAACCCCTTGCATGCTAGTGGCTTCCCGCCTTGCTAGGGGTGAAATGCTTTAAAAAAAAAAAAAAAATATCAAGCATTGCTGAAATAGAATCCAGTTGGTAGATGATTGACCACTTTTGCTGTCCATGTTGTCTGAAGAAATGAGGTTTTCATCTCTATCTCCCTTCTCCTCACCCCCTGGATTATAAACCTAACAAAGACTGAAAAATGCATTGGCTGACATATTGTTTTAATACAAAGAATTCATTTATCCACAAAAAACAGAACTTGAAATAAATTCATCTGATAGTTTAATCTTTGCATATAACCTGATGGCTGTTTAAAAAAAAACAAACAATTGTTTATTCAAATTCAAAATAGCTTTATTATCATAAGTTTATTTAAAAATAGACTTCTTTTTGAAATTTTAGTCATTTATTCTTTTTTGGATAAATTGTTTGCTATCTATTTTCACATGTTGACATGAGTGATCCAATCTCTTTGATATACTAGTTTTAGAGTGTAATTTTTCTCCAGGGTACCCCATAAAAAAAACTGGAAATTTTAGATTTACTATATGATGAAAAAAAAATTAACTGATATAGAAAAAAATAATTAACTGTATTAGTTTGAACTCCACATCTAACATTTGTTTTTGTTTTGTTTTAAGCTAAAAAAATTTCCATATTCTGCTTGTATTTCAAATAAATATAACAAAAATTCCAATAATTAAATAAACTTTACCAAATACAAATTTCCTGTTTTTTTTTTTTTTTGTGTGTGGGGAGCACCCTGTAGTTAGTCTTACAATTTCTCTCTCTCTCGTGTGTGTATATATATATATATATATATAACACACATTCTTCAGTGAAATGCTTCTAATCCTCAGACTTCTAATCTTTTCTGTTGTGTTGGTAAAATCACCTGCATAAATTCTTACAAAAAAAAAAAGGAGGGTGGAAGGGGAATTTGTCTACTGATCAAATTGTGTACAATAATTTTCTTTTGAAATTTCTTATTTTTATTTTCTTGAACTTGTTTACATGAATAGCATTTCAAACATACGTTTGAAATGCTATTCATGTAAACAAGTTTATTTTTTAAGAACCTGTGTAATGTAGGCTTATCAGCCTTCATGCATTCAATTACTATTTAAAATTCTGCTATCATTTTGGTAACATCATAGATAACAGTCAAATGATTACTCATTGGTTAAATGTATCATCAGTTTCTAAATTCAATTTAAAATGGTTATTCCAACATTGAAATAATTTAGTTTTATTTTTAGATTTTCTGATATTATTGTTAGGGTTTCTAATATTTGAACTTGGCTTTCAGTTAATGTTCTTATCCTGTACTTGATAAACTCCAATTTTATGACATTTTAGGTCAGCTTTTTGAGAAAAAAAAAATCATAATGAAAAAAAGATTATGAATTTGTTCCCTCACTGTATATGCTAACTGCTGTGTAGCTTGCAAAAAAGGAGATCTTAACTCCTTTTTAATTTAAATTTATATAGAAGTCAAGTCTTGTACTATGTTAAACATTTATATCCTTTTCTCTCTTGGACACACACACAGAAACATATATATATATATATATACACACACACTAAAGTTGCATCTGGCCCACTGTACAACGTTACGTGGTTATGGTGCCATCTCCCATCTGGGGAAGATGGTGCTGTTTCTTCACTGGCTGTACACCATATTGGATTGTGCTACATTTACTATCTCTTGTTTGTCATTTTTTGTGTGACTTTTTGCCCTTGATATGCTCCACCCCCCTCCCACCAAATGTAAGGCAGGCTTGTAGGTACTTAGGTCAGAACTCACCTACATATGTCAAAAATCGGGTAAGAACGGATCTCCAACAGAAGTCAAAGACCATGTGTGCGCATGCGCATGTACATGCATACATACATATATATATATATATATATATATATATAAAAGATGTTAGCTGATTGGAGCCAGAAAGGTGAAGGTAACATCAAAGTTTCATGGACAGACACCCTGGGAATCACTCCATGCACGCATCAGGGAGTATCAGCAGTTGACTGCTTATACTTAATTTTCTTTTTTATATGCACTTTTCATTGGTGCAAAGTCCTCATTGTTTGTGTAATGGTAATATTAACCATTTCCCACCTAGGAAACATTGGCATTCATTGACCAAGCATCCTTTTATAAAATCTCTCTTCAAACCCTATTTCAGTTAGGAGTTAGGTATCTTTACAAGAGTGAGATCTGACCAAGAATGGAGTATTGCTGTCATATCTGGCTGGTGTTCAAAAGCACTTATGCAGCCTTATAGGTGATTTCCACCATATGACCCTTATCCCACAGCCTTTTACTACTATATCACTATTACTACAACAGATGTCCAGGTGAATTGCATTCCTTAGCTCCACCCGCTCAGACCTTCACAGATGTGACCTGCCATGTTCATGATGTCAAATCATCCCCATTCCCTTCAGTTCCTTTGATAAAGTTCCACTCAGATAGCTTCTTCTCCAGAATTGTTTCCTTTGTGGAATAAACTCCTTAAAGGATGCTTCTCTGACAACTACAGTCTTCGTCAAAGGTCAACTCATAGCTATTATACTTCATAATACTCTTTAAAAAAAAAAAAAAAGAAATCACTCGGTAAATAGTGGCCCTTGGACCTTATATTGGCTGAACTATAAAAAAAAAAAGTGTTTGTAGAAAAGCATACTTCTTTCATAGTATTGATTTTTTTTATAATTTCTCTCTCTCTCTCTGAGATTTTTCAAGTTTTTTTTTTTTTTTTTTTTTTTTCTCGAGAACTTCATCATTTACTTGTAGGTTAGTGGAATGCAAGAGGTGTAAGGCAATTTTGTTAAGGAGCTGCAGATGATAAGTTCTTTCCGTAGTTATCGAAATTATGAGTTGCCTTATTAATGAAGTACCCTTAGTTAAAAATCCATGCTTTTAAGTGACTAAAGCACTAGAGTTATGTGAGAATGAGTAAACTTCTTTTTTTTTTTTTCTCTTTCTTCTCACTTAATTTCTTTTCACTATTGCCTGCTAAACTCATTAATATTTTAAGTATCAATGAACTTTCTCTTGACGCCCTTTTCTTACTGTGTATGCTAAAGTCTCTCATTTTCTATTTCTCGTTGCTATTGTTTTGTTGGCTGTGCATGGGAAGGGGAATTGGCAAGCAGAGTTCAAATTCTGGGCTAGTCAGTTGTGTTGTTCACATTTGTACAAATGTTCTTAGAATAGGCATGAATCCAACTCTATAATTTTCTTTTTCTCTAGCTATGGGCTAAATAGTAGACTGAACTCTTTATCCTTGGGTGGCAATCACTCTTAAAAAAAAAAAATAGGAAAATTCCCATTTCCAGACAATGGGAAATCGCTCTGTTATGTTTCCTAAGAAGGCATGGCGCTTCATAGAAAAGAAAAAAGTGAATCTCTAGAGAGCCATTATAGCCTACATTCTGAGTAGAGCAGCTAAAATTTGAATAAACTAAATTTTTTTTTATTTTATTTATTTATTTATTTTTTTCAGAATGCTGGCATGTTGAAATCCTCACAATATTTAGTATTGTTGAAATTATTGCTAACATTTTTTTTGTCAAGATTTACAAATTCTACATTTAGTTCAATTTTGCAAACCAGTTGATGAAATAATATAAAAACTTAAATAAAAAAAAAACAAAACTATATTGCATTTTTATTAAATAAGTATTTGTTATTTTAATCATTATATTGTTTCTAAAAATGTTAAATAACTTATTCCCCCCCCCCAAAAAAAAATTAATGAAAATTTATTGTACTAAGCTAAGCATCCTAGTAAAACCAACTGTACTTTTTACCCTCTTATCTGTCTGCACTTCTCCCCAAAATTTGCTTTTGATCAGTCAATGTATGACTATTTTAGAGGGTGCGATGGATGGACGTACAGGTGAAGTCACAGAATTTTATATATAGATTGTCCATAAAAATATTATGTGCTTATTCTAAAGGGATTAACACTTTGAGAAGAATACAAATCAAATTAGCTTGATATCTTGAATAGTTTTTGAATTATAGATGAGCATTAATTTTAACTAGTAACATCTGTATGTTGAGCCATATTTAATTACAAATGGTCATCACAAAATGAACAGATATCTATTTTGGCTGTTTTAGTATAACCTACAATATGTAATATGAATTGGTTCTGACATGTGGTTCATGAATACTATCAGACTGAATATCACAAAATATATAAATTGACATGATGCAGTTTTAGATGGTGCTAATTTTGGTTGAACTTGTCATCAAATTTAGAAAGGAAACCAGCATGAAATTAATTGTTGCAAGAGACTGCCACACGTAGAATATGTTTCTAGTTTGTTTGACAATGAATATCAATTCTATACTGTAGGAAATTTTAACAAAAATGAGTACAAAGCAAAAATGAATGTAACTTGTTCTAATGCATGGATTTGATTTAAATTTGGAAAACAGGTTGAAAATGCACCTGTCTTTGGTTTGATATGGAAACGAGCATTAAACATTGCCTTTCCAAAAATCTGAAAAACTACCCAAAAAGTACAGAAATGCAGAACTACAGGAGAAAAAAAAAATTCTTGGTAAAAAACATCATGCCTCACGAGTTAATAAATTATCCAAACAGGCAATTTGTTTAGTTCTAGACCAGTCTTGTATTCTTCAGAAATGTTTTCTGTGCAGGCCTGATGCCTTAGTTGTAGCAGAGTCTACTTGTCTGCAGATCATGC
>OZ010586.1:28251892-28316892 GCA_963932145.1 Acanthosepion lycidas
ACCAACCTGTGACTTTTTCTTCAAGAGATTGAAGATGATCACTCTGTAATCAGTTTTTATGTAACTTTTTATTCTTTGATGTCTAAATTTTGAATTTGACTTTTGAAATTGAAGAAGCTAGTTTGGTTATCAAATGAATGATAAACTATTTTATTCATCTTTATAGAGGAACATAGTTGCTTGTTTTGTTCCTGTTTTTGATCAAAGTGATTCTAATGTCCGTTAAATACAAAGCTTCTTTTGCCTCGTATTACAAATGTCTCTTATGTCACAAATGTCACTCCTTCCAATTTGCTAGAACAATAGCACTTCAATTTTTTTCTTTTTTTTTTTTTTTTTTTTTTTTTTTTTGTGCTTGCTCATGTTTTCATTGGTGATGTTAGAATTAAATCAACTTTTTTTTTTTCAACTCTTGATATAATTATTAATACTACTTAATACAAATTAAATGGAATATTTTAATTTTTTTGTAAATGAGTTCACTTGCCAGATTACCATATAACTTTATTTACTTGCTGAACTGAGACCTCTTACTTCAGGTTTTTTTTTTTTTTCTTTTATCAGTAAATAGTCACCATTTACTGTTATTCCCATTACCTTTTGACTATTAAGTCTTTTTTTTTTTTTTTTTTTTGTCTCTCTTGAACTACTTGAGTATTCAAAATATCCAGACCTTCAATTAGTCTTGGGTATTTTGGCAAAGGAAAGAGGTCCTCCTCCCTATTCCAATTGATGGTTTGGCTTGTTTATTGCTCCCATAAACTCTTGAAAAAAAAAAAAAAAAGTGGGGAAGAGCTTCTTACAGTAGGCAAACATATCAAATTGAAGTCTTTCATGAGTCTGTATTTTATGTTGATTAGCCTGCATTCATTAGAAACAAAGAGAAATGCTGAAATGTTAGGTCTTGAATAATTTCCTTGCAGATGAGACTTGGGGTGACTAATGTTGTTCAGAAGATAGATGCTGAAAACACCAGGGACTGAGTATGTCAGGAAGTTTTAAAGACAAATGAGAACTAGAAAGAAGCTCATACTTAAAATTAGAGACTGTTGAAATTTCTGGGACACATGAGGAAAAGGGGATTGGAAAATGTAACATTCATAGGACATATTCAAAGAAAGCTTCTTTTTTTTTTTTTTTGTTATATCCATGCACTCCTTTGCATTGAATGTGACAAGGTCAGAGTTTAAAGTGACATTTGGCATTTGTACAAAAATTGCTCAATCACCTTTTTGGCACTTCCTTTTTTTAGGTTTTTCTAGGAAAATTCTTGAGTTTGTTATGAAAATCATTTCCTGTTCCTGTGCTATGGTATTTTGTGATCATAGCTCTCTACAGCTTCCTGTCTTATTACTCTTAGCAGTACTTCTTTTTTACAATCTCTCTTTGGTATGTTTCTGTATTCCTTTGCACAAAGTTGTCCACTGTGCTACTTGCCGTTTTCTTCTGCTCTTAACTTTGATATGGACTTTCAATGTAGCTTTCTTTCTTCATTATACATCCTCAAAAATTCAACTTTCTGATTGTTGTGAACAGTTTCTTTGTAATTCCTATCCTCCTTGGAATTTTGTCTCGCATGTTCTGTATTCTTTATTCAATGGTAAAAATGTCTGTTGCTGGAAGCTCTTTTCACTTATTATGAAATTGTCTGGCATTGATTATCATTATATAGGAGAGTAGATCTCACATAGTCATCTAGCATTCTTTTCTTCACTTCTTAGGTTATTTTTCAATCTCTTAATACATTACTTAGTTTCTGAATAACATCTTTTATTATTATTGCAAAGAGAAAAGGTGCAAGGGTGTCATCCTGAAGGACGCTTATGTATTGAGAACTTCAGTCAACAAACATTTATCCTCATCAATGTTTTACTTTATCACCAAGACTCTCAAACTGATATTCTGCAAAAAGTTGACTGATATTGAATATGTAGAGGACCTAGCTATCACTGCAGACACCATTACCAATGCCACAGTTCTCCTACATCATCTAGAAAATGCTGCTGATGATGTTGGACTCTGTCAATTCTTCTAAAACTGAATTTGCAAGGTTCAATATAAACAGTCTCAGGTGAATCAATGAAATCTGTTGAATCTTTTACATACCCAGGAAGCAAAATAAATTCTACTGAAAAGGATATAAAAATTTGCATTGCTAAAGCCTGGGCCACTTTGAATAAAATGGATGTAATCTGGAAATCTGACAACTTCAAGCAAAAGATTTTTTTCAAGCCACTGTAGAGGCGATTTTAATATATGGTGCCACTCTTGTGTGTGTGTGTGTGTGTGTCAGGTATTTGAGAACAAATGTTGGTCTTTGCAAGGTAAGCATATCTCAAGAGAAAAAAAATTGTACACACAAACTTGAGTAGATTCATAATGAGTTTGTTTATTCAACATAACCCCACCTTCAGTATCAGTGACTGCTTTGATGTGGAATCAGAAGTGTTGGCATTCTTGAATTGAATGGTCTTTGTTCATTTCATTGTCTTCATGATGCAGCCTTCAGAGAATGGTGATATTGCTCCACATTTTGTGTGCCAAGGATGAAGATATGATAAATGTAGAGACCCTGTGTTAGGTGTTACATAACTGAGCATTATCAACCATTCATTCTTGGGTCACTTGAACTTTATCAGCTGGTGTGGAGTCTTGCTAAAACACATGACCTTCCATTGCGTACTCTATCGAACATTCTCTATCCATGTTTCAAGCATCTCGGTGTAGCTAACATCATTAAAAAAGAAATGGAGAAGTATAATATGACTTTTACCTTTCACAACCCCAAACACCATCACAGTGGTTGGAAACTTGATGTATAGACACCTGTCATGTCTCCTGTTCACATTTTGGTGATGATCAAAGTTCTTTTCATCTGATAAAAGCCAAAGCATTCGATGTTCTGGGTCTTTAACCTTATTAACTGCTTTGCACAAATCTGTCAATTCTCCTTCAGGTGTGATTTGTCCTCTTGGCATCACATACAACTAGTATTCACGAAACACAGTTCTGATTGTCACCTGACACCTGGAAATCTTTTGTAATCACCCTCATTGATTTTCTGAATTTTTTTTAACAATGATGTTCAGTCTGTACAAGGCCCAAGAGCCACTCGAGGTAAATGGTTACAGAGTAAGAGCCACTACTCCAGACAAGGTGACAATGCATGCAAGGGGCCACTGGAAGTGAAAAAGAAGGAAAAGACTTTAGAGGCCAAATCCTAAATAGAAAACAAGAGATAAACCTGTACTCCTGTTCAAAAAACTGAGGAAGAGAGTGAACTGAGTGATAGGCAAACCTATCTACTTCTCGTGAGGGAGGGGTGTATGTAAATAAAAGTTCAGTTTTTTAGGTGGAGACGTTAGAAATATAGAATTAAAGTAGGCTTTAGAAGTGTTGTAATGGTATCAGAATGCTGAAAATACTTTTCACCCTAGTTGCTGGTGAAGCCTTTCCATTGGAGATTTTGTGAACAAAATTCTGCCAACTTTCATGAACTTGCTGTTCTGTCTTTAAATAAATGATTACACTGTATCTTTTTTTTTTTTTGCTCGTTTCAATTTATTATGTCATTATTTATATGAAAAAAAATAATTAGTTTGAAAGTAAAAACTCTGAAATGGTACACTCTCAAATAGCTCCAGCATCTTGTATGAACTTTTCTAAAATTGTTTTTCCTTTGGCTTTAAAAATCAAAATCCAAAACATTGGTTATTAAACTAGTAAGGCTAGTTACCTTTCTTCACAAATAGGTTTGTCTGTTTCACTAATGATTCTGTTACTAATAATTTTCATAATCTTTTCAGTAATCAGCTATCAAAAATTAATTTCAATATAATTTTTAAATCTTTCTTCTAATTAGGCTTTATCTGAATTCTTTCAAGTTAATTAAAATTTTTAACCACACCCATTTTATTTATTTACTTTGGGATGCAGAAATTAGAATGTAGTTTTGTATTTTTTTTTCTGTGTACAATTTTGACTCGTTTGTTATTACATTCTATAGAAGTGTTTTAATATCATTAAATGGGTCCTCCAATATGAAAAGCAGTTTTTAAAAAAAAAAAAATTTGATGTTTGATTTTCTTGGAGTGGTTTGTTTATGGAAAAAAAAAATCTACTCGAGTCACATGTGCTCTTAATTTAACTCTATACTTACATCTCCCCCAACACTGAAATTTTATTTACTAATTTTTAATCGTTTTTTACATTAGGACTAGGCTAATTTTTTTTATCTCACCCAGCAATGCCTTGTGCCTTGGTGGCATTATCACCTTGCATGGGTTGAAAGGATTTAAAAATACAAAATTATTAAACAACACAAATGCAAAGTTTTCATTAATGTTAAAATCTTTAAATATTTTCTTGTTTAATTTAAATAGATCCAAAAAGATCAATTTTCTTGATTTTTCAATCTTGTTACCCTCATTGATTTTTTATTTTTTTTTTTTTTTTTTTTTTTTTTTTTTTAATTGTTGCCTGTTTGACCTTGATGAGGCCATGGCAGTGGTGTCTTGTTTTGTGCGTAAATTTTTAAACCTATAAAAATTGCAGCTTTTTATTGACTATTATTGGTTTTTATATATGGTTAAGTAATTCTTAGAGTATAGAACATTTCAAAGCATATTACATATTTTAATAAAATTCACTTATAATTTATCCTATAACTCAACTTCAAGTCAACTATAGAAAGACCTATTAAAGGGGGGGAAAACGTTTCTCTATGAAATTCAACATTGAAAAATTCTGTGGAAATATTTTTTATTTATGTTAGTTTGGTGTCTGTGGCTTCACTTATAGCAAGATGATTAAATTTCAAATCAAAATTGTTTGTCCATTTTAAAATATTACATTTATGAGAAAATATATTCAGTTTAAATACAAAAGGAGTCATAAAGATGATGTCAAATATTTTGGCTATACTCTTTTTCTATTACCCAAAGTTGTCAGATAGAAATGGAAAGTAGCCCTCATGACAGATGTCCATTAAGTTACTCATGCACAACACAAGACCTGAATATATATATATATATATATATATATATATTTTACATACATATGTACATGCAAAGTCACACGTGGACAGTGTGTGGCAGACAAAGAATTGACACTTCTTTTGTAATGTAAATTTTGTGTGTGCACTTCATAATTGGTTTAAGCCTCTTTCCATAAAAGGAAAAAAATGTCTACCAAGTTGTGCTGTGTGTTTGGCTCCTTGGTTCTCTGCTGGTCTGGTCATGTCAACCTGAATTACAACAATAGTGATGACATTAGAAACGATGTTGCTGACAGTTGTTTTGTCATATTGCTTAAAACCCTACCTTTCATGAAATGTAGGTAGGCTGGTTTGCTAACTTGAACAGGTAACTAAAACAGATGGTTGAGCTAAGGAGAGTGGGTGGGGAATTTATAAATTGTCTGCCCTTGGAGAAACTCCTGTCAAGTTTTTATTTTTATTTTAATGCCACAACAGCAGTGAAACTTGTGTAGGTGCTTCCAGCCACTTAAATGCAAAAGAATGAAAGACAATACTGACATTTCATGTTGAACAAGGCCCTTCCTGTTTGTTTATGCAAATGATCTGACTACTGTTGTTGGTTAAGAATTCTGATGAGTTGTTAGTGACCATGAATCTGTTGCTGTCAGCTCAAAAATCAATTTCAACAAAGGTTTCTGTCTGACTTTCTGGGATGAGAAGTTATTATTTACATGGGGGGGGTGTCTTCATCTTTGTGATCATGTTTGGGTTTTTATACCCTTAAGCATTATTATATTATTTGCTTATGAAAGCAATGCTTTGCATGTAAATAACTTAAGCAATTTTTTTTCCACTGACAGTGTCTAGGGATATCTTGTCTAGTTCTTATTTAGCAATGCTTGGTTATTGCTTGCCCTGTTTCTATGGAGTCCAAGTTTTCACTGCCCAGCCCAGGGATTGAATTCACAAACCAATGCTTTAATCCTCTTAAGTATTGACTCCCGCCACCATCACCTTAAATTAATTAAACTTTCAGGAAAATTTGAACTGAACTATTTAACTTGATGAAGGCTGGAGAGTACAATGGCTGAAACCTAACAATGATGAGGATAATAGTCCACATGTAAATAATGTTTTTTAAAAAAAGTTTGCAGTTATAAATATATATTTTTTACCTCTGTGGGTATAGTTTTGTCATTTTTGTCATCCATGTGATAACAAATATGAAAGAAATACTCTGCATGTAAACAAATTTAAACAAATTTTTTTTCCATGGTACATAGTGGATGAAAAAATTTTTCAAGTTCTCTTTCTAATTTCTTTTAATAATTAATGCAAAAGTGAATTCTTATCTTGCTTTAAATTTAAAGATTTTTTTTTTTTTCCCTTCTTCCTCATTAAGGGGCAAGTTGAATACTAAAGGGTTAAGGGAATCTTAAACAACTTTTCTCATTATTTATACTTTTTACATGCGGACTGTTGTCCTCATCTTTGTTGTTGCTATCACAACATTGTAGCCATTGTGCCCTCTGACCTAGGTGTATATCGGTCCAAGTAACCTACCAAACTTAACACTCTATTTAATCCAATGCCCATATTTAGGCAGTAGAATGAAAACAGTCTACCCCTATAGATTAAATAAAGGGTTCAGTTTGGAGTTCCCTGTAGGTTACTCAGATCAATTTACACTCTAATGAAGGTCAGAGGGCACAACAGATGAAGCATGATGGCAGCAAAGATGAGAACAATAGACTGCATGTAAATAGTGTAAATAATAATAACTCTTCATCCCAGAAATTCAGACAGAAACTTCTCATTACTTGAGCAAAATCTAAAAGTGCCTGGCGGAAGATGGAACCGAGTCATTCTCTTCATGGCCTCCATGTATACATCTTGCTCTTCTAATGAAAGAAAAAAAAGTTTCTTTTAAATAATGGACCACAGCTAAAACTCAAAATATGCTGATTAAAAGAAATAATTTAAACATTAATAATTTTTTTTTTCCTTTAATTTAAAATCTCGTAAAAATATTTACTCATTAAAGTGCTGGAGTTTATTATTAGGCCAATCATATATTGGGTGAGGACAAAGGTTTGTAGCATTTTTATCTGAATTTCAAAGACAATATTTAGATATTTTTATATAGATTTATTCAGCCACATATATGCCATTTTGTTCCACTGCCATGCATTATCTCAGAGTATGGCATTGTTCTAGGTGATATACATTCTTTAAAAGAAATAAAATAAAATTACTGGTGTAAGTATGAGTTGGGATCAAATATAGAACAGAATCCAATAGAATAAGATAAAGAACAAATAGGAAGCATTTATCAATCTAACATGTTTCACTTTAAATAAAGCTTCATCAGAGAATAAGATATGGAGAAAAACAAAGAAATTCTTGTAATTTTACTTTTGTGTTTGATTTCTATTACTTAAGTTTCACATGCAGTTGACTTACTAGACCAATGTTAGTATAATTTGTGGCATTTTGAATTCAAGGAAAGATGATGATCCAAAATTTCAAGAAATTAAATGATTTCACGGCTATCTGAAAAACTGTAAGTATTGCTTTAGGTATATAAGTGTATACTAATTTTAGTTTGTCTATGTGGGTTTCAGATGATAATGTATATTTGTAAGTGTGTGCGTGTCTAGACAATATGTTGGTTTTCCTCATGTCGATTTGGGAACCTTTTTGCATACATGAAGTTTTTTAGATAAACATGCAATAGATTCCTTAAGAATGGATTCAATAAAGGTTAGTGAGTAATGTTTTTGACATGTGTAAGTATAAAGTGTAATGTCTTTTTAGTCATGCGAAGGTATAATCTTATCCACCATAGCATATGAATCCATTCATTTTCAACTCTGGACTGTTAACAGCATAAATACTCCATTGTCTATTTATTGACATTTGACTTTCTTTACTTAAAACTGATCAATAATGGATGGTTGAAAGTACTCTGAACATGATCCACAATTTTAGTAAATTCCTTTAGAATTTTCCACCTGATATCAAACACAAAGAGAAACTCTCCAAAAGGCTGTTAATAAGACTCGAGAAGAAGGTGTATCACGCACACACACACACACACACACACAGTTTTAAGGTATGCTATATTTATGAGTGAAAGTGGTCAATAGCAGAGATAGTGTATATATCCAGAAATGAAAGCACTTGTACAAACATGAGCAAATTTAATAAAAAGCAGTATCTTTTCAGTCATCTTTAATGAAACTTTTACAAAAGAGAGATTGCTACCCAAATACATGTTTATATTAAGTGTATGATAGCTGTTAACTCATTAAACAAGTATGGCCATTGATTACAAGTTTGCCATCTACTCATGTATTAGAATTAAGTTTTTCTTCTCCTAAGCTAGTTGCCAACCAAGGCTGAATAGCCCCTAATATTTAACCTATAGCTGGATGATAGAAGACCTGAGTATTTGTGCAAAAGTGAATGTAGCAAGGAATTTGAACTCTGCTTGTAAATTTCTCGTTCTGACACACAAACCATTATGTCACCAATGTCTATGCTGAGATTATATTATCATATGGCTTGTACAACACAAGGACACAAATCCCTGGTAAACAGATATGAAATATCTGAATTAGCACTGAAGCAGCTGTTTTCCTTCTAGATGGATCAGTTAGCAGAGGCTTGTGGTCCATCATTCCGAGTTAACTGACCAATCCTGATATATTTATGTCCACACACACACACACACACACTTGCTAAAAAAATAAAAATAAAAAAAAAATGAGTATACATGATGAAAAGATGCCCAAAATGTATATAAAAAAAAACAATAGTTATATTATCAAAATCTTAGTGGAAAGACCAAAGGATTTTTTATGTAAAAATTGTTGTTAAACATGGATAAATGTGCCCACAATAAGATGGAGTATCAAAAAAGGATGGGTTTTTTCCCCCCCGATGACACAGCTTTTTTTAAACTATCTTCACTCTTCAGCAATATTTTTAGTTTTAAAAATTGATGATTATAATTTTAATAAAATCTAAATATATGAAAGTGAAATAATACATTTTCTTAATTTCTTGAGAATTTACAACAAAAATAATAAACACTATTTATTATATTATTTATTGGAAGGGTTAGCAAAATATCAGCTAATTGCCAATTGATTCCAACTTTATAAAATTGTAAATAACAAGAATTTCCTTATAGTTGGTTCACATATTTTAATAATTTAGTAAATATTGCATTGTATTAGTTTTTAGAATATTGTAAATATAAAAATGATGCTTGTAAATAAACAATTTAATATTGTTTAATATTTTTATCAATTATTAGGAACAAAAAAATGTATAAATTCACTTCATACTTTATGTATGTAAGTGTATTTATTTTATTTAAGGTTTTATTTCAATTCTAATCATCACTTTTTAAAATGCTAAACATTGCCAAAGAGTGAAATTAATTTAAAAAAAAAAAAAAAAAAAAAAAAAAAGTGGTGTTATGGGGAAAAATCATCCTTTTGACAAAATCTTATTGTGGTCATGTTTGTCAAAAAAAATTAATTCTTTTTAGAACTTTGGAAATTTTGATTAAAAATTTTGTTTTTCTGGTGTCAAGATGGACCATAAATTTGTATATGAAATTTCAGCCTCTTCTTGCAGTGAATAACACTTTAATTTTGAAATTCTTGCAAAAATAAGATAATTGTCAGATTTTACTGGACTTATTCAGAAATTAATTGAATTATTTTTAAAGTTTTTTTTTTTTTTTTTTTCTTTTTTTCTGTTATCCCCCAACCCTGACTTTTTAAATTTATGAAATTTTGAGAAATTCTTTCTTTCTTTTTTTTTTTTTTTTAAGCACTTAATACTTATTATTTATAAGGATGTCTTTGGAGAATTTAAATCAATTTTTTTTTTCATCAAACAAGACTCTGAATCATTAAATAAAAATTCGCAATGAAACTAAGACATTAATTAGAAAAGCTTTTAATTGCTTTTATGAACACTATTATGTTATGAAAAAATAACTTTATTTTGATTAATAATAAACTTTTTATGAGAATTATTTTCATTTTCTTACAATATTTTAAACTTTTAGATTTTTTAAAAGTCGGTATTAATTTGTAGTGGTCAAGTGATATTGTTATTAAATATTAATTATTTACTATTCATCAGTGGAAGAGACTATGATTCAGCAGCACTCTCTCCCCATTTTAAAAAGAATTTTGAAATTTTTTTTGTGTCTATAAACATACTGATTTTTTTTGTCCGTACATGACATTATCAGAAAATAAAAGTGGGAGCTATAAATTTAAAATTTATTGGTATTTTTTTAATATTTCCTCAACAAGTGTCTTTATCAGTAAGACTTTAAAGCCAAAGTACTTAAAATTCAATAAAATATTAGAATGCTTAAAATATTTAAAATTAAGATTACTGGATAGTTAAAAAAAAAAATTATAAAAAAATTGTTTGCATTGTATTTGTCATGTAGTTATGTGCATTATCTCCTCCATAGCCTGATATTTAGGAAATTAATCTATGAATAAATCTAAACACCTCATAAAAACCACCCACCTCAATGTTAAAAAAAATATTTTTCTGTAATATTTTAAACTGAAAGTAATGTTTTTGTTTCAATTCAGATTAATTAATCAGCTAAATTTTCTCAAATAACGAAAAGCATAATTTTTTTTTTTTTTTTTTTTTTTAATAAAGAGAATTGTTGTTGACAGATTTGGACGGGTTTTATCAATTTTTGCTGATAACACCAGTTGACTTTTTTTTTTATTTTTTATTTTTTTTTGTACCTATTTGTAGTGGAACAATTGCCAGATATGGCAACAGTATTCAATCAGACTAATTCTTTCATATTTATTATCACGTTTCAGTTATTGTGTCCTCCAGGCTTCACATCTCTGTCAGTCCAGGGGACTTTGAACTGGACCCTTTATTTAAACTACAGGAGTAGATTGTTTTTGTTCTGCTGTCCATGTCTAGGGTAGTGCTGCTCAGTAATTGCTAGTCCTGACTTTTTTTTTTCTGCAACCTAGCCCAGGTATTGGCCTCGCAATTGGCTATGCCACCAGATTCATGAAACAATGTGAGACAATCTTGAAGTTAGAACTTGAAGCTCTAAACCTTCATTGCCTGCTTGCTGCTGCCCTTGATGTTACACTTGACTTCCTTCACCTGCCAATTTCTTTCTTTCTTTAATAGCAATGATGAAGACATTAGTCTGACGGTAAATGACAACGGCCCACCCAGAAATTCAGATGGAAATAAACTCTCTGTAGTAGTAAATTGTCTGAGAAACTACCTTGTTGTTCATCATTGTAGCTGGTTTCAATTTTACTGAATGTCTATACTTTGATCCAATCCATAACTCTGTAGCTTGAATGTCATTTATTAATCTTCAGTGGCCTCAATGATTCTTTAATCTTGAATAGGTTGAGTAAGTAAAAAAAAAAAAAAAGTTTTTGTAGAGAATTCTGTTCATGCTTTTGCTTATCAAATTTGTCAGAGAGCTGCTAGATGATATTAGATTATTTTTATCCTGGCTAAAACCTTGTATCACATTTCATTTAATAAAAACTTAGATTTGCTTCTCTCTCTCTTCATTGGTTACAAATAAAAAGAAAATCTTATTTATATATATATTTTTTTTATTTACAGGTACAAATCTGAGGGAGAAGAGTTTTTTTAAATTCAGTTAAAGATTAATTAAGGTAAGTTATGTACATTTTTTATTTTTTATTTTATATACTGTAAAGAATAACTTTTCCTTATCTCTCCATATCAGCTTTTTTTTTTTTTTTTTTTTTTTTTGTCCTTTACTCCTACAAGGAATTTCTTGTTTTTTATGCATTTTTTTTTCATTCCACTCTCTCCAGGTTCTTGATATACTTTTTCTGCCTACTTTCCAAGAATAGAAGTCAGAAAGGACAGTTTTGCAAATTATTACCTTTGTCAACACAATAATGTCATTGTGATAGATTGTGTACAATAGTAAGTCCCTAAAGGCTTGATAAAATATGCTAAATAACTGGAATAGTTTAACAAGTCTCCATCATGCAACTTTACAAACCTTGCTATTAACCATGTGTAGGACTGAAAGTGTTGTTCTCTTTTCACTCTGTTCATATTAAGATGAATATACTTCAATGTCTTTTTATATGAATATTTCAGTGTTTAGTAAACAAGTCTATTTGACTGTTTTCTCTTATTTGCTGCTGTTTGCATTATTCTTAATAACAAATATCAGTTTCTTGCCTCCTTTTGGTGACGTTATCAAAAAATGTTTCTTCTGACATGTCACTTATTAAATGCTTTCAGTGAGTTTTATTTTTCACCTACCAAATTATAATAGAAAATGTCTGGTCAGTGTTCATTTTGCATGAGCTAAATTTAATCTTGAATATTGACTCTGTTCAACATTTATTGATGGATGGATTTTTCTCAGTTTGCATCAGTTTTAGAATCATGGACTGCTGCTCTTTCAGGTTTTGTATTTTTTTTTTTTTTTTTTTTCCTTTACTGAAGATTATTCAGTACAAGACACAAGAGCCACTCAAGGTATAAGATTACTGATTGTGGTGTGTGATATTGAATGTAAGTGGTAGAAAGTGACTATGGAGGACAGATAACTATTGATCATTGAAATGAAGAGGTCAAAACTCAAGTATTTAGGGGAGCATCCACATGGGAGTCTGTTCCAGAAAGTAGCAGTTCTTAAGGCAGAGGGGCTGAGTGGCACTCTCTCATTAAAATTGGAATAAGAAAGAAATACGGTCGATTCAACTCCATGGATGTAGCATGGAACGTCCTCGCTATAAAGGTCTGATCTGGTGAAAGTAAATAATAGATCTCATCTGAATGAATATGAATTTTAAGAAACCCTATAATGGCTCCATGCATTTACACTTTAACTTAAAATTTGGTTATAATTTATAACCAAATTTTAAGTGTGTGTGTGAGAGAGATTGTATATACACAAAACTCTGTTTGGAGGAAAAAATAGCTGTTAGGTTGGTGCAAAAATGACGTAATAATGTCATTTTTTGACGTAAAAAAAATACGTCAAAAAACGACATTATTATGTCATTATTTTTGCACCAACCTAATATAATTACCTTCCCAGACCAACACAAACTACTAAATAAACAATTAGAACTGATTTCAGAATGCATATGTGAAAACAAATTTTTACTACATTTACTTAAAAATCAAAAACTGAAATGAACAAGAATAAACAAAAATAAAAAAAACGAAAGTAAAATAAATTAATCCAAACAAATAAATAATTAAATAAACTAAGTAAATAATAAAACAAATTAACCAACTACATATGCACAGATAAACACAAGAAAATGTAATAACAACCAACAATAAAATAATATATGAAAAAATGTTAACAACACTATAAACAGCCAAAAGACAGCATGCAGATCCACAATTATTCCCACTCAATAGTTCCTAGAATAATTTGAAACACAACCAAAATAACCGTTAAATTAATACCATAGACTATCTACAATGTGCCACTGACCTGTATCTATAAATAGTCGAACAAAAACACAATGCACTTGGCCTGATGATTGCATTTAGCATGAAACAGACTGAAGTTAACACCCAGAGAGGCAACAATGTCCACTTATATATATATATATATATATATATATATATATATATATGTGTGGGTGTGCACACATACTTTTTTTTCTTCTTCTTCATTTTTATAATTTCATACCAAGCAAGGCAATAGTCATTAATATACAAGTGATTACCGAGTGTGAAAAATATAAAAAAGAAAATTATTAAAGTGGGGGAGCAATAAAAGAACAGTAATTAAGACAAGGTAACAATTGATATTGTATTTAGATTTTTGAAGATTGAAGCTAACTGGGAAGCAAGAACTATTTCTTGTTTTTTGTTTTATTATTCCTTTTTTTTCTTTTTTTTTAAACAACATCTGAAGTTGATACATTCTTTGATCATGAAAGGAATCTAATAAGATTCTAAGTAAAGTTGTCTATTCTAGGAGCATGCATTACATGGATGTTGCCATAACTTCTTTGGGTAAAGAAAGAGGTTAATGTCTTTCCTGAATTTGAAGAAGGTTGTTCATTCATTACCCTTTTATACTAATTACTTTAATTCTTAAAGAGTATATTGAGCTTGAGTCGGGATGATAAAAGCAACAACCATATGAAAAACTTAACAATTAATAATGGAAATTACTTCTTCGTTAAGATCATGCGTCTCAGATGACTACCACCCCACCAAAAAAAAAAAAAAAAAATTCTTATGTTCAGCAATCTTATCTTTTTATTTTTATTTTGTTCTTTTGGTCCCAACATTACTCAGATACAGTGTTCTTAGATGTTGATTCGAATGTCAACAATAGACTAAGAAAAAAATGTGTTTGTAAACATTAATGGTAAAAAATAATTTTTTAACTAGCAAGGGTACTCGTGTTGGTCGTGTATTATATCATCATTAATCAAGTCTGGCAATGAGATTTTGATGTTTCCTATAGATTATACTCTCAAGAGATATACATAATTAGCAAATTATTATATGCAAAGCTGATGAAAGAAATAATTATTTGCCATTAATTATTGCAAGTATACTGTTTTTGTCTGCTTACATTCATTTAAAAACAGTTTAATAGAAAACAGTTAAAAGAAAATTATTTAATGTTAATTAAATTTTCAGTGGAAATTAGGGATAGAAAAAAAAAACTCTCAAATTATTATCAATTATGTTTCTTTAGATTGCAATAAAAAAAAATATCCCATTTCTATTTGCTTTTATATAAAAAAATAAGTCAATTTATTAATAAAAAAAATTAAATAATAATTTTAAGAAAATCATCCTTTATTAAACAAAGTATAGAATATTTTACAATGCATCTATTATTCATTCACTATATTTGCCACTAATTGAATGATAATTGGGTTTAAATTCTAAACAATAAATATTGGTGTATTTTTTTTTTTTTTTTTTTTTTTATTACTGTTTTCAAATGCTAATTATTATATATGTTTAAATTAACAAATATCTTCACTCATATAAAGAAATCTTCCTTTGAACATGCCAAATTGGAATGTATCATTTTAATGGTCCAAATATTGTAGTTTGGGAGTTTATGCTACACATATGCACTTGGACAAATGCCCTTTTGTTATACAATAGATTACCAAACAATAACATTGGGACTGAACAAAGTTCTTATTTTTGCAATTGTTTTAATTATTAGATGTTAATTGCAGGTTGTGTAAGCTTTTCTTTTTCGAGGTTAGTATAAATAATAAATATTTCACTTTGAATGTTAGGAAAGACAGAAAAAAATCATATGAGAAGCACTATTTGGTTTCAGTCAGAGGAAACAGTAATGCTGTTATGTTTTTAACCTTTGCTTCGGTAAAATGGAAAAACTTGTCAATTTTAAATATTTTCATTTGTACCCTCTTGCTTTAACTGATGACCTTGTTATTGCAATATTTGGTGAAAGTAAAGTTCAAATATTTAATAATGCACTTGGGGAATTTTGTAGTCATGGAACTTGTGAGTTTATTTATTCATTAAATATTCAGATACATCTGAAAATTCAAATAGAAAAAATATTTTCACAGATAGTGCCAGTTGTTGTTGTTGTTGTTGTTATTACTATTATTATTAAGTCCAAGTTAATTTAGTTGCCTAATAAAGCTGATTCTAAATCTTTTAAAATTGATACATTGAAAGCAAATATAGTTTCATTAGGTGGAAATATGTAATAATTTTTTTTTTTTTTTTTTTTTTTTTTTTTTTTGACATTTTAATGTTCTTTTTAAGTTGTCCTCTCTCACCATTACTATTGTATTATCAGCCAGATCTGCCTCTGCTTATGTGGGTCAGAGTGAATCTATCTCGTCTACAGGTCTGTGACAGGCAACAAAACACCCGGCAGGATATGATATCGGATTTTAAATGCCATTGTTTTGCTCATTTGCAAAGGTGTAACACTTGTTACTCTCTTGCACGTCAATTGAAAACATTGAATATTAAAATAAATCTTGGAGAGGAGACAGAAACTGCACTTAGTTGCCATTGTGCAGCTTTTAGTGAGTCATTAAAAGATGTCAGATTGACTTTTACAATGTGTCTCCCTGCATGCATAACGGTTCCTAATCTAGGAATTAATTTAATAAATAGATAAAGAGGCAAACTAGTAATGACTTCTTAAAAATCTATAGGGAAATAGCGAACATGGTGTTTTTTTTTTTTCTAACTTTTTAAACTGATAAACTAGGAAAATGCAGGTAATTTCAAATGCATCTTTCTTTATAAGAATGTGCACGGTGGTCTGAAAGTCTTGTCACCCTCAGCAAAAAGTAATGAGAACAATAGACAAACAAGTAGTACAAAGCATATGTACTGGATTCAGTTTATTCTCTTTCATTGACACTGTCACACATCGGGAAGGTCTGTAGGAGCTCGTGTCAGCCATCTGAAATAGAAAATTATATTTAGTGGATGAGAAGACTTTTGGACCATCCTGTAAATGATATTGTCTTCAGTTTTTAAATCCTAATTTCACGTGAATTTTATACATAATGTAATCATCAATAATCTCATTCACACACAGTCTTGGGTATGATGATAAAGTACATCTGGCAACAAGGCCTCCTCTGATTGAAAGATTGAAGGTTTTTTTTCCAGGTCCACTCTGACCTGGGCTGGTAGCAACTGTTAGGATCCCAGCTTTGGGCAAATAGTGAAACCCAAAGAAAACAACACATTATAAAAGTATAAAAATACAATCTTGTAATAAAATACCAGCAATATATTTTCATGTGTGTATGTATATATATATATATATATATATATATATATATATAAAGACCAACAATACATTTTATCTGCTGTTGAAGCCATACAGTTGTGTTTAAAATATATTTGAAGCCATAAAATTGTTCTGAAATATTTAGTTTTTAGCATTAAATAACTCTGAGGTTGATATGCTACTAAATGAAATCAACCATCTCTCCCAAACACACACACACACACAGAATGTTAAAATTTTCTAAATTAATAGGGAAAGTGTGTTCAGTATTGTAGATAACATGTTTATAGATATAGACAGTGTAGAAATGGGAATCAACACTGCATGGTGACTGTCAGTTTTATGCTTCAGCTTGATCTTCAGACCAAGTGGTTATTTTGGCAGTAAGAATCCATTTAAATTCATTTACCAGTTTTGTTAATTTCAACTAACAAGGTCTATCTAATCTTTTTCTTGTATATTTCTAATTTTCTGATAAATTGCGAATAAACTGTCCAAAGTTTGTTTTTGTTCAAGTAATTTCGACCATTTTGTCATTATCAAGAACTGGATGTTGTCAGGATGATAGACAACATTTTTGGCAGTTATTTATTTTTCATGAAGACAACAATTCAAATTCAAATATGGACTTATTGTACAAGTGATACATGTTGTAAGAATGTTTTCACAGAGCTTGACTGCACCAGAGAAGAATATAGGAAATATTTTATATATCTTATTTTTATATGCATATTAAATATTTAATATACCTTTTTAAAATATTATCTCTTGCTAGGATGCAGCCAACAAAATGACAGATGATCAAAGGTACTCTAACAAAAACATTAAATTTGGACAGTTTATCAGCAACTTAATTGAAAACTGCAATAAAAAAATTAAACACTTTGTCAGTTTAAATTAATAAAATTTATATATAATAAAATTAAGTTTGAATATCAACAGTGTATGAATGTGGATTTTGTTGAACTCTAATTTATTGTTTATCTGTGTCAAAATGGCATTTCATGAACCTCAATGAACATGTCATAACGGAGTCATACAGTATTTATAATTAGCAGAGATTTGCTGTTAAAATTATGCTTATATTTTATTTGAACTACATCATATTTATATTGTATTACACTTAAGGATAGTGTTGGATACTATTCTCATATTAGCAGAACAAAATTTTGAAGGTGAATGGCTATCACTCAAACAATTGTAACAACAATTTAAAGGGGAAAAAAATGGACATCAACAATATATTGTAACCTTTTACTTTTAGAATCTTAGCAAACCTTTTTAAAACTGGTGTATTATCAAACTTGTGAACTCTGATAGTAGTTGGCTATTTGCAGCCAAAATTAAGTCATCTTGCATGTTAATTATTTTTGAACTATAGGTTTTTTTTTGTTTTTTTTTAATCAATTAGGCAAAGGTAATTTTTATAATTTCTTGATTTTTTTTCTGAACAAGTTTGGTGTCATGCGTGGGTTGCAGTCATGTTTATTACATTCACGTATGTGCAAGTACACTTGGGAAAAGTATAAATCCATCCCCTGGCTATGGATTAAATAAGTAGGACATTTATCTGGAGAAATTGTTATCCTTGAAAATAGTTAATGCGATATTTGATTGAATAATAATAAGAAAAATTCTTACACTCCAAAATGTTTTGGCTTTAAATAACCCACAAAGGGTTAAGACATAAAAAAACAAACAAATGGATCAAATCAATTCTTGATTTGATGAGGCTATTTAAGAACATGACGTGAGTTTTTAGGTTGAAGTTTTGCTATATCTAAAGGATACCCATTCATTGTTAGACTTAATCAACAAAAGTGGTTCTATTTAAAACTAGAACAAGGGCTTGTTTTATTTGCATACTGGATATGTTGAATTTTTACATATTAAGTCAGATGGCTACTGGTATAACCTAGATTTCTAATAGTTATAACAAAATGATTTCAGAAAAGCAGATTGTGATGAAGATTATTTAAATATTCCTGATTTTTCTTATTACTTATGAAGTATAGAAATTTTCAATGGTGTGTGTGTGTGTGTGCATACAGTCGTAAAGAGATACTCCACACCCCATCTCAAACCAGGTTGTGACATCAAAACAAAACTTTCTTTAGCAAGAACTTCTTGAATACATGCGCAACATTTCTAAATACCAACAATAGTTGAACTCATAAAGTGTGAAGATCATTTTCCTTGTCTATAGATTGTTTTTATGTAGCTTGTTTATATATTTTAAATACTGCAACAGATTATGCAGCACCTATTTTGATTAACTGTGTTACTTAGAATAATAACTTTGCTTCTTATATAAATGTAAAAACAGTTGGCCATAGTATTGTGTAAGTGACCAATGGCTATATAAAGGCACTGTTGATTATTTATGGCTAATTGGTTTAAATAATGCACTGACTAATGTTTGCATCATGTGGCAATAATTATAAGTAAAATGATGCACTAAAATAAGTAACAAAGTAATTGTTTTAAGTTGTCTGAATATTGGTGCTTTTTTAAATATGTCCAACTGAAGAGATTATATGAAAAAGTAGATTTTTTTTCTCTTCTTGCTATGCAATATAAACTGTATTGATTTTCTTTTAATAAGTCCTGAATCTTAAGGCCATATCACATTGAAACATTGGTTCTCATATGATCACCAAAGTTAAGCAATGTAGACTCTGGTCAGTACTTAGATGCCTGACTACTTGAGAATACCAAGTGCTGTATGCTTGTATGTGCAGGTAGTGTAATGGATAACAGCTTGGAATTGGAGAATCCAAGTTCCAATTCCAGTCAAATTATCATCTCCCAAAGATTCTTATCTAAAAATACTTTCTGGCTTTAAATAGCCAGCAAAAGGTTGATAAGCTGTAAAAAAGAAAATCAATTGATTTAATAAATTCTGCATTACATTGGTAAAATTTAATAAAATCTAAATTCCAATGTTCTGTTTTTGTTTCCTAAGAAGAGTTGTAGACCTTAAAAGAATGTAAGATAGCATAAAATGAGTAAATATCTTTTTCTCTCTCTTTCCTTTTTTTTTTTTTTTTTTTTTTTTTTAATCTAATTTGACATTATGCTGGTTTTCGCTTTACACTTCAAAGATAAGCACCTGCACCAGAGGGCTTTTCTTTTTCCAAGTTAATAAACCAGTTAAAATAAATAAAGTGTCTGTCTTTTCTTGTTGGCCAGTAAATCATTTGGATAACTGAAGTTATTTCACTTTAAATACACATCAATCCATTTAGAGATATTTAGCTCAGTAATGCTGCAGTATTAAGTTAACAAGTATTTCAAATTTCTAACATTAAAATTAAAAACTTGAATTTCTTTTTTCTTTTTTTTAAATACTTAAAAACAACTCGACAAAATCAATTTGTCCTTTGTTCCTCCAAAACTTCTAATTTTAGATTTCATAGGCAATGTAAATGTTTTTTGTTTTTCTCAATATCATGTGAGAAGAAAAATATAAAATTAATTCAAAGACTACTTTCATGCAGTCACTCCAAATGATTTTGAAAGATTTCAGACTTGTTTTTATTAGTTCTTTTCTCTATATTCTGATTAGTGAAAGGGTAAAGTTCACACAAGTTTTAAGGTTCAAAGGATTCAGTTATTATATAGGCAACACTTTTTTGTAAGGTTAAAAGGGGTCAGTTGAAAATATTGTTAATATACAAAATCTAATCAAAAAGTATTGGGATTGGTGTTATGAAAAGAAAACTATAACGCATAACAATTTGGCATTTAATCTCCTTTGAAGTAGTCTCCTTCTGAAGCTGCACACTTTATCCAGTTTTGTAAGTCTTGGTAACTGAAAGAGAGACTTTAAGTGAATCCAAATGTCACTCAGGTATAAACTGCTAGAATCACTGACCAAGTGACTATTTGTAAGAAGAAGGGAAGAACATTAACTCCTGTGATATCTAAATAGTTTAAAACATTCTTCCCTATGGTGGTTGTCAGACCTGGGGAATGTTGTTTTTTTTTTTTTGTTTTTTTTTTTACCAAAAACAACTGCATAAGCCATGGTCACTGATGGAACCTCTGTGGTGTGGTGCGATGACCATACTCTACACACTTTTGTTTCAAGCACGACTATAAACAACGCAAGCTAGCAAGACCATTATAACTTGGTGTGTATACATGACAGTTCAAGTCCAATCTGTGCTAAGTGATTTCACTCTCTGTACTTAAGCTCTATTACCATACCAACACTCAATATTTTTTGATGGGACCTTGTATAGGCAACACCTTTGTGTAAGGTTCAAAGGGGTTACTTGAAGATACTGTTAATATATAAGCAACACCTTTGTGAATTCATGTATAATCAGTGATACATGCATATCATATAATCATTGAGATGAGAAATTGATATCATCTATAGTTGTGTGAATTAGTTTATCATTTAAATACTTTTAATGTTATTAAAACTCAAAACTAGTCATTCTTCAAGTTACGACCAACTACTTCAGATAATCTGGTTGTAAAAATGAGACATTTTGTGTTTATTATAAATTGAATGTTTCAGTTTACTCCAGATTAAATGTACAAATAATATAGTTGGATTACAGATCAGTATGTGACCAGGTTTTAAAATAAGGGATATATCAACAGATCTTTATCAATACTGTATATTTTGGTGTTAACACGGGCCTTGTGTGTAAACAATCATACAACAGGTAACAATCCTCCATAATTGTTGACACAATACAATAAGTGATGTAAGTGGGCTAACTAAGAGTCAGATGTCATTCAATACATTTTTCATAGGGGAGGGAACATGTTTGATCATACTGGTGAAGGATGTTGTTGTAGAGAAGTAATGTGAGTAGGTATTATTTATCTTATAGGAATGGTATCAGAACATGTTGAAAAATGTTGTGGCACTTTTTAATATTTCCCAAAAAACAAAAAAAAACACCAAAGTTGATAGTTGTAATATGACATTCCATACTATTGGTGCCAAGATTTTAACCTGTCTTTGCTGATTTACTCTGGGAAATGCTGTTCTCCAGGTTTGTTGCATATGCAAATGTTACATTTGTTCCCTAAAAGTGACCCTCTTGTGGCTTCACTGGAGATGTGTATGAGGATGATGTGGCATAAGAATCTTAGAGGTATATGTGGCCATAGTTCTGCAAGTGAATGATACCCAATGGGCCGTGTTGACATTCCAAGGGCTACATTTGATCCGACCTGTGCTATGTGGCATAGTCTGCTACTGTGGCTCATACAATGTGTCTTGGCAAATGTGATTGTGCAAAATCTAGTCTAGCCCGATGTCCCTTATGTCTAGTTCACGGTGGGCGGTTTGCACCCAACATGTTCTTTTCTATTTTCTGCATACCTGTGCACTTATATATATATATATCTATATATATATATATATATATATATATATTAGGTTGGTGCAAAAATAATTTCGTTTTCTAACATATGTTACTATGTGAGAAAACAAAATTATTTTTGCACCAGCCTAATACATACATACACACACTACTACTGTTTTATTCCAATTCTCTCTGAAAATCAAACGTCCTTAATTCTCAATCCTATGTATTACATCTTTCTGGTTTAGTGTATTTTTAGAGCAGGTATTAATTGAAGTAGTTTTATTTATTAATTAAGGATAAGTTGTAATTTGAAACTTCTGTCATTATGATGATTTTTTTTGATTTTTTTTTTTACTTATTCACTCATATCTTGTCTAGGAGAAAATACAGAAGATTTGATGCTGTTAAACAGCTTTCTTCATAAGTATTTCATCTCTATTTGGAAATCTTGAGTTATAAACAATGTAGGTTTGTTTTTGTTTTTTGGGTTTTTTTCACTATTAAAATCTGTAATGTCGAAATCAATGATTTCCAAAAGAAATTGAATGAAATGTTTTTATAACATCTTAACTGGCTGAACTTGCTTTTGTAATTTTTTTTCTGTTAAACTCTAATCTGCTTTTTATATAGCCTTGCTGCTTTCAATTTGGACAAAACTTTGTCATGTTATTGTAATGATGTCTCGAGAATTATGAAAGTCCATAAGGCACAACAAAATGCTGTCTTTAGTGAAACTAAAATGTCGAGGGGGGGAAACAAACATAAGGAGTGTCACTTAAAATAATCATAACATGTCTTTCAGTCTATCTATTGATCTCTAACAATTTATTAGAGCTTTGTATGGGCACATGGCTGAGAAGTTAGAATGTTCACTTTCTGAATATGAGACCTGGGTTTGAATCTCACCATAGGAAATGTCAGGAAGGTGATTTCTTGATGCTATTGGTCTGGGTGAGGTGATTCCAGCTTGCAGCACCTTTGGAAAGTGCCTGAAAGATCATCCCACAGGTTGAACCAAGCCTTGTGATTGAAATTGGGTACGGAGCTCCTTGGGAGCCGTTGTTGGTTGTGCTGGCATGGAGTTACAAGTCACTGTGACCAAGGATTTGATTGTATTGGCCTTGTTCAGACTGTTGATCAGCCCAGATAATGCACCCTTTCCCAGAAAAATAGCATTGCAGCAAAGGAACTTCAAATGTGATCAGCAAAAGTGTTCAACAATACAAGCCAAAGATTCCCATAGCATATATATATATATATATATATATATATTATCATATTTTTTGTTTAAAAATATGATTCCTTCGCTACATAAGAGTTCTCATGTTTCAAAAATGAGAGCCGAAACCATCCAAATAATTATTAAAATTAAGTTGAATTGAGGTGTTTAGTCCTGTTTCATCTTCAAGCGAAATTTTAGGAATAAGCTATCTCTTGGTTTACGTGTGTTTTTAGGCATGGTTCATTATAACATTCATTATTGTGGGAGTGGCTAGGCGCGTTTTCTTAAGTGGTCAGAGAGTTAATTCTTATCTATAGATTCATCATCTTCTGAGAGGTTTTGCTCAGGTTAGGTATCTATTTCAAGGCTAATGTTGGTGGTCATCCTCTAGTTAGTTCCCAGTGAGGGATATTTTTATGGTGCGCCTACAAGTCATCGTGTGTTGGGAGGATTTTGTTTTATTATTGTCTATCTGATTATCTCTTTGTTTATTTGTTTATTCAAGTGGGTGTTTTATATACAAACCGTATTACACTGAATTTCAATTTGTTTTTTGACGACTATAGAAAGGGTTTTTCCTATTTAATGATTTGGCTAAGCTTTTAAGACTTTTATTAAACTATAGGATTTTTTTCTTTTTTTCCTTATGCTAATTATTTAATGCGAAAATTTGTTGATGTTGGCAAAAAATCGTTAACTCTTGCCTATGGTTTAATCATTTTTCATTATTTAGAAACTTAATGATGTGTAGGCATAAAGGGCATGGATCATCCCAGGTTTTACAAGTTCTTGTTCTATTTACTATTTTTCATTTTACTTTTGGTGTTTTATTTGTTTCTTTTAGATGCCAGAAATATTAGGATAGAGATGTCTGATTTCTATTTTGAATATTGTTGAAGGAGCTCTTGTGTTGCCTCCATCTAATTTTAAAATTATTCTTCGTTGAGCCTATGTATATCCTATCAGTGTTAGGACTCTCAATGGATGAGATAGTGCATTGGTATATCATGGATTTTGTGAGGTATTTATTTTCCAACAGGCAGTCTTTAGGATTTCTACAATCACATAATTTTTCGTTATTTTTATCTAATTTTAGTTTGAGTTTTATTACTGTTTTGGCATGCGTGTTTTTCTAGGATTTTCTTATGTCTTTTTATGATTCTTTCTAGATTTTCAGTGCAGCTGTAACTCAATTTTAAGGTGTTTTTGTTAAAGATCTCTCTAAGTTTGTTATTAGTGGAAAAGTGCTTTTCAATTAAAGCTAGGAACTTATAGCCTAGTTTGGTACTGGCCATTTGGTTGTATGGAGGGGTATACCAGATGATCTTTCTTTTCCTGTTTTTCTTATTGGTACTATCATTTCTATAGGTAATGTCAGCATTTTTGTATCCGTGTATTTGTAGGGCTGTGTAAAAAAAAAAAAAAAAAAAAAAAAAAAACCTACTGTGTTGTCAGAATATTTTCTTATTTGCTGAGTTCATACTGATTCTTTTCTCTATTGATGTGGGTATATGCTTAATTATAGATGGAGGGTGGTTTGACTTAGGGTGTACATACAGGGGATTAGTATTAAGTTTTCTGTAAGGTAGGTGAACATTGTTCGTTAAGTCTAGGGTTACGTCTAGGAAATTTACTCTTTTTAATTTAGTGTTGACTATTGTTTTTAAATTTAGTTTTCCAAATTCATTATAAATTATCTTTCTAATTTTCTCTGTTTTAAAATTTGTGGAGCTCCTCACTACCATGAGCCTGTCATCTCTGTGTAGCCCGATGTCCCTAATGTCTAGTTCACAGTGGGCGGTTTGCACCCAACGTGTTCTTTTCTATTTTCTGCATACCTGTGCACTTATATACACACACTACTACTAATACTACTACACACCTCTTATTTGTCAATCCTAATATTTTTTTTAGATTTGACATAATTTCTAAGCATTTGTTTTCAAATATTTGTGTGTCTGTGGGAAAAACCCACTTGTAAATTATTTTTCTTCTCCTAAATCTGTCGCTGTCCCATTTCTGGGATAAGGCTATTGCAGCTTTAAACAGCTTAAAGACCTGCTTCCTTGTAGCTGGGACTGTAATTAATGAAACTAGCAACTGTTTTTATTTAAAAAGCCTTATTGGCACAAGTTTATAGAAATGGAGTACCTCATAAGTTGTTGAAACTACCTTGTTAACTATTATTTCTACAAGTATCTTTATGAAAAAAAATGTTCAGTTTTTAAAATATCTTCTCTTGGCTTTACCTAAGGTAAAAATTTCAGGAAAGTTGTTTATATATATATATATATATATATATATATATTCACACACACAGGACCAAAAATTTGGACACTAAGGGAGAAAAACACTGATTTGGGAATTCTCGCAAAAGTTCAAAAATTAGTGAAATTTATTTTTGAAACATTTCTTTTTTGAAACTCTTTGTAAAAATTATAATATAATTTGTAATTTTTATGGAATTTCATTAAATTCTTTTTTGTATTTCTTAATGTTTATATTTGTTATAAGGACAAGTCTTTGGATAATTTTAATAATTTTAATTTTTTTTGTTACAGAAAATTTACTCTAAATTGTAAAATAAAAAATGCAGTAAAAGTAATTCATTTTTTTTATAATTAGAAAAGCTTTTCATTGCTTTTATGAATAAAATATATTATGGACACTATTATCTTAAATTTGTTTTTTAATTAGAATTTTTTAAATTGAGAATATTAAATTTAATCTATTAGCTTGGAATTTAAACTAAAATCTAAAAGATTTTTTTTCTGAAATGCATTTTAAATTTAGGTATCACTTTTGTTTTTTGTCATGTACTTATATTTAAATTGTCTACATTTAATCTATGAGTAGTAATTCAAATTTCTTGTTAGTGTGACATGATTTATGCTCTGTTATTACAAATTAGTCCCCAGTTGTCACATCCAAAACTTTGTACCGTACTGTTGATTGCTTTCTGTTATTTAATTAGCAGTTAGAAGATCAAATCTATCTAGAAGCAACAAAAATTATTATAACCTTATACATGTATACAGTGTGTAATCTAATAAAACATTTAAAAAAATATAGTCATTTATCTAATAATTTATTTTTTAAAAAAGTTCAATAGGAGTGAATTTTCAGAATCTTACTTTTAATGAGTCCACTTGTTAAAGAAAAAGTTCTTGAAAATCTCTAATCTTTTTTTTAAATTTTTAAAATTGGCAATTCTGAATACCTTGCTTTTAATATAATCTGATTTTGGAATAGTACCATTTAAGAATCGTTGAGTTAATGTTGATAATGGAGTACATAGTGTTATCATGGAAATCATAAGGTTTAATTACTTGCAAGTGATAATTAACAGCTTCTGTTTCATGGAAATTTATTTTGTAATTTCACAATAAGTAGTGATGAAATTAGGTGTTAAGGATTGTGGTAGGTTGAAGTACTGGTGTGAAGAATTTGAGGATATTATCAAATTGAATGAAGATGTAATTAGTGAATAAATAAAAAAAAAAAAAAAAAAAAAAAAGTGGCAGGGGAGTTGGTTTTAATATCACTGGGATGGTAGTAAAAAGTAACCATAAAGTTGAAACTAAGAACAATTTTTCTTCTGCTCTTGATTGATTTTCCTGTGTCTACTTTTGAAAAAGTTTATGTATTTCTGCTCTTTTATTGTATAGGCTTCCATAGTTTTTGTTTTCATTTTCATGCTATTTTCTTTCCATAATGACATTTATGTATTGTGTTAATTTTAGTAATTTGTTTGATATTCATTATGTCTGTATTTTTTGCAGTTGTCCTCATGACATTAGGGGATATTGAAGTGTGGGGTACTTATAATAATTTCTTGTTAGTTGTTGTTTTGATATCAGAAAATTCCAATTCCTTTTACATGATTGCTGTATGATTTTAAGTACAACTTATAAAGTATATTTATTTGCATACAAGTTGAAAACAATGTTTAAATTTATTTTAATTTTCAATTAAAAAGAATTGACAATCCAAATATATAAAAATAATTATTTTTGAGAGTTGTCCCTAAAATTGATTCATAAAAAAAAGCTCTAAATAAGTTTAGATTATAAGTTTGGTCCAATTGAATATACACTGAATAAAATGTAACTGAGGTTTTTCTTGTAGATAGTCCCAGAATTTCAAATATAATTTTTCTGGAAAAAGATTCTTTTATGTGGCATCTCCTTTTAGGATGTTGACAATACTGCTTCTTCACAACTTACTGTCCTTTGTAAATCTAAACAACATTTGACTCTCTACTGTACTTTTTGTCTTTACTCTGCCATTCATACAAACCCATCAGATAACCAAAAGGGATTAAGAGAAATATAAAAAAATAATATTGAGAAAGTTTTTTGTAATATAAGAATAAAAAGTTTATTAAATTTATTGGTCATTTGTAACTAAAATTGCTCTTTTGGAGAAATTTTAATTGAAATTTTAGCTAAATGTTTGATTTGGATTTTAAGTGTATGACTGCTTTTGGATTTTTCTCTGCAGGCAATAAAGGCAGCAATATTAAACCATGGTTCCAGGAGTTTTTTTTTTTTTTTTTTTTTTTTTATCTGTAGGAAAACAAATATTAAAATTCTGACTTTGTAGTTGTTCTCTAGCAAATTTTTGTTGTATACTCTTTCCTCTCTTTAGTTTAAAATAGATTCTATGTAATTAGACTTAAAAGATAATTTTTTGAGGTGCTTGGCTGACCAAATCTGCAATTTCTGAAAGGGTTTCTTTTTTTTTTTTTTTCATTTTTGTGTCTTTTCTGCTAAAACAAAAAGCTTTTGTGCAATATTTTTTCTCTGATGAACGGTCTTATCTAGAAATTGGTCAGGGATTTTACTTACATCTAGAGTTCTTGAATAAGAAAGAAACAAACTGAAAGGTGTTATGTCTATTATTGGAAAATTCTGAACTATTTAATTTTTCTCTATGAAACAAAATAAAAAATGAAGAAGTTGTTCTGGAGAAACAAAATTTTATTTGGTGACTTATTCTTTTTCTGACAATATATTAGATCTCATTAAAAATAATTACAATTTGCTTCTCTTTTCTTTTTACATGACCAGCTTTATGGAGAAATTTCTAAAATGCAAATTAAAAAATTCAAATTTACAATAATACTTTTGGGAAGCAACTTGGAATTTGTACGTTTTTCTGAATCTTTGACTAGAGATAAACTTTTGAATTTTGTAAAAATTATCGAAACATTCTGAGAGATTAGTAATATTGAATGATTTCTTTTGTAACTATGTTTCTGGAGAAAAATGGTGTTGAAAATATTATATAAAAGTTTCAAAAGAACCAAATATATGAAAGCCATTCATTGACTTCAGCTTCTCTCAAATTTTCTAGATTTGGTGGTGCTGAAAATTTCTTGAGTGTCATTATGTCACTGTAGCTGCAAAGTGTCAGTCTTCAGGATCCTTATGTTTATTTCTTTCTTTCAGGTTGTTTGGTCGAATCATATCAATAGAAGTGTGACATTTTCTAGTGTTGAACTCTTAGCTGTTAGGAAGTCCTATTCTTCCAGAAAATGATTCCCACAGAGATCAACAAGTTTATGATGTAAAGATTGTGTGTCCCATTATATTTACAGCTGACACATCACTTCAGTTATCATCATGGTGATCTTAAGACCCAAGATTCAGTACAGTCTGGGAGGCCTTCAGTAGTGTCAATTCTTAAATTGTTTATCATGTTCATGACCTAATTTTGGCTGATTGAATCTTGGATAAAAGAACTGAGGAAGATACTAAAGATATCCAGGGAATGCATTAGATTTATAAATTCATGAGGACATGAACGAATCATGAAACAAAGAAAATACAGGGGCCCACAGGCAAAATAAGCAAACTCAAAAGAAAATTGAATACTTTGTATAATTTTTATTGAATGCAGCTCCAGTTACATGACAATGCCAGAAATAGTTTCAGCAATATATTTTCACCATAATTTTGGATCAAAACCTTTTAAAGAGATTGATTGTCCAGATGATTAAAGTGAACTATATGGGACCAAACATTTTTTAAAAATTACATTTTACATGCTGAATGATACAAAAAAATAAGTATCTCATAAGCTGTATCTTATAAGTTGTAGAAAACAAATTATATATATATTCAAAAAATATGTTCTGGCTTTAAATAAATCACAAAGGGTTGATAAGCTGTAAAAGACAAATGAATCAATCAACATAAAAGAAGAAAATTTTCAAATATTTTGGAATTGATAACAGCAGCAATCACTGCAATAATAAACAATTTTTGTCCCTGTTTTAGAAGAGTTAAAAGAACTTGAGAAACAATGTCGAGTGTATTGAACTTGGGATGGACATGTATAATAACGTTTTATTGCTATGTCATTCTCGTCTTGGTTAGCCAAGAAATTTTCAGCACGTACTCATCAAAATGAAATCAGGAAGTTTTTCTGACCTTGTAGTTTTCTCAGTTTGCATTTTCTTCACTGACCTGTCTTATATATATCAGGTGTAACAGAAAAATTGTCCAAATCATTAAACAGTATAATTATCCATCCCACAAAATGTTTTGATATTAAAAAAAAAAAAAAAAAAAAAAAAAACACTAAATTAATTGAATTTCTTTTTTCCAGGTTTTCAGATAAGACGTTTAGCCATCTTGATATCGTTTGGCATAAGAATCATTGCAAAACCTTTGAGTTATTCAGTTAAAAAGGGAACAGATTAAAATTGTTTTGTGTCAGTCACACTGGGTTCTCAGCTGATCAATGGGGAGAGGAAAAAAGATCATTCAAGCCTTCAGTAATGATACCAATATTCATACTCTAGCTTCCATCTTCAAAGTCCATGCAAGAGAACAGTGAATAAGTTTAAAAAAGAGGGAATAGTAGAAAGGAAAACTGGATCAGGTCACATCAGTAAGAGGGGGTCATCATTTCAGCTAAAGAGATCAATTAGAAAAAATCCAAGTCAATCGATAAGACATTTGGCATGTGAGAGAGGAGTTTCAGCTATGACAATCCAAAGAGATTGAAAAAAGACTTGAAAATGAAATTGTATGTGAAATGTGTGAGGCAACTTGTTACTCCAGGATAGAAAGTTAAGTTAGAGAGGGCAAAGATCATCTTGAATAAGTTGGAAAATGATTCTGAAATTATATATAACTTTATTTCAATCCTTCATATATATATATATATATATATATATATATATATATATATTATATATAATTTGACTAACATAATGTTCACCCTATATACTGCCCAAGAACCACTCAAAGTAGAGGGTTACTGAAGGGGGTTGTTTTAAGAAGCACAGGGGATATGTGGGAAAGGTAATGATTAATCTTAGACTTGAAGAGGTTAAGATTTTACTTTTTAGGAAAGTGTCCTCTTGGGAGTTACTTCTACAAAGTATTGGTTCGTGGGAAGAAGCTATATGAGTGTAACTTCCTGCTTACTGATGAAATAGGAAGGGAACAAGGATGGTTTGACTTAGTATATATGGCATAGCAGGTCTCATCTGTGAGGGTTAGAATTGATGGAACTAATGGATGTAGCTTGTCAGAATATTTTCCATGGAAATAGTGATATTAACAAGAGGCTTGAAATGTTTCATCTGTGAGAAAGGGGTTGTAGGGTAGAAAATATTTCATCACCCACAAGGTCACATAGACGCTTTCGAATTCAATTGACCCTTTAGAATTCATGCTCCAACACGTCCTGTAAATATCAGCTCTCAACGTCTCACTGTTTGAGTGACTTCCTGCATTATTAGCGATGATGTCATCATATGTTAGGGCACAGTTTATGGCAGGGTGAACATTGAAAGCCGATATTTACTGGGCAAGTTAAATGATAAATGGTTAATGTGTGAAAATAAAGACTGGGCAGCACCAGCCTGATTCTCACCTAAAATAGAACAAAATTATAATTCTAAATGAATAAAAACAGCCTTTTATATTATTTGCACTAACTTCCTATACTAAATATGATGATCATCATACAAATTTTGCTTTTTGTGATAGTTTTTTTTTTTTTTTTTGTTTGTTTTATTTCAAGAAAAATGTTACTTACTAAATAATGTCCATATAAGTAACACTGTGTCATAAAGCAATACAGGTGTATATTTAGGCTTGAAACAGTTTAATCTATAAGACTTCAATTTTACTCCTGTTTCATAGAAAATGTTGCTTCATTTTACTGAATCCAACTGTACAAGTGTCTGTGGACAGAATTTTTTTTTTTTTAAGTTCTAAGCTTTCCCTTTCAGTTGTGACAGGATTTTTTTTCCTCCCATCTTTATTCTTTTCCTCTGTGTCTTCTTTAAGTAGCTTATGGCTATAGCGATGGCTGCTGATATACGTGGCTTTCTTTGTAAGATAAAAATGTAGGTTCTGATTACCTTGCTTACCTGCTTGTCGGCTGCTTTTGTTATACATGCGATCCTTTGCATAGATACCTGTCAGGTTGATCGACAACAAGATTGTGAGAAAAAGATAGAAAACGATTTTAGAGCATTATCATTTCAAATCTTTGGCTTTGAGAATTCTTTACTTTTGATGCAGAACTTCCATGGCATATATTTTAGAAGAGGTTTTAATACAAAGTTTCACTGCTTATAAGTTAAAAAAATTTTTGAACGTACACAGAAGACTGAAACCAGTCTTGTCATCTATATATACTTTGTAGTAAAAAAGAAAATTGTCTCCCTATGTCACCAGTATGACTATATATAAGGGAAAAAAATACTATAATTAACTTTCTGAGACTGTTGATTGCAAAATGTAAGGAATGCTACTATTTGGTTTGCATATCTGAGTAAATAGGAGTTACTTTGATCATATTGTTTTTCCTTTATTATTAACTAGGCTAGAAGCTGCTTTTGGGACTTTTGGCCTTTTAACTTCAGCATCCTATATGTTGAAAGTTATAAGAATTTAAAAAATAATAAAATTATTTTATCTTTATTCGACACATTAATTTGGCATAATCTTTCTTCATATACACAACCAATTTCTGTAGTTTGTTTACATTTATTTTACCACAATTTTTATTTTTTTAAACTCAAAATTCTTTATGATCCCTTCACATAAAGTCACTCTTAAAAGACATTAGGGAACCTGAACTATGTAATAATTTGAATATGCCACAGTACAAATGCTAGTGAAAGAAGAAAAAAATCATATGAACAACATGCTATCCCCGTTTAAGTTTTACTTACGCTCTAATTAGATGATATCAGTTGCAACTGTGACAAAAAGCAAAATTAAAGTTGAACCTTTAATAAAGAATTAATTTTTAAACCTTTCACTCTGTTCGATATTTGAATGTAACTTTAAATGAGTTATTTAATTTTTAATCATGTGTAACTACAGTAATTACTACCTGTTACTTCAGGTTGTTTATGATTCACTGAGATGGAAAAACGAATGTACACTGCACTTGTGTGTGTGTGTATAAATTACCATTGTCAATAGTATCAACATTACCTATAACAGGGGTCGGCAACCTTTTGCTGTTCTGTGTACTAACAGCATACATATTTTTATACAAGTTGAGGTCAGTATACCTGTTCTACAATATATTTTATGTAGTAACATATACAATGTAAGCCACATTAATAGAAATAAACCGTTTTTATTATTAATGGGAGTCTAATGAATGAGCAGTTTTGAAACGGCTAAATATCTTCTTTGCATTGTGGTAGTTATTGGTTCGGACTTAGAGATGTCATTTGTGGCTGCATGCCATTGGAAATTGCTTGGCGTGGCACGCATGCCATAAGTTGCTGACTCCTGATCTATAGTACCAACAATATTAGGATTAAGAAATGGTTTTGTCTATATCAAGTAATTCCAACTAACCTCTTCAATGCTTGGTGCTGGTTGCAAAACATTAATTCTCAATAATACTATTTTTGTGATAAACTCTTGTCATGTGGGATGATTTCTTCAAACATTGGTTCAAATTTGTCTTTAAATACGAGGGTTTTTGCCTATTTACCAATATTTCTTAAAATACATTGTGCTGTTCACATAAACACAATTAACTAAAAATATATTTTCTGATTTTATATTAAAAAAAATAAACAAATAACTTACTAAAAATATTATTTTAACAGGTTAATGTTTCAATGTTATCTTCCTAGGAAAGAGTTGATTTTGATAATCTTAAATAGTCCCTTTGAATATTTTGTAAATTAACATTGTTTCACTTTACAGTGCTCATTTTTTAAATTACATTTTGTAAATATTTTAATTAGTAACATAGATTATATAGTTGAAAACCTTGGAAAGAATCTTAAGATTTCCCATTTGTTCATTTCATAATTTGAGGTTTTCATTATAAAAAATGTTACTGATGTTTTATAGACTGATTCACTGAAGAAAAGTAATTTTATTGCCCTTGAGTTTTTTGTGCTTTCTTAGCATATAAATGAATACAACAGTAATAAAAACAACATTTGACCTTAATTGGTCTCATGCTAGTTAAGTCTGTTTGAACCATTGGTTTTTCTGTTTGTCATTAAAAACTCAGGAGGGATGTGTGGGAAGTAATGGATAGCTTTTTTGAATGAGAATTTGGAGAGCTGAGTTCAAGTTCCACTCAGATTCATTACATTCTGTTATGCGCAAATACCCTTGAGAAAGGTATGAATCCCTATCCTACCCCAAGCTATGGGTTAAATAGCAGGTATATGGTAAAAATCAGTTATTCTCTAAAAAAAAAAAAACACTGCTTAGCAATGTTCACTCACTCAAAAAAAAAAAAAAAAAAAAAAAAAATATTCTTACAATTCAAAATATTTGCTCTATTTACATCATTTGGACTGTTGTCTTCATATTTATTGCCATATTTATGACATTTTGGCCTGTGTATGCTTTGACTGTCTTTAGGTGATATATGGTGGAATTTCAAACAGAACCCTTTATTTCGTCCACCGGAGTAGATTGTTTTAATTCCACAGGCCAAGCTGTTTTTTTTTTTTTTTTTTTTTTTTGATATCAGTTCCCTTTAGTAACTCAACCTTCCAATTTTCTGTTCCCTCTGCTCTGGCCAGGCATTGAACTCACAACTCTTTGGCTCAGGTCACTTTTTGGTTTACTCAACCAATACTTTTATCCACTGGGCCAGGTGGGACTAAATAAAGGATTCAGTTTGAAATTCCAATTTATATCACCTGACCAGAGCATACAAAGGCCAAAATGTTGTGAATATGCCAATAAAGATGAAGACAACAGTCTGAACAATATAAATAGTTACAATAACTCCTCTCAGAAATATAGACAGAAAATATGTTTTGGCTTTAAATAACCCACAAAGTGTTGATAAGCCATAAAAAAACAATTTAGTTAACATAAAATCAAACTCTGGAACTTTCATTGTGGCCAGGTTTCCCTACAAATTGAATATACAGCTTTTAACATTAAAGTGGAAAAAAAATAATAACCAAATTTTTCTAAGCAAGTTTTTGAACATTTCATCTGCAGTGAATTATTTAAAATTAACATCAATTAGAGATTGCTTGAAATTTTCTAATACTAAATAAAACCCACTAGACTAACGCTTTTGTGATAATGCTTTCCAAACTGCATTTATCATAAAAATTGTTTGCAGTATACAACTTTTTATTTAAAGATATGTGCATTGTCCAAGGTTCCTTAATGATATGGTAACATTCAAACATTGATCTTGTATTTTATTAATTACATGCACTAACTTTTTTTCTTTTTTGGAAAGCAAAGAAAAAAAAAAAAAAAACTAATTTTACTAATTCTTTGTGGCCTATTTATTGGTTATTACTTACAATGTTTTTGTGACTCAGAACAGGTACACAATCATGCCGTACCCCAACCGAGTTTACAAGCAGCTGAAGGAGGAGGCCATACAGCTGCAGAGGGATTGTCAAATCAACCGCCAAAAAATGAGCCACACCATTGAGGACCTCCTTCGCTACTGTAATTCAAAGGAAGCGGCTGATCCAATCCTTTATCCTCGAAAGGACAACCCTTTCCTAAAAGCTGATGCTAATCTTTGTGTCTCTTGCTTCAAATGATCTTTGTACAAGTAAAATGGAAACAATAAAAAAAACATGATATACAATTTATGTTCTTGATATCATTTCTAGGGTCTTAGTCATCAGGGTTGGGTGGTACTTTTGGTGGTGGAAACTCTATACAAATATTTTGGTTAGTATTTCTTTCTATTACTGATTGTAGATATAGTGCAAGTTCTGAGTGAACATGTTTTTCTCTCTCTTTTTTTTTTTTTTTTTTTTTTTTTTTTTTTTCTTTCTTAGTTTCTGCAGGTTTACAAATTTTTTTTTATTTTTATTTTAAAGAAGCACTTTTTTTGCATGACCTTGCATGATTGTTTAGGCTTTTTGTCTGCTTATGCTATATCTTGTCTTTTTGATTGACTTTTTTTTTCTGTAAAAATCAAATTTTTAGCAATCATCCATATTGAATTTTAAAATAATATTAAAAAAAACAAAAAAAAAACTTATTCAGTTTTTATAATTTAAAAAAAATTTTCATTTCCTTTTCTGTACTGAATTGGACATAAAAGCAGATAATATTAATGAAATATTTAAAGAAGATAATCACTTGTATTCTCTGATTCTAACTTGTAAGAACATACATTTTTATGCTAATGTTGGGAAAATCTTTTCTTTTTCTCTTTCTCTCTTTCTGCGTTACTCTTTTTATCTATGGTATTCTGTTTTTGCTTCCTCTCTAAATTCCTTTCTGACTACTAACAATTCCAGCATTGTAATTAAAGATTATGATCTCAGACTGTGTCACTAAATGAGTCAAGTTAGTATCATTAGTTTCATTTAAGTGACACTATCAATACAGTGGACCTTTTTATTAATCTAGTTTTATTTGGCCACTGGAGTAATAGCTGTACAAAAAGAATAAGGAATTTACTGTACACATTTGATGAATTAGTGTAGCTACTTCCCCCCCCCCACTCTCTCCCCAAATCTTCCAAATCAAACATATTATGTAAGGATTCACTGTCTTGAAAAATTATCAAACAGAAAAGACCCTTTTGTGTTTAGTATTTAGAGATTTGAAGTTAGCTGTTAAATCAATGATGGAATTGTTTCAGACAAGTTTACTGTATTGGTGCTTAATAGAATCAAGTACATGTTGATAAGAATCAAGGAATGGGATGATCAAATGGATATTATCAATAGAATAACAATGACTCATTGCTACAATGATTGAAAACCTGGAAAACAGTTGCTTATTGATCTTTATTTGTGTATATATATATATATATATATATATATATATATATATATATATATATGTGTGTGTGTGTGTTTATACACAGATGAGTGTTTTTGAATGTTTGCTTTCTGACTGAAACCCAGGTTTGAATTTCGCCGGGGTCAATTTATCAGGAAGGTGACTCCTTAATATTAGTAGTCTGAAAGCTGATCTCCGCTGTACCTTTGGAAAGTGTTTCAAAACTATACCATGGGTTGACCTAAGTCTTGTGAGTGAAATTAGGTAGACAGAACTCTTTGGGAGCATGGAGTCACAAGTCATTATGACTGAGGTATACAGATAAAAGCATTCAGCCATTATTATTACACACACAAGGATTCACTTACATCTTCACTGTTAAAGATCGTCTCTGGATGGTAAAAAGTTGGGTGTAGACACATTTATATTTTTGGAGAATTTCACTCTATTTCCTTGCCTTAAGTATGATTTAGAAATTACTTTCATGAAATTTAATATTTCATTAAATACTGAGTAATTGTCACTATTCTTGTATTATTTCGAAACTATTTTCCATTGTTCTCATCTTAGCTGATATAGATGTTATTATAGACACAATGTTTCGACCAAGTACCCGCTGGTCCTCATCAGGTGCCCATTGATTGGTTCATATCCCATATCTGTCGATATTATATCGGTTATTGTTTGTACTTGCTGAATTGGTGCATCACTACCAGATCTAAGGATTGAATACATGTATAACCGACTCCTATATCCACTATGCCACCATCCTGAAGGACATTAGTGGTATGTTTTTGGAGCTTTTTATATTCAATATCAGATTATTTTTTTTTTAAATGCTGGTTTTGATGTCAGGTTTGTACCTCTTTTTCATAATTTAGCAGTTTATTTCTGAGATGAGTAATTGTCAATACTTGTCTCTAATCACATTTATATCAACCAAAGTGAGAAAAATTGTTTGAAATAATACAAGAATGTTGAATGAAAGATGTTGTAAAGATCTCTCAACTCTGATATTTTGGACAGAAACGTCCACTTATTAACAATTGATTCTTGTAAAACGGAAAATAGATGATCTCTACATCCCAGTTAATTACTCTTATTTTTCTTTTAATCTAAATTTTCTGTTTATTTTTTTTTTCATATAATAAAGGAATTAAAAAGTGGGGGTTGCATAGTTGGTTTCTATGAATTTTTTATTTTTGTTAAATTTTAAAACTCATTTGTGAACTTTTACTTCCAATTTTTGAATTTTGACTGAAAGCATTTGATATTTTTTTTTTTTTTTTTTTTGTTCCACTTAAGATGATTGATTACTGAATTGAACTGACTATAATTTAAATCCTAAAATTACTATGGTTAAGCATATTGCAGATTGACAGATAGCCATTATAATACTAATTGGCTTGTCATGTCACAATTTATGGAATTATGGATCTGAAGACTCTTAAGATTATGGGTTGTGTGCCATATATCAATTTTCGAACGTCTTATTAAAATTCACCAACAAGGTTCATCTGTTTTTATCTTTATTGCATTTTTCCAGTTTGTTTATAAACACTCTCACATCCAGATGGAATCTGAGAAGAGACTGTCTAAAGTTCATAATGTTTTTGCTTGTGTACTTTCAACCATGTGTCCTAAGTACATTCTTATTTGTATATTGTTAAAACTGGGATCAAGTTAATAAAAAATTTTTTTGTTTCACATTCCTGGAAATGACTGTAATTGGTTTGAAAGTACTCAAGCAAACTTTTATATAGTTTCTCTATAAATTTGATCCAGATGTGGAAAAATATAATCAAAAATTAAATACAGGCCTTGTTAATTGTTTTTTAAATGAATTGCTGCATAAGTTCTTTTTTTTTTTCTCTCTCTCTCACACACACTCCTGTCTAAAAAAAAAAAAAAAAAAAACTGATCACTCCTTGTTGTTAAAAAGATATCCCATTATAATAATGAAGCGTGTTGATTTAATGGCATAAGGTAATATCTTGTTATAACACAGGAACATCTCTTTTGGGAGACAATTGGGATGCATGACTAATATAGATGGACCAATTTTCAGTTTCAAGGTTTATGGAATTAGTTTGTTTTTTTTCTCCTGTTTACAGTATAGATTTCTGTTTCTGCTTCATTATGAGAAAGTGTAACAATATATAAATGTTATTAAAACAAGAAAATGAAAGGAAAATGAAAAGTTTTACTCACTGGAATATCCACCCATCAGCTTGATAGGGTTTCATACCTCATACTTTGGCCCTTAATCTAACTTGATGAGTTTTTGGGACAACCCTTCTAGATATCTCCACTAATTCGGCAAAAGAGAGCATATGATGAAAAAAAGACTGCAAACTTGATGAAAAATTTTATCGTCTAAATATTTGTTATTAAGAGGAAAGGCCAAATATTTTTTGATTACTTTTATTAAATTTTTTTTCATCCTTTTTAGAACATTTGAAATTTTGATTAAAAATCTTGTTTTTCTTGTGTCAGCGAAATACCATTAAAAAACATGTCTTAACCATGGTAACTTCTTTATGAGGTGTTGACTGACAGTTACATCAATGTATTGACAGTTTAGGTTGGGAAGTTATTGGATGGAAGAGCAGAAGTGACAATTTTTTCAAATTTTAAGTGAAGTAATTTAACTACACAGTAATTTTTTTTTAGAAATTAACAAATACTTTATAGCTTTACATTTGAAGATGATTTCTGGAAAAATAAAATTTAAAATACTAACAATAATAAAATAAATTTAAAATTTCCTAAGAGACATACCTAATTTTTATGTACATCTCGTGATATTTTATGGTATTATTTTTATTTACTATTAATTTTTATATCTCAGTTATGAAAAAAAATTCACAACTGAGATAATATAAAAATTAATAATTAAAAATAATACCATAAAATTTCATAAAACCTCTATCATTTTTATGAAATGTTATTTTTTTTTCTTTTTAAATTTTCCTTATTTTTAATATTGTTTTGTTTCCATTCCTAGAATTGAAACTAAAAAAGAAAATAATAATTGCAGTATGTCTCTCACTGAAAAACAATAAATTAATTATATTTAAAACCCAAATTAGAAATATTTAGTGAAATAGGAGATAACAAAAAAAAAAACTTTAAAAGTGACGATGTTGGTGGTGGTCAGTCAGTCAGAAAATTCAATGTGTGTTCTCGGTATGAACACAAAAATTTTCTGACAGCAGTTTATTGCTGTCAGGTGAAACAACTCTTAAACACGCAACATTAATGATTCATGTCACGTATGACCATCCATATATTTAGAGGTGGGGGACGGTTTTATGCATGCTCAACAACAATGTAAAACTCTTTTTTTAAAATATTCGGGTTCAGATTGTAATAAGCTTTCAAATTTATAATCTGTAAAGATAGATCTACTTAACAGCATTCTCTAAACTCTACAGATTGAAACTTTAAAAGGTTTAACAACTTTATCACATTTTGTATTTAAAATTGAAAAAAAAAAAATTCATGTAAAAATTAAAAATGAATTTCGTTAGAAAAATATTATAGCTTCAAATGATATTGTCCTTTATATTATCCATAAAAAAAACAAAAACATTGAAAGCTTTTCTAATTAAATAATGTCTTAGCTTTATTGGGTTTTGTAAAAAATCAATGATTTACATTTTTCAAAGACTTGCTTTTAACTAATCAGTAAAAGAAACAGTGTCTGAATTTTCTTGCGTTTTCATAAAATTAAGTAGGGTGGGGGGTAACATGTAAAAAAAGAAAAAAAATATTTTTACCATGACTTTCTAAAAAAACAAAAAAAAACAAAAAACAAGCCTGCTGACACAAAATAAAAAAAAAAAAGATTTTTAACCAAACTGACTGTGGATGAAAGAAATTGATTAAAATAATCAAAAAATACTTTGCTCTTTCCTCTTAATAATAACATAAACATTTTGACACTAAAATTTTGTTTTCATTAAGTTTGGAGCATTTTTTCATCTTGGTATGCTGTTTTTTGGCAAATTAGTTGAGATACTTGAAACAGAATACTGCAACCCTAAACAAGAATTAAGTGAAAGTGGCAAAGCCTACAGAAAAGTAGCATCACTAAGTCCTCTAGAGACAAAAAGCTACATTTTTGTATGGTCACTTTATTGAAATTATTAAATAATAATTTAAAAAAAAAAAGTCTTAATTCATAAAATTTGGCTTTATGAAATGACAAAATGCATCCCACCTCCATGTGATAGGAAAAAAGAAAGGATAAAAGAAAAAGACAGTTTTTTTACCACCCTCCCCTCTAGCTTTATTTTCTTTTTATTTATTAAATCAAGCAGACTTCATAAAATAAAATAGTGTAAACTGTAGGGAGACAGTAGGTAAGGGTGATGTATTAAAACATTACCGACTTCATCCTTTGATGTCTGTCAGACAAGTGAGTTAAGAAAGGCAAACATAGTAAGAAATAAAAATGGCTGTTTGCAAATCTTTTAGAAAAAAGGAAAAAAAAAAAAAAATTCCATTTCAATTTGGCCATTCCATTTCTCCTCTATAGATACATTGATAAAACACAATGTTTGTTTATATATATATATATATATATATATATATATAAACAATTAGAATAATTTTTTTTCTGTTTGTTACTTTTGAAATATCTTAATGTGTATTAAAACTTTTCTTTTTTTTTTTTTTTTAATAATGTAAACTGCTTGCTTTATAGGTTCTTGATGTTTTTTAAACTAATTTCACCTGATATTTCCAGTGCTTTGACAGATTTCTTTTACTCCAAGTCGCACACTTCATGCACAGCTTTTTCCTACCCTCAGCAGAATTCCATAGCATACCTTCTTTTATTTAATTTTTCAAATTGCTTCAAGCTCTTCCTCATCCTTGGGAAATTTCCTGTATAATATTAACATTTTTTTTTTTTCATTATAGCAAGTTCTAATCAAAATGAGCAGGTGATGGTAATTTTGTGACAGTCTCTGACTAGCTGATTTTTTTTTTTTTATGTCTGGATGTAGGTGATCAAAGTGGATCTCAGTGGTTATCCTTTTCTTTCTCTATGAATTGGCATGCATTCTGATAGTGCAGTGGTTTCCTGTTTGGAATTCAGTTGTGTTTTTTTGTTTTTTTTTTTTGTTTTTTTTTTACCAACCAAGTCACAAGACTGCTGTTAAAGCCTGCTATTTAAACCCATAGCTGGTGGAGAGAGAGAGAGGTGATGGATACATGTCTTTCTGAATAGTAATTGTGTAAAAGTGAATAGAACAGACTATCCCAGAATTTGAACTTGTCTTCTTGATTCTACTTTCTGTGCTGTTAACCATTACATTAGTTGCATATACCATAGTCATGCAAAATAATAAATTCATTCATGTAGGTATTTGTAGGAGCACTTAAGTTAATAGCTTATATCACTTCCTAATTGTGGGTTATATTGATGTCTAACAGTGATTCTTAACGTAGGTGGTAATGCCTTCCTGTGGGTACAGCAAATGCTATAGGGTGTGCTGTAATTTGAGAATAAGAAGATTTATCCCTTTAAACACTGATCGAGATGAGACATTTTCTCTACTCATTTCTTTCTTTGGCCCATGTCTTTATGCTTGTAGATGTAATTTAAATCTGCAAGCTAAAGTCTGGTTACTTATGTACAGTCTGACCAGGTGACGATTGTTTGGCTGTTTTTACCACAGTTTGCTTCCAGTAAATTGGTGCCGGTATAATACAACAAAACATAAGCATGTGACATTAACTCTGTAGTATTAACTGTGCACCATTTACCAATTAAATTTTGAGTTATGAGGGGAACACTATAACAAGTCAGTAAGATGATCCAACACTTCAGACAAGTTACAACACTTTTATTTATGCATTTTGGTTATCTTTTTGCTTATACATTTACATGTATTTTATTCTTTAGAAAATTTCCAACTAAAGTTCATGTATCTATTTAGATGTATTTTAGATATTTATTAGGTTGGTGCAAAAATAATGAAGTAATAATGTCGTTTTTTGACGTATTTTTTAACATCAAAAAACGACATTATTACGTCATTATTTTTGCACCAACCTAATAGCTGCAATTGCAACCTGTGTATGGTACAAAAGCCTCAAACTAAAGTCCAACAGTTTCTCTGGTCTACACTAGTGATTGCCACTGTTATAATGCAAACACATGACCTTCACATTGTTACCTTAATTCTGCTCAATTTTTCAGTGCATTTTCGGCAAGGTGTGAACCAACTTGTGTTAATAGCTAAAAAAACAGGGCATTTTAAACATGGAGGAGCCAGCTCATGCATAAAAAAAAAAAAAAAAAAATGTCACTGGAGAAGAAAAAGTCAGGAACCATTCTTAAAGAATCAGTTAAACCATTATAGTCAAGAAAATAAGTTTTACTAAGTTCTTTACAGTTGTCTATGAATAACTTTAAAATGTGATCTGAAAGAAGTAAGCCTGATAATTTTACTAATTATTACAGCTTATATAGGAAATATTTGTAATTTATCATCAGCTTATCCAGTCTTACAAACATTTGCTTTGTTGAATAATGTGTAAAATAAAGTAATTGCAGTCTGTCAGATCAAACATAAGAATATCAAATAGTTATTCTATTTCAAAACATATTCATTAGAATGTTATGTCCAATGGCAAAACTAAACAAGTGAGCAGTCAATGGAGTTATTTTGATTGAGGTAAGCATTTTGAAATCCAGTTTAGAACCTTATCTTTAAAAGAAGTACTATTTTCTTATTGCTTTTAAATAAGTTCTGTTGCCCTAAGTAGTTTCCTATTACTGGAAAATGAAACTGTCTTATTCACATTATTAATCAATCAATAACATTAATATTTTCTTTTTATAAATATAAGAATTTAATTGCCTTTTGCTGTATAATGTTATTGAAAAGTTCTCAACCTGAGCAAGAAGTCCTTCAATTTTTTTTTTTTTTATTTTTTTTTTAAGCTGTTTTCTCTTTTAGGCAGTGGGTTGGGTTAAAATGTTTCAGCATTTCCTTGTTTAAGAGCAGCTCTGCTCTTATTATATGAAAATGTGAAGCTTTATTTAACTTTTTACACTCATAAACAAATCATTAATATGACCCTCTGAATGAGGATTAACAGATCCCAACAGCTATTAGGGAGATGTGATCAAATATACTTTAATGTTTAAAAACATTTGATTCAATATTATTATTTCGGTAATAAGCATTATAACATAGCACAAATAGTTATATTGGGGGGGGGGGAAGGATTTTCTAACAATATACACATTTTTTACGTATTTATAGTTATTTTTTAAAACTTTTATCAAAAACAACATTCTTGTACATGTAGTTATGGATAATTACTAATTTTTTTAATTAATAACTATTTGTACTCAGTTGTTGACATTAATAGCTATCTGCTGATGTGTTAAAACTTTGGAATAATGCAATAATAAACATTTAAATTTCATCTTTCTGATAGATGTCACGATCTGTAAATTAAATGCCTATAAAGATGAATAAGTTTGAAATATACTGACAGCACTTGCTCCATTTTCCAATAACTGATTAATATCTGTAATCATTAGGGTGTTGTATTTCTATGCTCTATGTTCCTTCTGGACATAGGCTGTTATGGCTTTCCACAATATACTACCCTTTGTAGCTCTTATCAATATATGATCATTGTATTATCTTCACAAAACTTTCTTCTATTTTGATATATTCCTTAGTTTAAACTTATTATTACTCCCATTGATTTATTGTGGTTATTGCATGTACCCAATCCAAAAATTACTCCCGACCCTCACTTATACTATTTTTATATATATATATATATATATATATATATATATATATATAAGAATGTCTAAATGCTAGTTAGTGATAAGCAATTTTCTTTAAACTGTTGATTGTTAAACGTAATTTACCTGCACTATTCAGTAAGCCATAAGTTCTGCACTAGGCTACATTAATAAACCCTCTGAGTATAATACTTTTATTGGGATAGAACCAACCTTCTAACCATTGTTAGTATAACATTGTTATTATTTACTATTTCCTTTGTCTAAGTGTGTACTGGTTCATTTGCCGCAAGACAATTTTGCAGCATTTTTTTTTTTGTTTTTTTTTGTTTTTTTGATACCTTTATCTTGAGCATCCTTTTCGGAGTAATGTCCAATTTAATATGCAAAGTACCTTGTTATCAAGTATATATAGATGTCCTTTTTTACAGGGGCAAACATCAAAAAAGAAATTAAAAAGTAAACATAAGACTAAAAATATATCAAATTAACAAAGAAATAATTTAAAATGTGTGCAAATTTCAAGCAATGCCTTTGTAAATGAGTTTTTTGTTTTGGACTGTAATGAAGCATTTTCCACTGAAATCTTGCATTGATATCAATATGTATTTTATTCATTTGTACTGCATCTCATTATGTTAACAGAAATTTTAGCGTTAAGTCTGAAATATGAAATTACGTGACATAGGTTCTGGTGTCAAATTTTTGCGCTCCTCCCTGACGAGGATGAATGATGTAAGATTTTGATCCTATAACTTTGCTCATTAAAATGTCTAAATTGAAGTAAGAATAGTGTGAGCCAGATATACTTAATAACAAGGTACTTCACATATTTTTTTTTCAAAACAAAGAAAGTGGCAAAATTGTCTTATGGCAAAGTTTTCTATGGTGAAAATTCCCAAGGCCAGTTTTCCTATAGCAAAAATGTTTACGATAAATGTTCCTAGAATGGTCTAAGTGATTTAGTTGCATACAGTTTTGATGACCTCATTTTTACACTGGAATTAAACAAACTTTTTATTTATTTTTTTATTTTTTTAATTTTTTTTTTTTTTTGCAATTTTATTCATGAAACCATTTATAGAAAACTTCATATAAGTGATCAGCCATCTTTAATAACACCACATTGAATCCTGTGTATTATTTATGCTTTCTCTGCAACTTTGGCTTTACTGAATAAATTATTCTCAAAGTTAAATTCAATAGGGCTCACTATAGAATTTGCGATGGAAAAAAAAACTAACAAAATCTTGCTCAATTTAAATTTCATTAGCAGGATTTAATGTTTCTGTAATTTTTTTATTTATTTTTTTTTTTTTTTTGTAAACTTGATGTTTTAGATTTTGTCATTTGTTTTTAACAGTGTATTTGTAGTACTGGATTATGAAAATTGCTTGAACTTTTCATCAACTCAGTTCAAAAATAAAACATTCTAAATATTTCATTTTAGAAGTTTGCTGAAAAGTTCTTGGCCTCAATCTACTTTGCAAATTCAGTATTTCAATGAGCAGATATCAATACTGATAGGTTTTTGTGGTGGGAGCAAGTAAGTAAGTGGGTCAACCAAAACTTTCAATACCATTTCATCAATTGGAACTTTTTTTTTTTTTTTTTTTTTTTTTGTGGAATTCACTGACTTTGATAGATCACCGTTAGATGTAATTTGTCATCACTACTGAAATATTCCCCTCCCCTTTGATATACAGTTAAGCTAGATGAAGACTTTTTTTTTTTTAGTTTTCTATTTGGAGGAGATACTATATGAACTTCTGGTATTAAGTATCATTAAACAGATAGTACTATAAAAGCAAAGTCAAATTGATAAATGCATCTACATTTTTTTTTTTTTTTTTTTTTTTTTTTTTTACTTATCGATATTGCTAATGAAGGAAGAAACCTTAACTGTGCTTTTGTATTTGGAGATTTTCATCTGCTGGTAAGTTTAATAATTCAAATGGTTTGATCTTTAGATGTTTTTAAGTGTCACTCTTTGATCTTACTTGATTGGATCACCTGCCTTATAGTATGGCCCTATAAGATTTGTATCTATTTGTTTAAAACTTACTATTAATGAGCAGCCTGCCTTTGAACTGATGCAATTTCTCTAATACAATGAATAGTATAGTTTTTACATCTTTTCTTTCTCTATCACACCAGACTACACTATCATCTGGACACAACTCAGAAACTACCCACACTTGTGTTTTCTGTTGTCTGACTTGTTTTCAAGAATAGTCTGATGGATTTAGTCACTTCAGTTGGATGCCATCCTCAGACTGTTTTGTTATCTTGCTCCTAAATAGACATTGGAATGTTGTCACTCCCAAACTGGGGTAGTTTTGTATAATTACTTCAGACTTTTTTCCTGAGTTGGTGTAGGACAAAATGACAATGAAAAGGTGGAAGTATGTTTTGCGAGAGGGAGAGAGAGAGAGCAAATTTCACCTAAATTTGTCCTTTCTGAAAAATAAATCATACAAAAGTAGGTATACAATAATGAAAAACAAAACATGTGCACAAAACTTATTGTATTGATTATACAAACATAACAATCCCTCAAATGTTCAAATTGTTTGGTTCCCCCGTCATTCACACACTCCTCTTTACCTGCAAAACATTTTGTTAAAAAATAAAAATTATGAAAATGACTTTAATGAATTCTAGTATAAAATGAACCCTAAAACACTCTTATAAAAAAAACAAAAAACCAAAAAAACATTTTACATAGTAAGGTGTGGGCTGTACTTGTAAGAACAATTTTTTGTATTACTTTAAGGCATGGGCTTCCAGGAATCCCTTCAATTAGTCTACTGGAATCTTTTCTAACCAATCCGAGGGCTCCAACTACAACAGGGATTTTTGATGTTCCCATGTGCCACATTTTTTGAGATTTCAATTTCAAGGTCCTTGTATTATTCTAGTATCTTCAAAGATACTTTGCAGTCTGCAGGGACTGCCATATCGATAAGGAGGCTTTAAAAAATAATTTTAATGAATTCTAATATAAAATGCACCCTAGAACTACTATTATAATACTGGTATAATACTAACTGTATACCTACTTTTGCTACACACACACACACCTATATCCTCCTAGTATTTGGTCAGTGCAGCAAATTTCTAATAGTCTACCAGTTGTACAGTGAAAGAGAGAAACCTGCTTGTGTTTGCTCATCATGTGTTTTGGAAATTGACTGTTACATTTCTCTCTTGCCAGTTCAACACTAACTTGGGTTTCTTTCTCTCTCTCTAAATTCAATTACCAACTTCTTTGTAACTCAAAATGCCTGCTTTTTATAGACTTGGAACTCTGACTTAGTGCGATGTAGATAAAGATAATCAGCTCAGCAAAATCAAATCATTAATTTCATTTTTGCAAGACTTCATCTGTTCATGAATGCTTTCAAAAACACATGGCTTCCTGAACTAGTTTTGAGCTTTGAGAATTCTAGCTTGAGAAAATCTTTACTTGCAGAAAGGAATTTCCTTAAAATCAATGTAATTTCATGTAGGTAGTAGTAGTTTAAGAAAACCACTTTTAGCCAGGGAATCACTTACCTGTCAAATGCCTGTGCCTATTATGACTAGAAGATAGATGCAGGGATTTGTAGCCTTACTCATTCTTACTAAATTCCATTGAATTTGGGTTGAATTGCAAATCCAACTTCACTTACTGAAGCAAAATGAACCTTTTTAGTTCTTTTTTTTCTTCTCTGCTCTACTTTGTTAAATTATAAGACTATGGAATCTTTCATTCTTCTTCACTGCTCTATCCTGTCAATGTGCCATCAAGCATCTTCGGGGATCTACACCCATTTCGTTATGACTTAGTTGTTTTTTAACCTTTAGCACCCTGCATTATTAATATTACTTCCTTTTCCACTGATTTCTTTTTCAAGGCCTCTCAATTGCAGTATCCTTACTGTTAATTTAACTCAAGGGTTTTTTCTATTGCCTTAGCAGGATATGACAACACAACTATGAAATTCAAGTTCTGAGATCAGTCACCTTTAGTGGCACGATAAACTTTTGTACAACAAATGAAGTCGCATACAACATGGTAATGGTTAATAATAAATTAACAATTTTTCTTAAAGTTTGCAAAACTAAAACGGCATTATTACATTCCTTATATAGCTAATAATTAAACTTGTTTTGTTGTGATGAAATTTTAATAAACAAAAATGAAATTCTTACTAAAAACATTAGCAACTCTACTTTTGTGTCATCTGTGTTTTCTTTAGCTTTTCATAATATACTTAAATGGTTCTTTTCTGATATTTATTCATCATATAATTAGACACCGTTTTGTACTTGCACTGCATAGACAGGTAATAAGAGGAACAGGAAATTCAATTTCCTGATCTATATATTTAGGGCCACGACTGAAAATGGAAGACACTTCTAAAATTAAGAGCAGACAGCCTTTCTGTATGCTTAGTATAGAAAAAGAAATTTTGTTGTAAATTATTTTTGTTGAGTCTTTTAACAAATAACCCTGCCTCCACCTTCAAAAAAGAAAAAAGGTAGCTGTTTACATTTGCCTATTAAATAGAAATATTAAACAGATAACTACAAAGACGATAAAGAGTATTAAAGTTTATAGCAGGAAATGATGTTTGAGTGTCATATGGTGAGGGTTGTTATCCTTAGCCCAAAGTTAGGTTCTTACTGGGTGCACCATACTTCTAATTCACTGTTCAGTAATAACAGTAAGGATATTTCAAGACCAACTAAGTGTCTGGTGGTTATTAATCAAGTTTCTTTTGGCAGCAAGTCCTTTCCTCTGAAATGTTTCACCATTTATTTAGTTTAGACTAATTAAATTCTATTTATTTTTCTAACTAATAACACTGACTTCACTATAAAAACTTGTGACTTTAAATTTACCTTTCTTTCTCTAGCTTCTGTTTTTATTTCCAAGATTCTTTGAGCTAATACTCTTGTCTCTTCAGCTTCTGCTGCCTCGCCTTTTTTTTTTTTTTTTTTTTTTAGCTTATTTTCAGATTCTGTGACTTTTTTTTTTTTTTACTCAGCACAGGTACAGTACACCTTTTTTTTTTTTTTTTAATTCACAATTGGCTTTTTGCTTTTAAATTGTTTATTCCATGCATAACTTCAATTTATAAATATTGTTTTTGTTTGCATTTGTTAAAAAGAAAATGAATGCTTTTTATTATGTTGTATTTTGCCTATTATTTCCGTACTGTATTGAATAGTATAATTAGTATTTGTTTATTACACACTCATTTTAGCATAACTTTCACATATAATACAATGGGAGGTTAAATTTTTATTTTTTGCTAATCAGTCCTCTAAAATATTAACACATTTATGCTCTCCGCCCCCTTCTGAAAAAAAAAAAAAACATTCCTTTTATTACCACACCTCCTTTTTCTTTTCTTGTCAGTTTTAGTAGCTAACCATTATGTTTTCTTATGACATAGGCTGGTGTCAATCATGCCCTATCCTAACCAGCACTCTGCCCAGGCACGAAAACTTCTCAAGGAGGAAGCCCTTCTGCTGCAGATGAATTATAAAATGAGCCGAGAAAAAATGAGCCAAACAATAGCTGCTCTTATTCGGTATTGCAATGAAGCAGCGCCATCAGACCCTCTTATTAACCCGGTTAAGGAAAATCCTTTTAAAGAGAAAAGAAGCTGCAACATATTGTGAGGTAGCACAAGATGGTTGAACATGTGTAGCCCTGATGTGACTGTTAGCAGGGGTGCTTTGTCTCTATACCGTTACCTGTGTAAATAAAAAAAAAAAATCTTCCATTTTATAGTTTGTAGTAACAATAGATTGACTTTTTTTTTTTTCTTGTGTCATTATAGCATTTTTCAGCAGTCAAATAAAATTTATATTAGAAACAATGTTTTCCTCATTAAGCAGAAAAGAAAAGAGTAATAGAAAACCCTGGGATATTATATATATATATATATATATATATATATATATATACACACACACAAATTTTCAGAAGAGAGAGAGATAATCCTTATATTAAGCATTGTATAAGTGATCATTTTTCAAATGAGTTATTCCCTCCCTGCTCAGCAAACTTAGATTTTTGATTGGGGCGGGGGGTTATAAATGAAAACTTTCAGCAATCTACTTTCTTGAGGGAATAAACTAGTAAGTGCTGAAACTGTATTGATTAAAATGACTACAACAGCATTGGTCCATTCTGTGGCTTTTAAATGTCCCTGCCTGTTTGGGAACCCAAGTTTTTTCTCTCAGAACATTCTCAAATTTAAGCAATTAAACCACACCTTTCTTGGGAGGGAAAAAAACTGAAATGAGTGTCATTGCTATTGTAATGTCAGCTTCTAATCACTGAATCATTTGGATATGTTGTTTGAAATAGTAACAATTATTTTGGAAGCTTTTTGTTGTGGCTTTAAATCCTTCAAGACAAATCTGTCAGAATTGCACCATACGCCCATCTGGCTCTGAATTAAAACTTTGACAATATCTATTTGCTGCAATATTATAAATTTTTTCAATTGAGTCAGGTTAGTTAGTCTAGCTCAATCATATTATAGATAGCTAGATAGTATCTGTACATGATTGCATGTTATAGTATTTAGTATTTGCTAATTTCTTTTTCTCTATGTATGTGTTTGTTTTAGTGGTATTAAGTAGTTCAGCATGTTTGCACCTGATATTCAATAGCAAAATAAAAAAAAAAGAATTTAAAGTTACACTGCTTTCTTCTTTTGTTTTGTTTAGTCATTTCACTAGCCACAATATATGAAACTGAAATATTTCCAGCAAGTGATTATATTTCGATTAAGTGCATTTATACCCACCTCCCCTGAAAAAAAAAAGTTAAACAAATTGCAAATTACCTATTCTTTTGTAAGCAATCTTTTTTTTTTGTGACCTCTAATTTTTATAAGTTGAGAACTTAATTATGTTTTCCTTCCCCTTAAATATTTGTTGGAATTGACTTCAAAAAATGTGTATGGCTTTTTTTTTCTTTGGCTTTCTGCTTAGTGTAGTACTGACAAGGAAGATTCTTTTCAACCCCACTCAAATTGAATATTTCCTCTTTTCACTTCCTTACTCTCCTGATTTTTAATCAATACCCATGATGTATTTAGATTTAGTGCCTTTTTCTTCTCTCATTCCTTGCCTTACCATCAAGCCCTCTTTGAATGATGCCACCACCCCAATCTCTATTGATCAGTAACAACTGAAATATAGCATAATGCTTAATAGTTGGAAGTTGGAGATGCAGTTTTTGGTTCCAATTGAGAAGGCTTAGATAACTTTTCTTATAGTGTTCTTGGATAAGACACAAATACAATGTTCCATGAGCTTCATGGTTATTGGTAAAGAGAACAAATTTGTCCAGGCAGTCACAGCAATTTTATCATCTAGCAAATAATTAGAAGAACACTAATGGGAACTGAGGGCTTCAATCAGATGAAAATAGAGAACAGGGAACTGAGGGCTTCAATCAGATGAAAATAGAGAACAAAGAATTGGTTAAAATGTTACATTTCTCAAATACCACTTCCTTTTTTTTTTTTTTTCCCCCTCCTCTCTCTTCTGAATGAGATAGTAATAAAAATTGTCAGAATAATATTTTAGAAATTAGTAGATTTTGTTTTTCTTGAATAAATATGCTTCATTACAGGTTTTATAGTTAAATTTTACTTTATTCCATGTCTGTGAATAAAAGAACATGCTTTTCTCTACATTGTAATTATATTATTTTACAAAATGCTAGAAAGGTAAATTTAGGATTTTTGATATATATAAATTCAGCCAAAAATTAAAATTTGAAATTAACAAGATTGAATTATCTCTGTCACATTAAAGTGATTTTAAGAGGAAGCACTTTGTGCAGTACATTTATTGTCATAAGACTTAAGAAAAGACATGGGATTTATGCTTCTACTTTCTGTAGCTTTTTATTTGCTTTTTTTCTTTCTTGATAGCCTTATAAATTTTGATCAAAGGTTTTGATATACAATTATGTTACTGCTGGCCTTTTTTAAGAAAAAAAAATATTACATTGTCAGTATGATTTTCTCCTGTTTTTTTTATTTATTTTATTTTGTTGTTTCATATCAAGTTCTTCTGCTTTAATATAATTTAAGAATTATTTTTGCTGCACAACTTGCCATAAAAATGAAAAAAAAAAAAAATGCCTATTATTCACTGTTAAAAAATTTAATATATCGAAAAATCAATTGTATATCCATGCTGATCAAAATTTATTTTTACAATGATTCTTCTGTGTGTGTTTTTACCAACTAGAAAGACAAAAAAAAAAATAGTCTTAATTTGCTTTTATTCTTCGGGTGGGGAACTCAATCAGAAATTAAAATCTGAGAAAATGCATGATAAATTCCTACGTTCATTGCTTTGTTAAGTGTACATCTTTTAACTCTCTGTTAATACCATGGAGCTTTCAAATACCCCCAATTAAGTTTTTTTTCTGGTTTTTATATAATAAAGGAATATACGATTCAAAAAAAAAAAAAAATTGTAAGTTTCATTTTATTTTCAGTAAACAAAATATGGCTAAAACCAGAAACTCTTTGCACTTGCCATATATTTAGTAAGTCAAATTTCATGATAAATCATAAACCCCCATGGTACTAATGAAGAGTATATCTTTGACAAAGTCTGTTTTGTCTGACTTACCAGAAGATCAGGAATTATTGATTTTGGACAATTGTTATTAGAAACTATATTTTAAACAGTAAAATGGTTTCTTTGCTTATTGCTTCACATAAATGAATAAATAAAAAACTGCAAAATGTATTCAGTAATTTAATTGTGTGAGTTTATTTACTTTCTTGCATGTTTTTTTTTTTTTTTTTTTTTTTTTAAATGCTTGCAACAATTTGGAGGTAAACCTACCATTGCATGACCTGTTTGTAACTTTGTACCCATGTCTAACCTGAATAAATATTTTAAAATTTCAAACTTGAATTTTGTTTTGTATTTGCTTTGATTTCCAATCCCTCCTACTTTCCTTAAAGCCTACTTCAGCTATATTCCTTCTTAAATGATTTGAAATCATGGCATAAATTCACTATCATCTTATATGAATCTTAACCCATGACAATTTTCCACATGGGGGTAGATTTACACATTTCTGCTTCCAAGCTCAAAAGGTTCTTGATTTCTTAAATATTCACTGATGTAATTTTTTTTCTAATTTTTATAAATGTGTTTCATGGTGAATAATTTAACAAGGTATTTATTCAAAAGAGGTGAGAAAAGTCCTACTTAAGAGTTGGTGATTATGCAATAATTCATAAAGTAATGAAAGTTAAAATATTGTCTTTGAAAAATGATCATAAAGAAACATCATAACATAAATTTGTTCCGTCATCATATCTCATCTCTTTAACATCACCTACAAGAGTTATATTCAAAACTATTATACAATAAGAATGGTCATGTAGCCTTTTAAAACAGGTAATGGTCCAGCAATAGAAAATGCTGCTTGAACTAAGGTAAGTATCTATACTTTTTCTGTTCAAACAAACCCATTCAAGATGGTATATTTGTTTTCTCATATTAGAACATTCATATTAAATGATGTCTTTATCATTATTCCACAATATTGAAAAAAGAAAAAATGTAACTTAAAATAATTTTTAAAACATTGCATTTATTATAGAAACAAATCAAAATATCTTGCTATTGATTTTACTGGCATACAAAAGATGTGATTCCATCAGTAATTAATAAATTTCATGTTATATCAATCTTCCAAGAACAATCCTGCCATGAAAATCAGGATGTGACATTTTAGCTCATTATCTAGGATTGAACATGACATTTGGTTTCATTAGATAATTACGATGAAACAAGATTTGCAATTCAATGAAATAAAAAAAAATATCCTATTTGTTTGAAATATTTTTGAATACTTACAATGTAAGTTTAATTTATGTTTGTTTTATTATTTTTCTTATTCATTAAAAATAAAATAAGTGGTTTGTATTTTTCTTTGTCTCAAATGATTTGAGGTTAAAGACTTGCCCAAAATTTCTCATGAATTTTTATATTTCACCCTTAACCCTTTCAGCAACACCTGAGGTGACAATTCTCTTTGAAGGTAAGTATTTCATAAACCTGACTGCAAAAAAACAATATTGACCTCCCATCAAAGCTTTGCATGATCCAAAATATTTATTTCTCATTATGATCAGAATGGTAACTCCACCTTCACCACCACCTGCTCGTCCCTTCCTGGGAGAAATGATGTTATTTACTGTGCTTTGTTTAGTCTGGCTCACAACCCTTCAAATTGGTTAGTCATCTAAGTCTTGAGTAGACTCATTATTACTTAACTATAGTGATAGGAAGCTTTTCAGTGGCAAGAGTGTGACACAGTCTAAAGAAGCTTCCAGATATATATTTTTTTTTTTTTTTTACCTGTCTATGAAACTGATAGATAATTCATTGTTTCCCTGTCTCTCTCTCCATTTTCAAATCAAAAGGGCGTTTTTGGAAGATAGGCTCTCTTTCTACACAAATTCGATGTGACTCAAAGGGAAAAAAAAAAACATATATATATCTCACACACAAAAATCAACCTAACATCAATAAGAGCTCGTAACTAGTGCATAAATTAATTAATCAGACTTAGCATAAACATGACAAAAACACTAGTCAATTGCTGAAAACCTCCTGAAGAGTAGACTGAACAATTATAAAAGAGTACGTCTGCAAAACCGGAGTCGATGTGCTGAATATCAGATAAGTTAAGTGATATTTTATTTGTATTAATCCTATATATATGTGTGTGTGTGTGGTTTGAATGATCTGGTCACTTTCTGACTCTCACCATGAATTGATATAGTCAGGAAAGTGACTTCCTGATTTTATTCGTCTAGGGAGACAATTCTAGCACGTGACATCATTGGAAAGTGTCTGAAACTATACCCCCACAAGTTGATCGAAGTCTTGTGAGTGAAATTCTTTAAAAATGAATGACAAAATAGAAAAATCTTATGTAACATGTTTTCATCCTTCAAAGAGACTTCTTCAGACTAAATGCTTTTCTATTGATATATGTAGGGGAGGGAACAAAATACAAACATCTCAATGTATAATTATAATTCTATAATTTGTATTTTGTTTCCTGTCCCCCAAGACCTATATGATTCTTCAATAAAAACACGTGCCTGAAGGCCTTTTGAAGCACAAAATGTATCACAGACCCCCCCACCATTTTTTATACAGGATTTATATATTACGTGCATATTGTTTTTGTGTGTGTTTATATGTGAGATGGAAGTTTGTATTTTTCCTGAGAGATATTAGGAGTGGTTTCCTGGCTTTGTTTTCTAATATTCTCAAATAAATGTCATTAACATTATCCTCTCAAATAAATGTCATGTAGACTGCTGTTAAATACAAAGTATGACACTTTGTTACAGATAATGCAACTGGAGTTAAGCATCAGTAAAAGGGACATTTATTTATTTATTTTAATCGATTCACCCCCAAGCAAGGCAATAATGCCACTGAGAGTGAAAGAAAATGTCAATAAATTAGAGAAGAACAATAAAAGAACAGAATGACTGAAGATGGCAATTTACGTTGCATTTAGTTTTTTGAAGATTACACATGGCAGGGAAGCAAGAAACTATTAGATTTAATCAGAAGTTCTCTTCTATCTATTCCAACAATAAAAGGATGAAACCTAATTGCCAATCTAGTATTACCCTTAAATTCACACAGTCAAGATACCAGGCATGCAAGCTCATTAGAAAACATTGCTGTGAAAATATTTATAGAAAAGTAACGAGTAAGCCACATCATGATGGTGGAAAAATGATTGAAGTCGATATGCCAGACCAGGATAACATTACAGAAAATTCTTTGGATTTTGTAGAGGATCTTAAGATATATGGCAGTAATATCAAATGAGAGATTTATAAATGTGCAAGATGGATTCTACTGAGAAGATTTGTCTGGCACCACACAGTGAACCAACTTTCTTAGCAGCAGACCTATCAATTGATTCAATATAATCATTTTAGTGGAAAACATGAGACTGAGAGGGTGCAAATAATTACTCTCCTGGAGGTTCACATCTGCCATGCTGATAGAAGGCAGAAATAGTTCCCTATGATGATGAAAAAGTAGCAGTTTTGCTTTGGAGGCATTAAAATTTACAAGCCTTTTCTTGCCCCAGTTAACAACTGATTAGAGGTTATTCTCAAGATCAGCTGCCAGTTTTATGATTTCTAATTGATTACACATGTTTGAAACAACATCAGGAAAATAATTAATCTCTTAATTATCCCCCTTAGCTTATAAGGCTTGGAAAAAAATTTTGACTTAAAAAAAAATGAAACATCAAGAAAAATAGATATTTTTATGGTATGGAGGTGCCAAACAGATGAGTGATTGAACCTAAGCTCTTTGTTTCAAATTGTAATGTTGAATAACTCAAATTAGACAGTAACCCTCTTTAAATTGTAGTAATGTGCATCACCACTCTGGTCCTTAAAAATTTTACCTTGGCTGTCAATCTGTTACTATGGCTTTCAGATAAACCCTCACCCATATATGCTTGTTTAGAGAAGACATGCCCTTCTCTCTTGCCCTTAAATCCTGAGGTCACCAAGTATTACTGAAACGGCTTCTTTTTTTTTGCTGCATGTTTGCTTTCAGGTTGGGTGGGAAAAAAAAAGAAAAGGAATGCTATGTAAATGAAGACTTGAAATCTATGTTTATGTGACTGTTTTAAAATGAAATTGTCATAGCAGTTTTTTTTTATCCTCTTAAAATTCGACTTGCAGCTATATCATGTTGAAACACTGGATCACCAAAGTTAAGCAATGTCAAGCCTGTTCAGTACCTAGATGAGTGACGGCTTAGCAATACCAGGTGCCATAAACTTGGATGTGCAGGTGGTGTAATGAATGATGGCTCAGAATTTTTAATTGGAGTTCCAAGTCCTGTTGGGTTCATCATATCCACTTAATGCCCAAATACCCATGGGCAAGGTATGAATCCACCTCTTCTCCCCCAGCTATATGTTAATTAGTAAGACTTTTATCACTAAACCATTATTATCTAACAATATTTTCTGGCTTTAAATAACCTACAAAGGGTTAAGTTATAGAAAATGAATTGAACAACCCTGAAATTTCTTCAAGATAATATAAGGAATCACTATATAATTAATAATTTGGCCCAAAGACTGTATAAGAAGGTCCAGTTTGGAAATATGCCTAATATTCAGACTTTATACTGCCCACTGAATTAAGATGCTTTCATAAAGAGGCAATAGGAATTCTAAAGAAGCTTTTGCTAATAACAATCAGTAAAAATGAAGAAAGGTTTGGAGAATTTAACATTCACAGGACATCAAATACAAAGAATCGGAGGAAAAGAGCAAGTAAAACTTGATTTTTATGACTCCTCTTTGTTCCTCTAAGAGGAGGAACAAGAAAGGAGTCATAAAAGAGAAAATACTGACATGTTTACTTAATTGCACGGTTTAAAATGGGTGGAGTGGTTACATGTACCCGAGATTAGGGACATAAATTGCACAACTGCCTTTGGCAGTCCTTCCTAGAAAAAAAGAAAAGTACTACCTGGGAAGATTGAGCTCCAGGTGTTTCAAGCACATTTTACTTTATAACTCTGATGAAATTCTAGTTGGTCAGGTTATTCGTTATTCAATTCAACGGCTTCTAAAAGAGAAATAAACTGGAGGACTATAATTGATCTCCCCCCTCCTTAGGGGACATGACACATAGAGCAAAGACAAACCACATCATTGTAGCATTGTGCCATCTGAACCCTATAGTATATAAGCTTTAATTTAAAAAATCATATTGCCTCTAGCATGCAGAGAGAGAATTTTTCCTGGATGATGTTACTTTATTGTCCTTTTCCCCACTAAAGACTTCTCATTCTCTCCCTGCATGCTAGAGGCAATATGATTTTTTAAAAAACTAAATAAAAAAAGAAGCTTAATAACCAGAGTTCACTGGCCCCAAAATAATAAAAACAAAAAAGAAAGGTAAGATATTTCTTCAAATAGTGTCAGTGTGTAGAACTTGTATACTATATATGGTTCAGATGGCACAATGCTACAGATATGAACAACTAAATATCACAAAAGAAGCACATACTGAAGACTTTCTTAAACATCAGATTACTGTAGTCGTTTACACTTTAGGAGATGATACTAAAATGTTCTTGGCCTGACCAAGAAACCCTTAAAGAAAAAAACAAGAATTTTAGAAAGTTAGGTTGAGGACTTTTCACCATCTTTTCAAAATGTTCATCTCTCTGACTGAGTTCATAATAGTGGTTGATGTATATTCCAAATACTCATTACATAATCTACACAGAAATAAACTGATGAGTAATGGTTATTTTAGACAAAATCATTATTGGCTTTTCCTCTCCATGGCCTTGTGTCAGAGTTGATTAAGCATCAATATTAGCAATTAATACATGAAGATCTTCCAAGTTTATGAAATTTATTTACAATTATTTTCATCTTTGTTGTTATTATCTCTTCTTATGATGTGGTTATCTTTGCTATATGTGTCATGTCCCGTTGGCGTTGCAGTTAAAATATTGGAAGAGAGTTTCACAGTAAAGCTTTGCATCTAGCTAGTTCAAATTAGTTTACACTTAAATTCATGCATTTGAGGCACCAATGAAGAAAGCTCATCAAAACAATTGCCATGTAAATATTTTTAGAAAAGACAGTGGGAAGCCACGTCATATTGGTGAGAAAGTGACTGAAGTCAAGATTGATGACATTATAGACCTTTCTTTGAATTTTGTCAATAATCTGGCACACTACAAAATCTTTCAACTGAACACACTAAACAGAAAATGAAAATACAATTCAGAAGTCTTGTTACGAGTGTGTCCCAATAGTAGGCAGAAAAAGAGTGGGTAAATATCCGCGCAAGACTTTCTCCAAAAGTAACTGTGCTGTCCAGCAGATTGGAACTTTATCAATGAAAACTCCTTACACAAACAACTAGTCTACTGAGACAAGACACCTGAACAGAAATTAGAGATAAAAACTGCAGGAGATGCAATTAGCATCAACAGTGTAAAAGCAGATGAAATATTATATGTACCAGACTTGGCCAAATCTGGAAATAGTTTAAGGCATTTAAGTATTGTGTATATATGTTTTCCTTTTTTTTAACAAACAATTTCTTGACCATTTGAAAGCAATTGGCAAAATCCCTCTCAAGTGATAAATTTCAATATGTTCTATTATTGACAGCCCACCCCTTTTTTTTTCCTAAAACTAAAGGATTAGGCTAGATTATTAAATCAAACATTTATTTTTCAAGAAGTTATAAATGAGATTCTGGAAGACTCAGTGATTCCAGAAGTGACTCAAATATGCCATTGTCTCAAAAGGCTGTTGATAACAGGTAAGTAACAAGTGTTTTTTTTTGTTTTGTTTTGTTCCTATTATGATTCAAGACAAATGATGGGCAACTGGCCAAATAGTTAGAGAACTGGGTTCAAATCCCATCATAACTGATATATCAAAGAAGTGTCTTCATGATGATATAGGCCCCAGGGGAGATGTTGGCAAGTGTCTGAAAACCATACCACAAGTAGATCAAAACCTTGTGAGTGAAATGAGGCAGAGAAAACTGTTTAGAATCCATTGATGATTGTGCTATGGGAATAGCTATGATTGACTTGCAAATGCCTGAGTCCAGTCTCCTTTCAGCATTAAATGACACATAAGGTGTTGATGTGTCATTAAAAACAAAACCAAACCAGATCAAGATAAATGTTATTGGACAAATAACAAAAATATATCAAGGTGCATTTTGATTTTTGTATATTTCAATAATAAAAGTTTTTGCTTGCAAAATCTTTTATTCTTCCTACAAAGTGAACACATTTGAGTAAACCTTCCATTTTGACATTTACATTTTTTCTATCAAAGAATTTTTGTTAAATCCTTGATTGTGTTTGTTTTTCTCTTTCATATTACTTACGTGCTAAGACATTGCTACCTTAAAGGAAACAGTAGAATAAGGGTTTGTGGCTCAGATTGAGGAATCAGAGTTGAATTCATTACATTCACTTACATGGAAAAAGTAGGACTCCAACTCTTCTCCCCCAGCTATGGTTAAATAGTAGGACAAACTGGGTTCTATAGCGTTGGGTGGCAATTGGTATAGGAAAAGGAAAACTCTGAATTCAAAATAGTATGTATCCATGGCAAAGCACATATGCAACTAAGAAAAGGAATGGTCACATTGAAACAATGCTCGACTCCTTTACCCCCTTTTTGTTTTAAGTAAACATTACATCCATTAAGTTAAAATAAGTATTGTTAAATTAATTATTTTCTTTATATTTAACCTTTACCACACTGCAGGCAAAAATAGTCGCTGTAGAATTCTCTCCCTTCGCTACTCTAGGTGCATTCCGTTGCCTTGAGATTGTTGCTATAAATAAACACTTGTCAACTGTTATTTCCGGTATTTCAAACTGGAAATTGCCTATTACTGTTTTGGAAGAAGGTTAAACTTCCTTTTCCCAACACCCTTTTTGAATTCTTCTTGACTCTACACAAGGTGTAACATCAATTAAGCCCACGTTAATTTTTTTTTAGCGATTTATTGTAAACAAAAAAATCTTTACAGAAATTACCCAGAATACTTTCTGACCAGAAGTAATAATAATCCTCATAAAAGCTTAGTTTAAAGAACATGTCATCATCATTATCATGATAATTATCTCATGCTTATAAAACAGGTCCCCAGAAACTCAACTTATATATTTAATTAACCATGGGTTTCTGACCAGAAACCTATTATGCAGAGTTTTCGAAAGATAAGAAAATCTTTTAATAATCTGTTTTTATACGACAATATGCTTGTGTGATCAGAAACTTAAAATATAACAAAGATGGTTTAGGATAAAGTTTAAAGAACTTATGGAAAATTGCCTGAGTCTAATTAATAGAATGTATGTTAACTCTATAGATTCAGTTAGAGGGCAGAGGGCCACAGCCTCTGCACATTAGGTGTTGCTTCTGGGAGTAGGGGGCGCCTTTAGGAATTATGGGATAGATTTGCTAGGCCAATATTCAACTGGTGTTGAATTCAGATATGTCATTCTCTTAGACTGCTTGCCAACCAAAGCTATTGAACCTACTATGTCCAGCAATTAACTTTTAGCTGGGTGGGGGATAGATGGATCCATGGTATTTGCATAAAAAGGGGAATGCCACAGAAAAGATGGGTTCATACCTTTCCAATGGTATTTATGTGAATGCAACGGTATCTAAGGGTATTTGTGCAAAAGCGAACGCAACAACTTCAGAAGAACTAGTCATACATTTCAAAGGCTATTTGTGCTCATGCAGTGGTGTGTTCATACCTTTTCAATGGTATTTGTACAAAAATGAATGCAACAGTTTGGGAAGAGATAGATTCATACTATTGCAAGGGTATTTGAGCAAATGCAACAACATCGAGGGGGATAGTTTCATACCTTTCCGATGGTATTTTTGCATAAACAAATGCACCCACTTGAGAAGAGATAGATTCATACTTTTTCAAGGATACCTGTGCAAAGGCTTCAGAAGGGATGGGTTTATACGTTTCCAATGGTATTTGTGCAAAAGCGAATGCAATCTCTTCAGAAGAAATAGATTCATACCTTTCTGAGAGTATTTGTGCAAAAGTGAATGCCATGCTCTCGGAAGACGTGGGTTCATACCTTTCCAATGGTATTTGTGCAAAAGTGAATGTAACGGCTTCAGAAAAGATGGATTCATACCTTCCCAACGGAAAGTGAATGTAGCGGCGTCATCTGAAATTTGAACTTGTCAAACCAATTCCGCTTTTCATCGTAATAATTGGCTTCTGGTAATAGTACAGCAAGATAATGAAAGAAGGAAACTCAGACCAGAAAGGGAATAAATGATAAAACGACGAGGTAAACTGATGCAATATTGAGAAAGTATCAAGTCTCACAACAAAGAAATATGTTTGTTTTAAAGCTATCTGCGTTGATTTAATAAACAGTTTTTAACTTTATGTTAAAATTGAACAGGGGATGGTAAATAGTAATTTCAAACTGAACACAGTTTGTAATGGAGAGCAAAGAAATTTTTACATCTGTTTTTACATCTATTAAAAAGTGAGCCTTCAATAAAAGCATTATCTTGAACAATATTTTAACCATCACAAAAATCAAAATAAGTTAGCTCATCTTAATGTATTTCTAACTGCTAATATTTTAATATCCGTGTCTGTTTTCAAATTACAATTATATTCTAGACTTGACAGAGTTCAAATGTGTCTATGCTTATGGATGATGAACGAATTTCCACCCAATAACCTTTATCCCACAGACGACTATACACTGACGCTAATTTCATGGCAGGTATTTCGATGAGCTACATTCCTTGGTCCTACCAGTTCAGACCTTTACAGTTAGGACATGTCATGTACACTGAGTAGACTCATCCTCATTCTCATTCTGTTCATATTCCATTGGTAAGGAGGAAGTTCCACTCAGCTTCTTCCCCAAAACTGTTACAATCTTAACCTCTTTAAGTCGAGTGTCAATCGTTATCTATCCTAAATATACTCATAATATGCAACGCACTTGTAACTACCCCCATTCACTAATCCTCTACCTTGAGTGATGCTTAGGCCTTGTACTGGATGAAGAATAGTAAAAAAAACAAGATAGATATGAAAAGATTGTGATAGATGGATAGATATGAAACTGGAATAGATAGATTCCATCAGTCAAAACTTCAGATATGTTTCGTCATGCCACGTACACTGAGTCTACTCATTCTGTTCATATACAATTGGTAATGTGGAAGTTCCACTCGGACAGCTTCTTCCCCCAAACTATTACATTTTGAAACAGACTACCAAAAGTATGCTTCCCTGATCACTACGATCTTAATATCTTCAAGTCTAGAGTTCATCTGTTATGCATATCCTCATATGTACTCTTTACTCCCTCCTTGTATACCCTTACAACAATCTCATTTAGTAACCTTCTACCCTGAGTGGCTCTTGGGTTTTGTATTAGGTGAACAATAGTATAACAAATACACTGAACCACATCACGGTTAGCTCAAGACGTGTGTTACAATATCACAAGATGGTGACACACTAAAAATATGAGCAGAATATCTCCTACCCTAAAATGCACATATTGTCGCTAATCCTGCAGACTCTTATCAAGTATAGAGCCACAGCCTCACCACACTAACTTCTGCCCCTGTAGTTTCCATAATGAGTAACAAATATTTCATGGCTATCATTGATAGCCATGAAATATTTGCTTTTAATCATTTGACTCCAAGCAAGGGAATAAAGCCACTAAGGGCTTATGGAATGGGAGAGAAAAATATGAGAAAAAGAAAACTTTATTAAGGAAAGAGAACAATAAAAGAATAGGAATTAAGAAGATAATGATTGACATTGCATTTAAATTTTTGAAGATCAAAGTTGACTTAAAAGCAAGAGAGTTTCACAAGTGAGAGAAGAAACTGTTGACATAGAACTTACATCTAGCTATTTCAACTGTAAAATGAGACCTTGGCATCAATCTAGTAGTGTACTTAAATTCATAGAGTTTAGGTAAGAAAGAGGAAAGCTCATCAGAACAATGACCATGAAAGTATTTATAGAAAAGGCAGAGGGAATCTTCATTATCAAAATGGAAAGTAACTGAAACCGAGATGCTAGATCAGTACCAATAACATTGCAGATTCTTCTTTGGATTTTATCTACAATTTCTAAATACGTAAATGAAGTAGCAGACAAGATGTGACAGCAATATTCAATGCATGGACAAATGATAGATTTATAAATGTGTAAGATAGATTCTGTCGAGAAAAATTGCGTAGCATGACACAGTGAACCAACGTATCTAGCAACTGATTCAAGCTTAGGGAAAGGAGATAGAATTCATAACCTTACAAGGTAATACTGAAAAGTATTTAGAAAATGCCATATATACCAAAACCAATTTCATTCGAGGAAGACCCTGTCAAATGTCTTTGGGATATTCAAAGCAACAGCCCATGATTCACCATTCTTATCTGAATCTTGATAGACTCTTTCATCAATAATTGTTAACACATCAGCAGTTAACCTAGAGAAGCTAAAGCCATATTGCTTATCTGAAAGATGACCCTGTGAAGTGCTTAACCAAATCAGAGTTTGTCTTAGGAAAAAGCACAGAGAATATAAAACGATTACTTGGTTACTTATTTTCATGCATCGTTTTACTTACGATTATTGCCAACTGATTGATTTTACATTTACATAAGTAACAAAGTAATTGTTCTAAGTAACGTGTCAATCAAAATAAGTGCTGCGTAATTTGTAGCGGAAGGAAATTGCCAAAAGAGGGATGAATACGTAGCAGGTAATTTTCCCTAATGTAAGAAGACTCATGGATAATTCTATCTATCATTAACCACTACCAACACCATTTCCTGTTTCCTGATTAATAAAATCTTGGCCTGTTCAAGTCTAGGGTCAACCATTTTCTTCTGCATATATCCACATAAACACTGAGTCTTACTCTGTAATCCTCTACCTCGAGTGGCTCTTGGGCCTTGTACAGGGT
>OZ010586.1:28321892-28404392 GCA_963932145.1 Acanthosepion lycidas
CTGGGGTCACGTGGAGATGAGCACAGTATTTGTTTTTCACGTTGCATATTGTTAGGACCACATGTGGGTAATGGGAGCTATTATGTTTTCATATTGAATGGAACACAAATATTATTTTTTATTAATGTTATAAAAACGGATATAATGAAACTGTTAAAAGACAAAACATCAAACAACGGGAAGATGTGCCAGGGTAATAAAAGAAATCATTGGAAAGAAGTGAATGGGGGGGGGAATAAAAAGAGGCCAACTGATTTAACACTTTCCGGAACTAATGAAGGAAAAAATGTGTAAATTGTGTGCACAACGCTTAAAAAACCCAATAAATTAAGAAAAGCCATAGAATCAGCAGAGGAAAGAACGACAACAAATAGTGGACTTGAGAAACCAATTTTTCGGAAATTTAAAAAAAAATTTGAATCAAAAGTAGCATTGGCTATCCCGTCAATGAATGTCAAATATTTTCTTATAAAGGAACTAATAATATTACTATTATAACTGAAAAATGCCACGAACCACTTATATATATATATATATATATATATATATATATATATGTGTGTGTGTGTGTGGGTGTACAGGGTGGTCCGAAAGTGTTGGCATCCTCTACCAAAAAAGTACTGAGAACAATAGAAGAACAAGTAATACAAAAACACGTTATATTATCTACGGGTGACAAGACTTTCGGACCACCCTGTAGATCGAAAATATTATAATCAAGAAATGTTGGAATAATAAATATTTTATGTTTCCTTCTGTAGACCAATCTATTCTTTCTTACGGCCTTTATTCAGTACTAGCAGTAGAGCCCGGCGTTGCCCGGGGATGTAACACTAAGAGATAGATCAAGTATCGACCATCATAAAGACTGAAAAATAAAATTGACAAAGATTATTGTTTAAGGTTGACGGCCACGCATGTCTTAATTAGTTTTTTTTCTTTTTTTTTTTTTTTACGAATTGGTCAAACTCAAACAAAAATATTGTTTTCAATCGTTATGAGTCTACCGATTGAATAGAATTTTATTATAAACAATTGTCTTGTAAATGGAATTTTTAAAGCATTCTGAATGTAAAAATAAAGAAAAAAGTGTGCAAGACAATGAGAAACACTACCTGCCAAAAAAAAAAAAAAAAAAAAAATGAAGTTTTGTTGAAATTGGTTGAAAAATGTAGGAAATCCGATCCCATATATAAACGAACACACACACACACACACACAACCTGGGTTTTATAATAAGTATAACTCGATATGAGTTGTCCCGCTTTCATTCTCGCAATAGCGATGCCTCTTAATCGTGTTTTCAAATTGATTTCGTGCAAAAACAATTGTGTTTTTCCAATTTTTGGCATTGTCAGAACCACCGCAAGGTAATTTTACGTAGTCCTGTGAAGTTTAGTTGAAATCGGTTGAAAAATGTAGGAAATCCGATCCAATATATAAACGAACAGACACACGCACACACAACCTGGGTTTTATAATAAGTATGATTTAAAAAGGAGTTTTTTTAAGGGGTGTATTTTAAACTACACGATGGTCCTAAAGTCTTGTCACAGCCTACTAAAAAGCAATGAGAACGAACAAGTAATATAGGTACCTCCATGCGATATTTAAGTAAAGGTTGAAAATGAATTTTTAAAAATGAAAAACCTGTGTTGAACGTTTTATTTTTTAATTTCATGCTGACAGATTAAATTTAATATTTCCAATAAGCAAAATATTCCTTTAAAAGTTTCTACCTCAAAGTTAAGAAAAATTCTAATAAAAGTATTTTGTAAAAAAGAAAACTAAATATTAAAATATCAAAGAAAATAACTAAAAAAACTAGTAATCAGCAAAACTGGTAAATAAATTTTTTGACCCTTTCATTTTTGTAACACTACAAAAGGGTTGGAACAATACAATGCCATTACAATGCACACGTACTGGATTCGGTTTATTCACTTTCATTGACGCTGGCACACATTAAGAAAGTTTCTATGAACATCCTTTTTGTTTCAACAATTTGAAATAGAAAATTATATTACGTAGGGGCGACAAGACTTTCGGACCACGCTGTATATTTGGTTAGCAACTTTTCTTTCAAACATGTTTCATTGAATATGACAGACAGGTAAAATTTAACTAATTTCTTGTTTAATTTTTCCACCATTTATTTTACCTTTTGGTGGGAATAAGAGAGTACAAACATTGTCAAAAATAGTGCTTGAGACAATGGACAATACAGAGAATTTTTGCACTTTCTTACTCCCACCAAAAGGAAAAAAATGTAAAAATGCTAGAAAAATTAAATAAAAAATTAAATATTTCCCTTGTCCGTCATATTCAATGATATATATATATATATATATATATATATGTAGTGATTGCTATGTTTTTCCACGCCCACATTTTATTTGCCTGCGATTGGCTAATAAATCTGTACCACCTTTATATAGGACAATTTAGCCATCACAGTCGTTTCTTTGAATCCTTCGGTTTTGAGCTTGCTTGCTTGTTCTGTTTGTACAAATGTAGTGATTGGCTAATTTTTAACCAATCACATATTTTAGTGCAAGATTAAGTTTTCCCGCGTTGCTGTAGGAGCCTACCCTTTTTCCATAAAAGAGGCAACTTTTTCACAAGTCGTCAGTAAAATCCAGTAAAATTCACCTGTTCATACAAGTCCACGATCTTGCACATAACATTTCAAACACAGACACTGAATTTCGTTATATAAACTTACATTTCTCTCTGTGACTTAGCCAAGCTCAATCCAGGGTTCTTGATAGGCTCCAGAGGCAGATATACAATATAATTGACCCTGTTCTGGCATCTCGTCTACAGTCACTCTTTCACAGACGCGCCATCACCTCTCTCTGTCTGTTTTACAAATACTTTAATGGCATTGCTCCGAGGAGCTGCATTCGCTGGTTCCCAGACTTCATGAGTTCAAGCGCCCTACGAGGCTGGCATCCCACTCTCACCCTTTCACTGTCGAAACTACTAAATGTAGCCGTCTCTTCTACTTCAATAGCTTCATGTCTCGCACCTCTTGCCTGTGGAACTCCCTTCCCTATTCCAGTTTCCTTGAGAGCTATAATCTCCAACTATTCAAATGTAATGTCAATTGACACCTCCAGCTGTCTTGATCTATCCACTATCCTTCTCCTCATCCTTTCCTTTATCACTCCTATCTGATCTTGCTCCAAATCTTCTGTAACCCCTTGCATCCTAGTGGCTTCCCGCCTTGCTTGGGGTGAAATGCTTAAAAAAACAAAAAAACAGGACTCCATTCTATAGCACAACATATTTTTGATCAATTGTATTCTTGTGTTATCTATTCTAACAAACATACCTTGTTCTAATATTGATTCCTGAACATTTTTCTCTCTAAAGAGAATTTTCTTTCGAACAATCAATTACAAATCAAAATACAATTGAAGGGGAACAACTTCTTTCCCTTAATCTATACATTGAATACAATTTTATTTCATGTTTTTTCTTGTATGTTATTTCAATATATATTTGTTGATTCACAGTTTGGAGTTTTTGTTGTTTACTTGAATCCTGTACGTTGAAAGTATAATAATATAAATAGTATTTGTCTATCTACAAATGGACACCTTTACAATTGGTAACCCCGACGTTCCAAAAATAAATCTTTCAACCAATAGGCCCTTATATATATATATATATATATATATATATATATATATATATATATATACAACAGATCCTAGCAATCAGATACTACACTAAATTTAGTATATCCAACTCAATTATTCGCAATGATTCCTCCACCCCGTTAGTAATTTGCAAAAAACCAACATAGTTTACAAATTTGGCCGTTTGGGAGATTGTATCTCCAATGGATTAAATAATATTTATGTTGGTCACACCACAAACTCGCTTTCACGATGCTTGACTCTACATTTGAATGATAACTCTAACATTTTTAGGCATTTAAAACAACATGCCTGGCTGTGTACACAATTCTGGAAAATCCTTGTTGAAAACATAACTATACTTAAACATGAAAACAATAAACAAAAACTAAAAATTCTTTGAAGCTATATACATAAAATAGTTGAAACCTAACCTGAACAAAAACTATGAAATCTCCACAAATATTCTTAAATGACTATAATTTGTAACAGAAGCCATTGGTTTATACCAACGGCTTCCCATACTTAATACTTCTCGTTTTCACTCTCGTGTGGTCATGTGTGACGTCACGAGCTGCGGTGTGATTTTTGCTTCCGTGTTTCGTATACATGAGTTTGTCGTTGCTTGGAAATCTTTCATACAACAAAAACAGACTATCATTATTGTTTTGTCCGTGTATTGTTTAATATATTGAAATGTAATTGTCATCTTTGATAATGGCTTATGTAAATAGGATTAAAAAACATGTAGCAATATGGTGTTTTTCTTTCATCTTTCAATGATAATGTGAGTAAGCTTATCAGACAATATGAAAGGAATTTACTTAAAATAAATAGACAAAACTTGTCTAGATTATTTAATGAAACATGCATCAATATATATATATATAAGTGAACATTGGTGTCAACATTCAGAGGCGACAAACTTTTTCATGCTAAACGCATGTCTCTCACCACTGAGTGTTGACATTGAATGTTCACTTTTATATTTACATACTCTTCGCCCTATCACTGATATTGAGCACTTTCTCCCCTAAATATAGCATATCTTAAAACTATATTTATATTGCAATTGGTAGGGATAATTCCAAGGAGGACATTAATCGAAAGAGAGCTCAATGTAAGTTATAGATCAACATAATAATAATAAGTAAAAACAATCCTTAAAAATCCATTTCCGTTATAATTTATTTCATGAATATATTTATTTAGATATTCATCTCTTCAGACCAAAATTTAAAAAAAAAAAAAAAAGGATTTTTAAGGATTGTCTTTAGTAAAGTAAATATGAAAGACAAGGAAAATATTTAATTTTTTATTTAGCTTTTCCAGCATTCATACACACACGTGTGTGTGTGTGTGTGTGTAGGAACAGACAGAGATAGATACTTTGTTTTTTTTTGTTGGGGGAGCTGCTTATGAAGCGTTCTAGATTTCGAAGAACAGTTGAAATGTTTTAAATTCACAGAAACACGTATACATATTCACAGATAACCAGTTGAAGATGGTTTCAGATGAGATTGAAAGTACTTGGGAAAATAAAAACTATTAGAAAGAAAATTTTTGTATTTTTTTTACTCAATTTTCTAAGTTTAACAAAAAAATTAATCCGTGAACTCGAAAGGATCACATTAAAAGCTAATCGACATGATATATCTAAATGGTTTAACCAAACCTGTTTGAATAAATATATATATATATATAAATATATATATATACACACACACATACTTGCTGTTAGAAGTTTCTTGCCTGGAATTATAAAACTGTTATCAACACATCTGTTGTGATCAACTTACTCTAAGGTGAGTGTTGCCACATGGAATAACAAAGACAAAGTACCCATGAATCGAATTAAGATACTGATCTTGCTACACTTATAACAACTGCTTCCCTATTTCTATGAGGACTGGACTTGCAGCCGACCTAATTAATTATGCACGCCATACTGGTTCATATTCTCTAATAATAGGCAACTCGTATCTGACCGCCTTCTCTCCCACTTTATCACTCTCTCTCTCTCTCATACACACATACATGACCTATCTATCTTTCAATTAAACACCTTCTTCTTTCCCTCTCAGCCACACTCACCCATATTGCTTCTCTTTTTCTTTCTCTTACTCTATTATATTACTGTTTAATGTACTCCATTTTTATTCTTGTCTTTTCTGACACCCGGAACAAAACCTTTTTCCGGTTTCAAAGCAGGTAATCTAATTTTTATTAACCCTTTTGCAGCTGCGCTGTCAACATTCTATATCTTTCTCCCCCTCATTACCACGTTCATCTTCTTTTTTGTACTGTGTCCCTTCAAGATGTTGGCGATCATGGTTCTCCACAATTTTCAAATTTTCTCTTTTTCTTATCTCTCCTAAACCTTACTCTGCCATCCATTTACTCAAGGTCACTGGGTAGTTTATGCATTGGCACTCTTGCCTTCAATCTGTTTTGTGAGTATCCAATTTTCCAAGCCCTCTTTCCTCATTATGTGTCCGAAAATCTTCATCGATCTCTTTCTGATGTTAAATATAAGTGTCCTTTTTGTCTCCATTTCCTTTAAAACCTCATCGTTGTTCACATGTTCAGTCCATAATATTGTCAGCATCATGATCTTCTCAACGTTTCTGTTGCTTCAAGTCTCTTTTTCGTCTGTGAGTAGATTGTCCAATATTCACTGCCATGTAGGAGGATTGACATTACATACCAGTTCAATACTCTTTTGTATCTAATTAATTTTTTTTCTGTTGCTTAATACTTTGCTTAATTTTTGAAGACATTTTTCCTATCCAATCGGAATTCAGTGTTGCCCTTTCTGTGTACTTTCTCACCAGATTCATTCATTACCACATTAGTAGGATAAAATAGGAGATAATCTTATCCACCAGATATAGCTAAAATAGCAGAACTGGGTCCTATAGCCTTGGTTGTCAACCAGCCTACTGCAGAAAATAACAGCAGCCTACTGCGGGAAATCTTCTGCCAAATCAATCATGAATCTAAATGAGACATAATCACCCAAGCGTGCATGATGCATGGCACTTGAGGAAGGAAGGATGGTAATGGCAAAATTATGGTAATGGCAAAATTATGGTAATGTTAAAATTATGGTAATGGTAAAATTATGGTAATGGCAAAATTATGGTAATGGCAAAATTATGGTAATGGTAAAATTATGGTAATGTTAAAATTATGGTAATGGCAAAATTATGGTAATGTTAAAATTATGGTAATGGTAAAATTATGGTAATGGCAAAATTATGGTAATGGTAAAATTATGGTAATGGTAAAATTATGGTAATGTTAAAATTATGGTAATGGCAAAATTATGGTAATGTTAAAATTATGGTAATGGTAAAATTATGGTAATGGCAAAATTATGGTAATGGTAAAATTATGGTAATGTTAAAATTATGGTAATGGCAAAATTATGGTAATGTTAAAATTATGGTAATGGCAAAATTATGGTAATGTTAAAATTATGGTAATGGCAAAATTATGGTAATGTTAAAATTATGGTAATGGCAAAATTATGGTAATGTTAAAATTATGGTAATGGCAAAATTATGGTAATGGCAAAATTATGGTAATGTTAAAATTATGGTAATGGCAAAATTATGGTAATGGCAAAATTATGGTAATGGCAAAATTATGGTAATGTTAAAATTATGGTAATGGCAAAATTATGGTAATGTTAAAATTATGGTAATGGTAAAATTATGGTAATGGTAAAATTATGGTAATGGTAAAATTAATCGTTTCCCTACAGGAAACGTTCGGCATTTGTTGACCGAACAGTTATTGTCGGTTGAAATTTACAAAATCTTTATTATTATTGTTAAAATTATCGTTAAAACTGCTTTTTAGAAAATTAGATTTCGACATTCCACTAAATGTTATAGCTCTTTCTAATATTAATGATAATGATAAATTGGAGAGCCAAATTCCAATTCCAGCCGGGTACGTTACATTCACTTACGCAAAAATACTCTTGGAGAAGGTACGAATCTATCTCTCTTCCTCCACCCCACCCATGAGTAAATAGCAGGACATACTAGGCCCTACAGCTATGGTTGGCAACCAGTTTAGGAGAAGGAAAAACTGGATTCACACCAGCTTGGAGAGGGTTGGGCTATGGCTGTAATGCATGTGAGGCCCCTACAGCTATCAGGGGTTACGCGACTCGTGATAGAATATTGATGGCAGTTTCTTTTCAACCTTTTTTTTTTTGGCATTGGTAACATGGAAAGTTAACAGCTTGATTATAGCATTATTTTTTCTTCTAATTATATGTACTGCTCATGTCTGCTGTCGCTGTTAGAAGAGTTCAAGTGATGTGGTTTTTGTTATTTGGTAATGATCTGCGAAATAAGTTTACTCAAAACTACTCTCCGACAGGACACCTAAATTAACATTGCTTGCAGTAATCACGCTACTCTTGCATGACGTTAGCTTCATTTGAATTTTATATATAAGAGGCAATAAAAAATCTAAACTACGCACAGAATTTATGGAAACCTTGTTTAAAGTCTTTTCATTCTCTTTCACGCCTTCCGTCTTTGTGGCATTGTCGCCTTGCTTGGGATGAATTGATTAAAAAAGGTATTAGCTCTGATCGCTATTGAAAAATACTGAAACTACATATTACCAAGAAAAAAAAGAAGGTAAAATCGGGTTTGAAGACACGATACACATTCTGGCGAAAATCTTTTTGACAAGATCCCTCTGTTTAATGCTCGTTGGACGTGCATGAATCTAACCAAATATTTTGTTGATATCGTCACCAAAGAATGTAAAAGTTTAGAATAAAGAAAATGACTCCAAATATATTCATAGGGTTAATTTTCGTTCAAGGTTTAATATCCAAAAAAAGATGCTGAAATACGAGCAAAAATTTAAACGAAAATTGATGATTGCCTGACAATTCTAGGCATGAAACACGATGCAGATGAAATTCATAAAAATAGAACACAAATACACGCAAAGGACACGTACAAAAAATAGAATAAATCCTTGTTTCAGATGTGGTAAATGGAAAATGACTGTCTATTTATAAATTCAGAATGTTACAAGTGTGGTAAAATTAGGACATACAAAGTCACACTGCAAAACCAAACCGAGAAAAAATGATCACAGAAAGAAATTCGTACGCAGCATTGCAACGGAAAAATGGTCACAGAAAACGTAAGAAAATCTGTGAATGTGTAAATAAATAATGTGGACGCTGGTAGTGATATTTCAATAATCAGTGAAACCACATGGAAGAAAATTAGAAAGCCTTTATTAAAAAGCACTACCAAAGTCGCAATTTCAGTTTCTGGTGATTTTTTTTTTTTTGTATTTGAGAAATGACTTGTAATATCTCATTCTCTAATAAGCATGTAAAAACTAAAGTTTATATGATAAAAAAGCTACGAATTTATTCGGTATTGATTGGATGGAAATATTTGAATTTTGGGATTTGCCGAAAAACGTTTATTGTAAAAACGTATGTAGACAAGCGGACAATTGAAAAAGTCACAGCGAAAATCTTAAGGAAGAATTAAAAAAAAATATTTTCTAGATGTTGTGGCAAATGAACTGGGTCGGTGTTCAAAATTCAAGGCAGATTTTCAAGTAAAACAAAGTTTCGATGCCAGCATTTAAGCTGAAACGGAGCGTACCATTGGAACACATCAACAAAGAGTTGAACAGACTCGAATGAATTAGTGTCATAGAAAAAAAATAACCATTCAAAATGGGCTGCATCAGCGGTGTATGTAAAGAAAAAAGATTTAATAAAATTCGTGTTTACAAGGATTTCTCGACAGGGTTAAGAAGTTTTTTAGAAACGCATAACTACCCATTACCAAGTTCAGAGGAATTTTTTCGAAGTTAAACGGCGGAAGAATATTTTCAAAGCTGGATCTCTCGGAAGCGTATTTACAAATTCAGATTGAAAATGAATGTTCAGAATTAACGACCATAAATACTCAGAAGATTATCTAAGTTTAAACGATTTCCTTTTAGTATAAAAGTGGCACCAACTAATTTTCAAAAAGATATGGATACGATGCTTGCGGATTGTAATTTTGCAGTAGCGTATCTGGACGATATTTCAATCAAAAGTCTATCTAAAGAATAATATGTTGGGCATGGGAAAACGATTTTGGAAAATAAGAGAGTACGGATACAAGTTCAGTGATGAAAAATGCGAACCGTTTTACTGAAAATGAAATACATTAGTCAAATTATTGATAAAAATGGTCATCAGCCAGATACCTCAAGGGCAAGTGCAATTAAAAATATGTCTCCACCAACAAACGTGACTACGTTATAAGCTTTTCTTGGACTGGCTAATTACTATCAAATATATGTACATAATATGCATAATTTGAGAGCTCCACTGAATGATCTACTTAAAAAAGGAGTAAAATGGAATTGGAATTATAAATGTCAAAAGGTATTTGACGAAATAAAAAATGACTTCCGTCAGCTTTATCATTAGCATACTACGATCCAAAAGCAGAAATTATAGTGACGTCAGATGCTAGTGAGTACGGTATTGGAGCGGTGATTTTACACAAATACAATGCCGGTAAAATGAAAGCTTTCGCTCATGCTTCACGTTCGCTTCTACCAACAGAGAAAAAGACAAATTGTGAAGAAATTTCATAAATTTATCCATGGAAGAAATTTTAGGTTGCAAACAGACTACAGTCCTCTTTTAACAATATATGGCTCAAAGAAAGGAATGGCTACGCATACAGCTAATAGACTACAACGCTGGGGTAGAATCTTATTAAACTATGGTTTTACGAAAAAGTTAGGACATTCAGATGGATTATCTAGATTAATACCTAAAAAGTTGGAACCATTTAAGGACACGGTCATTGCAGCACTAAAAAGCAAAATTGAGATTAAAAAAAACATTTATACGACCTAGTACGAGAGTTACTAGTTTCCCTGGAAAAAACGGAAAGAAAAAACGGAAAATGACGTCTTTATCATGAAAATAAAATAGCAAATGAAAGAAAGTAACAGAGAACGAAATCCAGACTTAAACACTTACTCGCTTTTAATGCAACAGTGTGGTAATGTTTGGGCAAAGGGTTGCAATACCTAGTGTGTTATAGAAGTGAATATTCAAGGATTTTCATAGCAGACATCCTGGTATTTCAAGAATGAAATCTCTGATGAGAAGTTTCGTATATTGGACCAACAAAGTGAAAGCTTGTAGAGGTTGTGCTCTATCACAAAGATAGAACCTTGGCCAAAGACAGACACGCCGTGGTCAAGACTGCATGTAGATTTTGCAGGTCCTGTAAATGGATTATATTATCTTGTGATACTTAATAGTTTCACTAAATGGCCAGAAATTTATAAGTGCAAAAATCCAACATCTATGACATAGCAGATACCTTATTCTCTGATAACGATACGCAATTCACGGGTAAAGAATTCGAAGAATTTTGTAAGATGATCTCCATTGAACATATTACGAACTCGCCGTATCATGCAAGGTCGAACGGTTTATGGGAACGTTCAAAAGAGCGTTGAAGAAAGCAAGTCGTGAGAAAGTAAATGAAGAAGCACTTCAAAATTTTCTGAGAGTTTACCATGGCCCAATATACAATCAAGCATGTCGCCGGTGGAAGTTATGTTTGTTAAAAAAAGTAAAATCGGTATTCGACAAATTATTACCAACTCGAAAAACACGAACGGATAGCAAAAACGCCAACAATAGTTTCAAGGTCGGTGATAAAGTATTTTTAGAGAAATATAAGGATGGTAAAGAAATGTGAGAAGACGGCATGATATCAGCAAGAACCAGAAAGTTTTTTTGTTTTTTTTTTTAATCAGTGTCACCCAAGCAAGACAGTACAGCCACTAACACGCAATGGGAATTAGTTGGAGATTCGTCTCCAGTTGTGCTGGTCGAGCTCTCTGCCTTCGGGCAGAGAGGAACCTAGATGAGCCTATGCCGAAAAGCAGAGTCTCGTCTGGGGTGGTAGACAGCTACCCGACATCGTTTTTTACGGGGTCTACGGGGAATTTTTGCCCGAGCCACACCCTGCCTCACAGGGAGGTAAGGTAAATACCAAAACCCAAAAAAAAAAAAAAACCGCAAGGGATCACAGGGTGTGGAAGGATTAGGATTAGAAGTATGAGTAATGAGGTGAAAGAGAAAAGATCATTCAGCAAAAATTTAATTGCAATGCTAATCGCTATCTACTGTGTAGCGGACAGCGATAAGCATTGAATTTAAATTTTTGCGAAGTTGGTTGGAAAGCATGGAGCCGGAAAGGAGTTTCACAAGAGAGAGGTGCGAGAAAAGAAACTGTCACCGTAGAAGTTACGGCTTCCTCTCACTAGCTCAACTGTAAATTGATGAGATCTCGACGCCAGTCTAGTATTGCGCTTAAATCCATTAATTCTAAGTACCATAGCAAATAGCTCACCCGAACAGTTACCATGGAAGCATTTATTTAAAAAAAAAAAGCACAATGAGGCAACCATACGGCGGTGGGCAAGTGACTGAAGCCGAGCCGCCAAATCAGGACCAATAATATTGCTGATTCTTATTTCGATCTTATCAAGGGGCTCCAGGTAGATCGCAGGGGCACCGGACAATATATGACAATATTCTAAGCATGGACGAATGGTAGACTTATAGATATGCAAGATAGATTAAAGAAAGATTTGTCTCGCCCGTCACAGTGAACCGACTTTATTAGCACTTAACCTAGCAATGGATTCGATATAGTCTATTTCATGTCAGCTGAGAATGTTATCCCGAGAAAGCACAATGTGTCACTTTATTGGAGGATAGCATCAGCCATGCGAACGGAAGGCAGAGAGGGGGTCTCTCTCGGATGATTAATAGAGAGAAGTTTAGTTTAGTTTTGGAGGTGTTAAAATTGACAAGCCATTCGACTGAATAGTAAGTTCGATCCTCACTAGATGTCCCATACTTTCGGCCTTGTGCCACATCTAAGCTACGCTTAGAAGAATCACCAATCACGAACCCGATTTTTAGTACAAACTTTCTTCTGCAGCCTATTGTGAGCCGTTGTGTAAGCATGTACAAAAAATGTATTTTTTCTGATTTTCTAGTCATTTTTTTTTCTTAAAGTTCCCCGAACTTTCTGGTCATAATTTATATATAAACTTCTGTTTTCTCCGTTTATATTAATCTCCACACCCTCATACTTTTTTTTTCTCAGAGGATTAATGGAAAGAAGTTTAGTTATGGAGGCGTTAAAATTGATAAGCCATCTTTTGACCCAGTTACCGACAGTATTGAGGCCATTTTGTACATCAGCTACCATTTTGATCTTGTCGGAGTGATCAGCCTTACTATCGATGCAGGAGTAAAGGGTAGTGTCGTCAGCGTAGATGCCAAGTTGAGAGCTGACGTCATTAAAGACATCGTAGGACCAGGGATGGAGCCCTGTGGAACACTCGCATTAGCACGAAAGGATGTAGACGAGTGGCCGTTCAGGACGAATTCATTTAACGATTTGATAGGAACGACTGGATCAGCTCAGAAACGTGCCTGGAGATACCGTAACTTTTCAGCTTGTGGAGAAGACATGAATGCCAGACCCTGTCAACGGCTTTCGAGATGTTCAAAGCTATCTAGAGCATGATAGACGCTTTCCGCAATTATCGTTAGTACATCAGCAGTTGACCTGGAGAAACGAAAAATGTACCGAGAAAAGGCCCTGTGATGAGAGATTACGAACCAATTCAGCATTGATTAGGTCCTCTAGGAGTTTCCCATAAAGAGGTAGAAGGTTAGTAGGCCGATAGAGGGGCTGGATGGTGCACCATAGTTTTTAAAAACTAGAACAACAGATAATGACTACCAGCAGCCAGAAAAGTAGGAGACAGCGAGGCATTTATCATACAGTTTTAAGAGAACAGGGGCTCGTTCGGGAGTACACTTCATAATGACTATTACAGGGATACCATCGGGTCCACATGATTTGTAAGGATCCAGGTTAGAGATGATGGCAGAAACCATGGAAGGGATTATATGCATATCACTCAGCAGAGAATCAGTTCTAAGTTGGAAGTTAGTCAGGGATACTCCAGACGAGTCGAGAGTAGAGTTTCAGGAGAATTTACGTGCAAAGCATTCAGCTTTGCCAGCAGAGGATGATAACACCTCAAATCGATTGGAGAGCAACTTATTTAGTACCCTATTACAGATGCCAGTAAGCACGAGAACCAGTTTTTAGAGGTTATGCGTGTCCTTATTTTCTCAGCAAACAGGGACTTAGATCATTCGAGGACACGCTTACATTTGTTACGAGCAGTAGCAAATAGGCACCTGTTATAGCGAGAGCTGTCACGCTGGTATAGCCGGAAATAGTGGTTCCTGTTTGCTGTGGTGGCCAATCATGCTGGTGTGAACCACGGAGAGAATTGCGGTTTCACTTGGTATTTCTGAGAAGGGATGAAAGCGTCCATGCAGGCTTTGACTCAGGAAGAAACCTCAGTGGCAAAAATTTTCATTTGGGAGGTGGAAGATGTCAGTCCAATTGGCGTCACGAAGAACATCTCGGAATGAGTCCCAATCAGCATGTTGGTAACGGAAAGAGGTTTTATGGATAGGGGTTTCCTGTTTAATGGATGCTTGGAAGAAGTTATCAATAGCTGGTGGTCCGAATCACCAAGAAGGCAGTATTGCGAAGCTCAGTAAGAGCGAAGAGAGGAGGTATGTAATAGATCCACCAGAGAAGCCTGTTGCTCGGTTTGGTTAGGAAAATGAGTGGGGAAAGTCCACGATTTGAGTGAGGGATTGAAAAATAGAAAAATTTAATGTCGGTATATGTTTCAGACATTAAAGTAACTGAAGACAAAGATGTTCGCAGATAGACGAAGAGAAAGCGCCTTTTCTATACTGTCAGTTATTGCGTCTAATATACTGCTGTCTTGGGAAGATGGTGAGCGATAAAAGAAAAAGACATAGATGACAGAGTTTAGTAGCGAAAGGCGGAAACATACAAAAGAGTAGAAACGGTTCTCTATCCATCGGCAGATTATCTCGGATGTAAACACTAAGGCCATGCATGTGAATGCTGGAATCTTTTCGGCAAAGAGGGAGATATCCTGGAACCAAGAATTCATTGGTCACAATGGAAGAATTCAAATTAGTTTCACAAAGGGCAAAGATATTTGGCGACCGTTCCAGGAGAAAAGATTCTACGTTGCAGAAGTTGGAACGGATACCGCGAATATTTGAGAAAGAATGATGGTGATTTTTTGTTAGCTGGTTTAGTTTCATTTTTTTTGTTGTGATTTCCATCAGATATATTTTGAGGAGAGAGGAAAAAGACTACCATAATTGTCACTGTCGTCAATGGCAATACAAACAAGCCAGTGTGTGGCTGAGAGCAGAATATAATATAGCCTCAGGGTTGCCCACCGGAAATAAATGTAGGGACACCTACCCATGCGCGACATGGCACTATAGATACCCCAATATTATGCGACTGTTGATCGGAGCAGCCTCTTTAAGCGCTACCAACGATGTCGGGCTCCTAATGACCAGCCAGAAGCAGTAACCAGCAAACTGCCAACCAGGTACCCTCATAAGGGAAAGTCACAGCCACTGGCAAGTGCGATCACCAAAAAGTAGAGACAGTTAAATTATTGTGGTCCTGGTAGAAGATAGACAGAGAACCGGTAAACCATATCCTGATCAGGGAGCAAGGGATGAACCTCTACCCCTGTTCAACAGACATGGAAGGAATGCGGATCGAGTAATAGGTGAGCCTATGTACTTCTATTGATCTTTGGGAAAAAGCACGGGAAATACGAAAGAGCTCATATTAAGTTATGGCTTAGTATGTTCTTATGTCTACTACCAACTAAAAATGGCGTGTTAAGACTTTCAGCATTGATATGCAAAGGTCTGTTGTAAACATATTCAAAATGGAACAAGTTGGGGGAAGAGCTGAAAAAGCACCATAATCGACTGAAGAAAGATTCATCGATGAAAGAACTGAAACATTAAAAGAACCGATAAAAATGCTTTATGATGTTTTCCGCGTGCCAGCAACACAACAAGTTGTGTAACCTACAAGGACAAGTTCCAGAAAAAGAAAGCGTACTGAAGAACCGGAAGTAGATCCGAGACAGAAACGCTACAAAGTGAAGTACGTTGGCGAACTCTCCACAAAGAGGAGGGGAAGACACTAATACTAATAGTACACCTTCGGTGACTATGAACTAATCCATAACTATAAAGAGCTCCAGGTCAGAGGTGAGGAAGTAAGAAGACATTTGGCGTCAGTCTTAAGACTAATTAATACAGGCATCACAGCAAGTAGCCGAAACATTACTTATTATATGCGCCTATAAAAGAAACAGCATAAAAATTACCCAATATTGTTCGGACCACTGACCCTCCTCTCTGTTTACTTCCCGCTATTCACACAGCGTTTTCTTATCGCGGAATACACATGACGAAGAGTGAAGAATAGATTGATTGAAACGTTGTGATGATAAAAGCACAGTAAGTATACAAAGTTTGGTACGTTAATGACTTTTCTAAAGGTTATAAAACAATACCGCCGTAGAATATTGGGAAGACTAGTTTTGTAGGCAGTAGGTCAGAATGTCGAAAGATAATATGACAAGCAGAGAAATTGTCGAACGAAGGAAGTGGCAAACAGGAAAAGGGTCGAACTGAAAATACAAAAATATACAATATACGCTATAAAGTGTCCTCTCTGTGTCTTTTTATAAATGCTTTCATGGTGACTGTTCGGATCTATGCTACCTAAATACTTTTAATTTAAGCCCAGCACGAGACTGACGTCGAGATCTCATCCGTTTACAGTTGATCTGGCTAGATGTAACCGTAAATTCTATGCAACAGTTTCTTTTCTCGCTTGTGGAAATCTCTTCCGGCCCCATGCTTTTCAGCCAACTTTAATGTCTAAAAATGTAAATGCAATATCAATCGCTATCTGCTGTCTTCCTGATTACTCTTTCCTCTTCCTGCTCATTATTAATGTTTTTGTTTTTAATTCCTATGTCTTAGTCGCCTTACTGCTTTGCATGGGGTGATACCGATTAAAAAATACCAAAGACTAAAAGGCATTTTTGATAGATAAGACATTAGTACTGAATTAGAATATCTTGAAGCCATCGCTCACAATCTTTAATTATATTTTGCTACAGTTGTAATTTCATAAATAAATAAAAAAAATATTTTTTTAATTTCCTCATAAATAAACAAATTAACGCTTGTACTTAATGAACTTTGAATGCAAATCCTTGTCCAAGAAGGTTAGCAATTATGTACAAAGTGTTTTTTTTTTATCGGACCTATTTTATACTAGTTCGAAATTTAAAACTAATTATTTACCGGCAGGATACTTGCAAACTAAGTAAAATGTATTTTATTTTAGGCACATTTCTGACCTTTCGTCTGTAGTGGATGGGTTAATTATGTGGTAATATTTGTTGAGAATAGGTTGCGTGTCAATTAACTATTTCCACTAACATCAAAATAAAATACAAAATTCAACTGGATTGTTTTAAAACGTAACAATTAGATTTATTTAGGTTGATGTACAAGCATGCAATGAAAAGGTAGGACAGAGTCGTGTCCCTTTGATTTGGAAATATTTGTACCAGAGTTCATATTAAGAACAAAACATTTAATTAGAAACTAATAAAACATTTATATACAATTCAAAACAATATACAAGCAGAATATTTGGTATATGTTATGTTGGCAAATGTGTAAGATGTTTTAGGTTTCAGAATGTCTTTCTTGTAATCGTTCGTTAATGTTGATATTAAAGTTGTTAATATTAAGTGTCTTTTAAACAGAAAGTTCTTAAGAAGAAATTTACCTTTTACTGTAATATTTTTAAGGTCGTTCGCACATAAATGTTTACTTAATAGATAGTGAATGCAATTCACTTTAGATAAGCAATATCTGATAAATAATGTCCACAGAGTTGGTTGAGTTTGAATTGTGAGTGAGTCAGCGTTGATGTACTTTTGCGCGATAAAATCTGGTTTCGAACGACGTGGAGTAAGTTGGCAATTTCTCTGTGGTGCTGTCACGGACTGCTTTGGTCAGTCGTTTTTTATCTTTAACGTCTGGTCAGCAATGACTAAGACGGGAGTCGGTGAAGGTTACATCTTGGCACTTGGTAACTACTACTCAAAAAGTTCACACGTGTTCGGTTTATATAATGGTCAAGTGGCTCCTAGCATATGAGCGGGAAAACAGATTGGTCGCGTGCAGGCGGTTTGATTCGTCGGAACTGACCAATCAGCAAGCCAGATTGGAGGTGAATGACCAATGAATACTTGTTATATTGTATGAAAGTAGAATTTTACTTACCAGATAGGAAGAGTGCATTTCCTAACAAGAGGTAAGGCTGGCTGTGTTGTGGAAGATTCCACACGTCTTATACTCGCTTCGACTCTTTTTCCATTCGACACTTTGTTCGTTCGATACGTAGACCGTTCCGTTAGACATTTTGTTCATCATTTTGTCTTTCGACACTGTACTTCAACAATCTGTCTGAGCACGATTTTTGTAAGGGACTTAAAGCAAGAAAGCCATTTTTTTAATTTTTTTTAAATATCTTTATTTTTCCATATTGCCATAAACGAAAAACTTGAAAAGAAACTACCATCAATATTAAATCAAGAGTCTCGTAACCCATTAGGTTCATAGGGGCATCACGTACACTGCAGCCGTAAAAGCAGTGGTGTATCTTAGGCAAGATAGCCTAAGTGTAGTCTCTGCATTTGGGCAGACAAACTACATTTTATCTCGCAATTGTCTTTCTATCATCAGACAGAGTGCAACTCAGTTGTATCTCAGTCTGTGGGGGGCAGGGCGCAATTGAAAGAATATTGAGAGGGTGCTGGGTTTCGGGGAACAGCTGAACAGTACAGAACAAGAGGTATCGGTATCAAAATGGCATCCTGCTAGCGTGTGGCGGCAAATAAATACAAAGTGTTGTATCTGTTCTCTTCGTCTATCTAGCCGTTTCCCTAGAAGGAAACATTTGGCATTCATTGACCGAGCAGCCAGTACTGCTTTCGTTTGAAATTTATAAAATCTTTGTCTTAAAACAATTATTTTTAGGGAAAAGGGTTTCTCAAGTCCAGTAGGTGTTATCGCTTTTTCCACTATTGATGGGAGCTTCCTTCTTAAACTTTTGAAATAGTGTGTGTTGTAACATAGAGAGGGTTACTGAATGAGGAATAACCAAAACGGAGGTTGGACATGAAATGGTAATCTTTATAACAGCAACAGAATATAATACTCGCCAGCGGCGTGAAGTAGGTAAACCACTGCCAGTGGTGGACTACTTAGACAGCATATTACCCTCACTTACAATAGCGCCCAACCCAACGTATTTATGAGGATTGGGACATACAGTGCGGTATATAACAGTGTGAAACGTCATAATCTTTATTATGTCACTATTTCTTCTTCGCGTTGCATGTGCTATCCATTTTAGTTGTTGCCGTTGTTGGTAGTCCTCAAGTGATTCAGTTTTGGTACAGTTCTTTGTTTGTGATTCTGTAGCGCCAATCCGCAATGTTCAAAGAAGGATGCATAGTGAGTTACGTTAATGGCTGGCCATTCGTATTCGAGGATACCCGTCTAATAGGGCGGCTAGCTAATCCCTATTGCAGACGCTTGATCAGGCGCATTTTGTGCTTGTTCAACACCCTGGGATTTATACTGCAATTATGTTGAGCAGACCTTAGTTCCAGTTTCTGGGAGATAAGTGTTATCTAGCGTGATCCTCAATCTGAACAAGGCCAGCATGCTCAAACCCTCAGTCACGATGACTTGTGACTTCGTGCTAAAACAGTTATCGACGGCCACCAAGGGTTCAGTCTACTCAATTTCACTCACGTGGTATGGCCTTTTCAAAAGTGCCGCCGGCTGGGATCGTCTCCTCCAAACCGATAACATCAAGAAATCATCTTTTTGACAAATCGACCATGGTGAGATTTGAACCCGGGTCTCATGGTCAGAAAGAAAGCGAACATTCTAACCACGTGCCCATATGCATAGCGGGTAGTGTAACGAACATAGGCGCAGAAAGTGGCAACGGCAAGCCGTTCAAATTGCTCATTAGTATGTTGCATTCACTTTCTCACAGATGTCATTGAAAATGCATGAAACTGTTTCTCTGCTTTCTCCTCCATAGATTAAATAGCAAAGCAGACTAGGTTTTCTAGCCTCGGAAACGAAAAGAACTGGAATCCACACTGGCCTGAAGAGGGATAAGCACCGCTAGGTTATCTTTTCCGAGGCATGCCACTGTTGCTACGGCTAAAGTACATATACTGAACCTGCGACCGTAAAAGCATCACAGAATTTATTATCGTGAACTCTAGAAAGTTATCGGGTGAGGGGGCCAGTAGTGCAACAGCGTTGAACTGTGTGCAGGGCATCAGATACGAGATGAGCTTGTTAAACACTATTTTTCGGCGAGGGTCTGTAAACTCTAAATTCTTTATCAGATATTCTCTTCTAGCATCGTGTTGAACCCTCTTTTACCTTTAGAACGGCCTCGATTTTTCCTGGCATGAATTCAACGAGGTTCTGGAAGAATTCTTGCGAAATTTGGGTTCACACTGTTATTATGGTTTGGTTTATTTTATGGCATATAAACCTAGATGGGTTATTTAATGCCGACAAAATTTTTATTGCTGATAATTTTTTTTTTTTAAATCTATTCCTGGCAATATTTTTTCTCAAAAAATATATACAGTGTAACCCGGATATAAGAGAGTTGTTGGGACCGGATAAGAAGTCTCTTATATCCGGGTTTTGTCTAATTTATATACATTAACACAGGCTCTAATTTGGGACCAGAGAAAAATCTCTCTTATATCCGGGGTTTCTCTTATATCCGGGTTACACTGTAGCTGTTAATATTTTTTCCTTAAAAAAAGTACCGCTGGTAAAAAAAATTTTTTCTTAAAAAAATTTATTGCTGGTAATAAGTTTTTACGAAGGATTTCTGATATTAAAACCTACTTTTACACTTTCATAGTGTTTTGACCCCAGTTTGGGGTTAACAATTTGCCTATAGCCGGGACCCTAACAGGTGCTACCACCCCGGATCAAGGTGAACGTGGGAACACCAGGAATTAAGAGGTGGTTCCCCGCTTCTCAAAACCTCCTGATCAGAGTTGGACATAGTTCATCGTCTTACCCGGGACGCAGATATAGTTTACCGTCATACCCAAGACTGTATTATTATGGAATCCCGTAATTCTTTCAGATTGGTTAGCTGCACATCCAGAATTTGAATCTTCCTTTCCATCACATCCCAAATGTGCTCTAGGGAATTATTGTGATCCGATGACTGTGGAGGCCACTTATAACACAGTGCCACCATTTTTTTTTATTTGTGAAGCTGTGCATTGTCCTGGTGTAAGTGGATACCAGAGAATGTGTGTTGCATAGTCAGAGACCGATGCACGTGGTCAGCCACAATACCTACGTCGGCCGCGGCATTTAAACGATCTTATATTGGTACCAAGGATTGCAATGTAAGTCAAGAAAATATTTCCCCGTAATAATACGCTGATACTACTACCAGCCTGTGCCGTTGGTAAAAGGGAAGACGTATTCATACTTTCATATTGTTTATGCCAAATTCTGTCTCTAATATTCGATTGTCACCGCAGATATCGAGACTAATCAGACCAAGGAACGTTTTCCAATCTTCAGTTGCCCATCTTTTACTAACTTTAGCGAATTCGAGTTTCAGTTTCTTGTTCTGATCTTATTTGACAGGGGAGTGGTTCCCGGGGTGGTCTTCTGCTGTAAGCTCACCGTCTTCAAGGTTTGAATTTATTGTGTTCTGAGATGCTCTTCTGTATCTTTATTGTAAAGAGTGGTTATTTGAGCTACAGCTGCCTTGATCAGTTTTGGCCATTCTCATTTAATCTCTTTCATCAATCTACTCCTAACAAAATTGACAGACAGCACATGATTCTTGATAATGACTGAAATGGTTGAAAATTCTAGAACACGCATGAACTTCTGTTATGTAGTGGTTTCACAGTGGAGGCTTGTATTTTGTACTAAGTCGGTCCTAAAATAGGTTCGACTTACAAAACGTTAGGACCTTGATATAATAGGTAATGACGCAGAGAAATCTAGTTGTGGTCGCTGATACTAGTCGGATTGTCCTGGAGTAACTGGATACCAGAGAATGTATAGTATCCGACTAACGGTCGTCCGGCATCGACTGACTGACCGACCCACTGCGCGACTCCCTCTACTTCTACTTATTATAGGTGGGAGAGTCTATTAACTATAGCATAGGTGTGTTCCACTATAACAACTTCGGACAGATTATCCACAATTTCGATTTCTTGTTTTGATTTGACAGGTGTGGCAGCTGACATGGTGTTTTGCTGCCGTAACTCATCTGCTTCAAGGTTCGATGCACTATGAAATGGTCTTCTGTATACCTCTATTGTCAATACTAGACATTTGAACTACTGTTGCTTTTCAATCAGTTTGAACCAGTCTGATCATTTTCTCGAACCACTTTCATCCACAAGGAATTTCCGCTGACTGGAATTGCTTTCTTTTTCTAACCATTCTCTGACAACAGTGATCATGGTGCTTTCAAAGTCACTTAAATCACCAGTTTTGGTGCTAATACATGAAATCAAATTCACCAGGTTGCCATGACCTTGTTTAAAGGCCTGTATTCATTAAATTGCTGCCACGTCATTGGTTGATTACACATTTGCATGAAAGAGTATTTCATTACGTGAGTTTCATTAAGCGTCCGGTGAGTGGTTATGGTCATATGAGTGTATTTTTTCTAAACTTTAACCTTAAAAAAAAAAAAAAATAAATAAAAATAAAAAATAAAAAATAAAAAAGAGAGAGAACGTATAATAATGTAACTTATAAACTCACTTTCATTCTTGGCGCCAACGTCAAACTGAACATTTTACACATTCTCTGGTATCCAGTTACTCCAGGACAATCCGACTAGTATCAGCGACCACAACTAGATTTCTCTGCGTCATTACCTATTATATCAAGGTCCTCCCGTGAATATTGTTAAGTGGGCATTCCTAAAAAGAAGCTTCGTCCTGGGTATGACGATAAACTACATCCGCTTCCAACAGCAAGGACTCTGATCCGGAGGTTTTGAGGAGCGTGGAATCGCCTCTTAATTGCTAGTGTTCTCAGTTCCACCCTGATTCGGGGTGGTAGCATCTGTTAGGGTCCCAGCTATAGGCAAATAGTTAACCCCCAAACTGGGGTAAAAATGGGTTTTAATACCAGAAATCGTTGCAATAAAAATTATTAGTAGCAATAATTACAAATATTACGAGGTAAAAAAAACAATTGTCGGCATTAAATAACCCATTGAGGTTGATATACCGTAAAATAAAACAAACCAAACCAAACAAAACCAAGTGAGTAATTAAAAAAAAAAAACTTTTTACGAAAATAAATCAATCCAAGATTGTAAATTTCCTAAAAGAAGTTGGATTGTACTCAAAAACTGAAAAATGGTTCAAATATATATGTATACATACACAACTTTTTTACCAAACTTTCTCTATGAATCTCTTTTAAAAAAAATTGTTGGAATTAAATGACACACTGAGGTTGATATGCCATAAAACAAAACAACCAACCAACAAATAAACTAAAAAGAAGCACAGCATGAATGAGAGACATTGGATCTGATAATTACGGCCCTTGATCGACTCTAAATAAAAGCTAGCCACGTGGATACGTAGGATTCAAGGAGCTAAAAATTCATATGAAGGATCAGCATTTAGAATGGCTTGCCATACCCGTTCAAATGCCGGATCAAGAACAGGACAGGACAGGCAACAATGTGACAAGACAATTCAAAAATCAAGATGGCCGGTCAACATGGTCTTAGGTGAGTGTTATTTATAGCAGATATTATTTTTTACCGGGAATTGCAAGAAAAGAACGAGGTGAAAGAAAAAAAAAAAAAATGAAAAAATGAAGCAAAAAAAAAAAAAAAAAATATTAATAAAAACAAACTGATTAAAACGAAGGATGAATGAATAGCGATGAATAAAAAAATAAAAATCGAAAACAATGTATGTATAAATTTTCTACGGGGAACTGAAAATAGGAAAGCGTCCACAACACAAGCTTAGGAAGAGGTTTATGAAGGATAATCTGAATGCATTGCACATAGATGTGCAGCACTGAGAAGAACTGACTTTAAATCATACAGAGTGGAGATACCTAATGAGGGAAAGATGCAACGCCTTTGAGGACGAATGTCTCAGGCAGGCTCAGATCAAACCTGACCGCTGAAGGGGCAATCACTCTGGCTTGCCAATTTGCATGCAGTCTTGTAAATATGACATGTGTGAGTGCATGTGGTTGTTGTTGTTGGGGGCAGGTTATGGAAACAAACTGAAAGGTCATCATAACAACCACAAGCAAGTCAAATATGCCATTCTGCCTCGTCATCCTGCGGACAATACCTGTGTTGTTCGCAACAAGGTTTGGAGATCATGTGAAGAGTACACTTATACTTAACATCAGAAAAAGAGAGTTGAGAGTTATGGGGCACATAATGAGGAAAGAGAGCTTGGGAAAATTTGATACTCAAAGAAAAGATTGAAGGCAAAGAGGGGTAGAAGAAAACGACACATCGCCTACCTAGCAAGGTTTATAGAAAGTGGAAACAAAAAGGACACATATACTTAACATCAGAAAAATAGAGTTGGGAGTTATGTGGCACATAATGAGGAAAGAGAGCTTGGAAAATTTGATATTCACAGAACAGACTGAAGGCAAAGAGGGATAGAGGAAAACGACACATCGCCTACCAAGCAGGGTTTAGAGAAAATGGAAATAAAAAAGTCACTTACACATAACATCAGAAAAAGAGAGTTGAGAGTTATGGGGCACATAATGAGTAAAGAGAGCTTGGAAAATTTGATACTCACAGAAAAGATTGAAGGCAAAGAGGGATAGAGGAAAACGACACATCGCCTACCTAGCAGGGTTTAGAGAAAGTGGAAACAAATAGGACACGTATACATAACATCAGAAAAAGGGATTTGAGAGTTATGGGGCACATAATGAGGAAAGAGATCTTGGAAAATTTGATACTCAGAGAACAGACTGATGGCAAAGAGGGATAGAGGAAAACGACACATCGCCTACCTAGCAAGGTTTAGAGAAAGTGGAAACAAAAAGGATACTTATACTTAACATTAGAAAAAGGGATTTGAGAGTTATGGGGCACATAATGAGGAAACAGAGCTTGGAAAATGTGATACTCACAGAACAGATTGAAGGAAAAGAGGGATAGAGGAAAACGACACATCGCCTACCTAGCAAGGTTTAGAGAAAGTGGAAACAAAAAGGACACATATACTTAACATCAGAAAAAGAGAGTTGAGAGTTATGGGGCACATGATGAGGAAAGAGATCTTGGAAAATTTGATACTCACAGAAAAGTTTGAAAGCAAAGAGGGATAGAGGAAAACGACACATCGCCTACCTAGCAGGGTTTAGAGAAAGTGGAAACAAAAAGGATACTTATACTTAACATTAGAAAAAGCGATTTGAGAGTTATGGGGCACATAATGAGGAAACAGAGCTTGGAAAATGTGATACTCACAGAACAGATTGAAGGCAAAGAGGGATAGAGGAAAACGACATATCGCCTACCTAGCAAGGTTTAGAGAAAGTGGAAACAAAAAGGACACTTATACTTAACATTAGAAAAAGAGAGTTGAGAGTTATGGGGACATAATGAGTAAAGAGAGTTTGGAAAATTTGATACTCACAGAAAAGATTGAAGGAAAAGAGGGATAGAGGAAAACGACACATCGCCTACCTAGCAAGGTTTTGAGAAAATGGAAACAAAAAAGACACTTATACATAACATCAGAAAAAGAGAGTTGAGAGTTATGGGGCACATAATGAGGAAAGAGAGCTTGGAAAATTTGATACTCACAGAACAGACTGAAGGCAAAGAGGGATAGAGGAAAACGACACATAGCCTACTTAGCAAGATTTAGAGAAAATTAAAACAAAAAAGACATTCATACTTAATATCAGGAAGAGACAGTTGAACTTTCTATGGCATATAATGAGGAAAGAGGACTCGGAAAATTTCATATTCACAGTACAAACTGATGGTAAGAAAGACAGTGTAAAATAATGCATAACCTACCATGCAAGCTTGTGTAAATGGGTTGCAAAACAGGGCATAGGAGAGATAACAAAAAAGATAAAATTTAATACAATGACATAGAATTGTGGAGAGCCATGATCGCCAACATCTTATTGCACATAGAAGGGGAAGAATCAGAAACCATACCCCAGAAATAGGAAAATTGGAAAGCGTAGGTGGAAATATTAATTACAGCCTCAGGTGTCATGGAAATATGTCATCGAACAGAACACTGAACAGGGAGGTGCATATATTGAAGAAGCCTAAAATTATTCCCATCAAAGAGGTATCCAAATTTTCAATAACACCTTTGCGGATGGAGGGAGACCTGCATAAAGTTCTCACAGCCAAATACTGGAAAAAAGATTTCATAACTTTAATGCACTGGTCAAATGTCAAGGTATGCAATCTTGCAGCTGTGTCTGACATTGGCAGGGATCATATACATTTTTAATATCATGTCTCTGCAGTCGATCATGGCTCTCCACGGATTCTTTTTTTTTATTATCTGTGAATTGATATAGGAACGATAACGGAGTGGATTCCAATTGTTTTCGCCACAGTTTGGACTTCAGTTTTACTTGACTTAGACTGGTTTCTACCCAAAACTAGACAGTCTAGTCTACCCTGCTATTTAACTTAGAGCTTGTGATGTGGAATAGAGACGATTTCATTCCTTTCCCGAGGGCATTAGTGCGAAAGAGAATGCAGAAGATAAAGTACTATGCGACATTAAAACAAAGAGTTGAAGGCCACGCTATTCTGAAAACATAATATGACATTAGAATGCTTCATCAAAATCCCAGTGTAGTATGTTATCAAAGCCAGGCAATTCCAGATGGTCTGAAATTAAATTAACGTCAACAAAGAACCTTTCGTTCTAAAAGGATTTGATCTGTGGTCACCCCATTATGTACCAGGTTCATTCCAGATGATTTGGGGAAATGGGTTAGGCTGAGAACTTTTCAGAATTTCCTCAGTATTGATAATAATTAGAAAGAGTTGAGATTTTGGTGGATACATAATAAGAAAGATAGTCTTGGAGAATTTAACACACACGGGGTCTAATTTTTAAGTTTGAGAAAATGAATGAAGGCATAAGAAAATTCAAAGAAAGGTGGCAAAGGAATAAGTATTCCTAAAAGAAAACTGTGGAGAACCATGATCGTATATGTCCTGAGGGAGGGATTATTAAAACTGTTGAGTGACACTCAGAGATTGCTGTTCCTAATATACACCTGGACTTGTGACCGGCCAAAAAGCACCAGCAATAATATATAGCGATGTTATGGCCTATCAACCTTTTGCAGGTTATTTAAAACCAGAAAATATTTTTAGATTGTAAGAATTCTTTTGGAGAGAATACTTTTGCTGATACTTAATTAACCCATAGTTGGGGAGAGAAGTTGTAGATTCACCCATTTCCCAAGGTTATCAGCGCCTAAGGGAATATAACGAATCCGACTGCAATTGGAATTCAACTCTCCTATTTCCAATTCCGAGCCGTTATCCAATTACGCCATCCGCACACCCAAGCTTATAGCACCTGGTATTCTCAAGCGGTGTCCCATTTAGGTACTGACCAGGTTCGACGTTGCTTAATTTCTGTGATGGTACGAGAACCTATGTTTCAACGAGATATGGCCTTTGCGTTTAATCATTTAGATATTGTAGCGTTGCAGCTCAGATTAGGACACCAGGTTTTATGCTGAAGGTGCAGCTTCTTCCAGTCGAAAGCTTATGGCTTTTATCAGGAAAATAATTCTTTGGTTGGATCGTCACGCAAGGAAAAAAAATAAGACGACATTGTAGCAGTCGGCAAATTTTATTCCATTACAATTTTTTCGTAAAGGCCAGCTGTAGGTGATCGAGGAAAAGTGGGGCTAGGTTAGGGAGTGAACGGTCTAACCGGTGTGTTCCTTCTTTTTTGTGTAGCGAGTAAGCGGTCCTCTCTATCGTTTAGACTGCTAGGGACCACTATCTTATAGAGAGCCAGTCAAATTTGTCCTTGTCAGTTTTCGTCGAAAATAGTCATTCATCAAGAACCCAGGGTTTAATGTCCCGGCTCTCAGTCCACTCTACTCAATTGACACTCTTTGTCAGGGTCGGTTGACCTAGTTTTTGAGAGGTCTGTTCCACAGCTAAGAATCTTTGTAAAGAAAACTTTCAAAACACAGATGTCTCCTTAACAAGATGACATCTGATATCGCTACAATTTGGACGGGACACACGATATAAACTCAAGTAGTTATGAAGAAAGGATTTTCGACAGTAGCGATTGTAGGCGGCTTGAGAATACCAGGTGTCTGTAAGCTTCGGTGTGCGGAGGACATTTATATCTTATCTAGGAATCTGACGCAGTTATTCCCGTTTAGTCTCGTCTGTTCTTTTTTGGATATAATACAGGTTTTTTTGCATGTCTCATGTGAATATTTTTTCGGGTAGTATATGTAGAAATAATTTTTAATACTCAAAATCCTATATAGCCCAGCATTTATGTTCAGTTGCTCATAGTCTACCCAATAGCTGCAATAGGCCACTGGTGGGTGATATCACCCAGGTTGGGAAACCCTGCTTTAGACGTAGTGTGGAACTGTATATCTGGAAGATGTATTTGCCTATTGTATGAAATTAAGAGAATTATGGATAATAAGTTTTATCTAAAGATATTAGATATGGTTATGCTACCAGATGTCCGTACAGCTGTATGAAAGTGTGTCTTTTATCCAACGTGATAATGACCCAAAACACGCTACTGGAGTTGGCAGAGTCGACATTGAAGAGAACGTTCAGATGATATCGTGACCACCTCAAACGCCTGCTTTCAACTCTGCCGAGAACATATGGCAAAGGTCAAAACTAACACCCCGCACGATAAGCACACAAATGCAAATTATCTCAACAGTAATGTGGTAAAATGTGGACGAAAAATCCCATTGGAAGCATCAAGGAAAATAATTGCATCGATTCCACCGGAAATGTGATGTTTTATTTAAAATGTTCTTTTTACTCATATATATATATATATGTATATATATATATATATATATATATCTCAGTTGATAAGGCACCAGAATTGTTGAAACAAAATGGCTATCTTTGTAGTGATTTTATAACATATTTATGTTATAATTTTCGAATAAATAATTATATTTGCTCTACTCTGTATTGAGCACTCTTTTAAGAATAGTATTTTTTGGTTATTGGAATTTATTCCGTATACACCAATCCTATACTTGTTTACTTGTGTGTGTGTGTGTATATATATATATATATATATATATATATATATATATATATAGTTGTAGAGTGGATAAATGAAACGAAATGTAGACCACCAGCATCGCATTTATCACACTCTTGTGCAACTTTATTTTTTATACAGTACGTAGCAGCGAAACTCCCATGAGCCATTTGTTTACTTCCGGCAACATAGACCCCGTGCCTGATGAGCTGGGACACCACCCAGCGAAACTATAGTCGCACGCCAAGACGTAGGTACACGTGTATATATATATATATATATATATATATATATATATATATATATATATATATATATTGTGCTTTCAATTACTCCTTGTGTTAGTGTGTATTTGTTTTATATTCATCAAGCTTAGTTTGAGACCGTGCCATAAGTTTGGGGCATTTACTGAGGAACGAACTCACTACCCAAGTAATAGTCACACCCCACTATTTGACTACAGGAGTATTAACAAATTAATATTATATTGGGACACAATGGGCCGTGATCATCTCGTGGTTAGGACACCCACCTTGTCAAGTGGATTAGAAATCTTCCAGTTTTATGACAACCAACAGTAAAATCGAGATGTGAGAACTTCAGAGAAACCATCTTCTGATATGTGAAGATTAGCGGTACACTTTTCATTTAAAAGGATTTATGAAGAATCTGCTGTTTTATAAGTGAGGCCGATAATATCTGCTTTAAATCCCTTGAGGGAGATAAAAGGGAAAATATTATCCACTCCTTAAAGATGGATTTAGCATTCAGTTTAAAATATCAAATGACAAATGACTTCGACATGGCAGTCATGTGCTTGGTGTCTCTAGCCTTTTAAAAATAAAGATTTTTTTTTTAAAATAAAGATTTAAAAAAAAAAAATATAAAACATTATTCATAAATTACTCATCTGTCAATTTGGAGCGCAACTGACTATTTTTCCGGGCGCACCGATTGAGACATACTCTTCTAAAGACAGTAAAGTCTTTGATGTTTCTGCAAGTAGTTTTTGCATTCGGAAATTGAATATTTGGCAATGTTTAACCCTTGTTTCCTCAAAAAAAAAAAAAATTAATAATAAATAAATAAAAAAAATAAAATAAAAATAAAAACGCTCTGTAAAAAGTGTATACAATAATAGCGGTGTCAAAGGAATAACAATCATTTTTGATACACCGTTGTTTTTTGTTTTTTTTGTGGGCTCGAAGCATAAATATTGCCGAATATCTATTCTATGGTGCTTTTCCCAGGTCGAAATGCAGCCAGTTTTTCAGTAATGATTTCTGTTTATGGCGTAAATATACAGTGGGAGGGAAACAAATATTCGTACACGTACAAATTCTTAATTTATTTTATTTCCAACTAATGAAGAAACATACTTTACACATAATTAAATATTATGAGGATAGCGGCTTGGATTGAGGAATCGGAGAGCCGAAGTTCGAATTCCAGTTGAATCTATTACATTCACTTACGTGCTAATACCCTTGGGAAAGGTGTGAATCCTCTTCTTCTCCCTCCAGCTATGGGTAAATAGCAGGACAGACTGGGTTCTATAGCCTTGGATGGCAACTCGTCTAGAGAAGGACAACTCTGAATTCAAAACCTGCGGAGGGTCGTTTGGGAACCTTGTGGCATATAGTGCACCAGGTCTCTGTATTCGGCCCTTGAAAAAGTGTCGATGGTCCTGCATGAAACCTTCACCACTATAATCAATTCTCATGTGTGTCAGGCTGTCGGTTTCTTAGAAACGGATCTGCTTGACCCTTATACGTCGAACTCGACAGGAGAGTCGAGTATATATATTTATGATCTCAACAAAGTAATTTAAGTTATTTAATACAATTTTATTTATGTGTGTGTTTGTGTATTTTACGTTACAATTGTGATAAGTTTCACGTTATAAAAGGGAGTAAGTTACTCCGTAATATCACGAAGTCTTATCAGGGAGGGAAGTTACACACGTATTGTCATTCCAACAGTCCTTGGGTGAAGATGTTGAATCTCACGTCTTTTGTGGGGATGTACGTATTTTCAACAGGAACATTTTTTGTTGCATGCTCGGAGTAGTTTTATCATTTTTATTTTTTATTTAACTTATTTTAAACAAGGTTTAATAATTAAATATTATTGATTTATTTTATTTATAATTTTCATTATTATTATTTTATTTATTTGTAACCATGATAATACCCTTACAATAGACAACAATTTTCTTTGTCTTGTCATCTTCGTCTAAAAAAGTAATTTATCTTCATTTCGTAACTTTCTCTCTGTCTGAGCCTCTTTCTCTGTACTTTGAAGTTCACTTACTGATAATAACCATTGGTCGAAAGTAAATGTACCGTCTCCATTTTTGCAACAAGTCCCCCTGTTTTCAATTTAACAAAACCTCACCTGACTGATATTGCTACACATCTTTCGCTATATTTTATACAACATAATCTTTTATTAGAAAAAGAAAAAAAAATTGATTAACACGAATAGAACTATTCTATACTGCAGCGTTTCTCAACCGGTGTGTCCGGGCTCACTAATGCGCCCTGAAAGATAGCGATGTACATCCCAAGTTAACAGATTATTATTATTTTTTAAAATCTAGGGACCCCAAACACATGGCTTCAATGTCTAAAGTTTTTGTCATTTGATATTTTAAACTGGATGCTAAATAGCTTCTTTAAGAAGGAGTGGATAGCCATTTCTATTTTGATTCCGCAAAGAATTGAAATCAATAATTATCAACCTCTAAAAATAACAGATTCTTCATAAAACCTTTTAAACAAAAACTAATCATCTTTGGGTATGCTAAATCAAAGATGTCAATCATTAAAGGTTATTTTCTTCTTTGCCAAAGCACATCAAGCACTCATTTCACAGAAGTCGTCACATCAAGCACTCATTTTACAGAAGTCGATTTAAATATACAATGTCTTAAAAATAAATGCTTATTTCAAGAGACTACTTTATTATTTTCCTGTTTTCAAATTTCATGACTAAATTTCCTTACTAAAATTTAAAGTGAGCCCTGAAGTTAAAAAAAAAATGTTGAGAAACGCTGCTATACTGTGACGATAATCGGCGATTTCTTTTTTGCTTTGTTTTCGGAAGACATCTTTTTTTATTTGTTAGTTCCGTGTTTTGTTAGCCTCGTTCTACGTTCAAAATTCATGTCACTTAATAAAATCTCCACCTGTTCTGCTTTTAATTAACCAGCCTCGAAAGGAAACACGAAAGAATACCACCATTATTTTTTCTTTTCTGTTGATCTTTTGTTTATTTCTCGCTGTGAAGACAGATATAAAACACGGTTGTGCCTTGTAGATCTGTCAGCTCTTCTCAACGGATTTATTCAATATATACAATGCTGAGAGAATCAGAAGTCCGACCAGGATTCAGTATTGGATACATGTCACAAAATAGATCTTTCCGTTTTAAATAAATTAACAATGTTTTGCTGCAATTTTTAACGTCAACTTGAGATTGTTCTTGTTAAAAAGTTGAATAATTTTTACATATTTAACATTATGGATAAAAAATAGAGAATTTTATATTTTTTGAGACAAACAAAATGAGTTTTTCGTCCTTTAATGTTTGCGCGTAGTTTAAGTTGTAACGTATATACAGGGTGTGAATAGTAAATTGCCGTCATTTTATATTTTTAATTTCGCGCATGCGTATCGTATCGTTTTTTTATTTTTTTATTTTGTTGACTGCACGTTACAGTAGGGTCAGTTGGACACCGTCTGTGAGAAAAAGAGCACCATGACGCAATTCTCTCCACCAGAAATTTGGAAACGGCGTGCTCTATTGCTTGGCATTTGCGCCACAAACACCAATAAGAACATTTCAGTGAGTTTGGGTGTCAACCTGAGGAAAGTGGCGAGGATTCCGAAAGAGTTGGATGAGATATCCGGTCAACATCATGATGTTTGGTGTTATTACTAGTGATGGCGTCGTCATGCTTCCCTTCATCTTCCCACAGGGCCTCAGACTCAACACGGAGGCCTACGTCAAGTGCCTTGAGGAGGTAGTCCTTCCCTGGGTCAAAAGTGTTGTTGCTGGAAGACCCAATTTCTGACAACAGGACTCTGCTCCATGCCACACAAGCAAGAGAACCGAGTCATGACTTTCAGATAATTTCTGCAATCACACAATCCCTTACATCTGGTCACCTAACTCCCCAGACTGCAAGTAACTTGATTATTATGTGTGGGGCACAGATGGGAGAGAGACCAACATAACTCCTTGTAACACCAAAGATGAACTGAAAACCAGGATTATGGCAGTATTCACCAACTTAAACAAGGAGACCGACCAGAAGAGATGTAGGAGATTCTGAAGTCGTCTGGAGGTTGTGGTTGAAATTTGGTGAATATAAATGTTGAAATGAAATGTCAGTGTTATTTTCATTTTTGCGTAATTTAGACGACATCGCACTCTGTAAATGTAGGTAGTAAAAAGCAAATGTTGATAAGATGGCGAGGGTTATAAAGCACTGCTCGGGGGCCCCCAATCAGGCTTGCTCCTCGCGGTCAGGGGATTCCGGAGTAGTACGCACCGGCCATGACATGTAAGAAGCGGCAGTAGATCTCGAAACGTTTCTTCATTTTCACCCTTTCTTTTTTCAATCCACATAAATCTAAGTTGATTTTAAAATGATTTACAGGAATGAGAACTATCAGTCATGCGTGAAACGAATATGTTGATGCTTTCAACTGAGATTACAAAACAGATCGTCACTTTGTAACTAGGACGTCTTTACTCGTCCTTCCAAAAAAAAACAAACGATGTATGAATTTCTTATTAGGTTGGTGCAAAAATAATGACGTAATAATGTCGTTTTTTGACGTTAAAAATATGTCAAAAAACGACATTATTACGTCATTATTTTTGCACCAACCTAATAAATAAGTTTGTCTAAAAGATGATGGGATATTCCCATGTTGCTTCCATACACATGATTGGTAATTGGTAATAGAGATGCTAGTATGAACTATTTCCTTATACGGAAACATTCATTATTCGTTGACCGAACAGGCAGTGCTACTGTTGTGGGTCGTATGCTGAGTGAGGTGTATCAGAAGGTAAATTTTTATAGGGTGAAAGTTATGCGTGTTTGCAATTTGGATTATCCCACAATAAATATATTACACAAAGAACATAAGGACAATTGCATAGCAAGGAATGACTGATCAATGTGATTAGAGATCAACAATAAAGAGATTTTTATATACAATAAATACACATGCAAAGATAAACAGAATTTTTGTTGGTTTGTTAATTGAGATAATGTTGTGAAGAATGTTCGTGCAGAATTGTGGTAAGTAAATGCTAATGCTTTTGGCTTGTTATTAAAATAAAAATAATTTTTGTTTTTGCGTAGTAAAATATCAAAATATATTGTTCAACTGTTAGTGCGTATGTGTGTGTGTGTGTTATTAATGAGTCAGAATTAAAATTGCTAAGAGTTGTTTACCTTTGACTGATAGGCTAAATTGATGAATGTACAACGTAGTGAAAATGTCCACTCTTTAAGTCAATTGTAGGTGATGAAATATCAATGCGGACAATGGTTATTTGAATGCTGCGTTGAGTTTGTTGAGAAACTTTAAGTGGTTGCAAGTCAGTAAATTGAACAGCGTGGAGTTTGTATGGATCTCTTGAAATTTAATGACTTGAATTGAGTCATGTGTTTGTTTATATAGAGTTGAGTGTTTAAAATTCGGTTCCAGGGAGCTTAAGCGGGAAAAGGTTCTGTTGTGACTTTGCTACAGTTTTAATCAATAGAAGATTCAATTTTACTGAAACGAAATTTTGATTGGTTAAGGCTTTGTTTTATAGAAGAAAACATTTTTTCGAAAGAGGTGGAAGGTTAATATGTAAGATTCCGCAATACTGTCGTTTGAAATTTATAAAATAATTCTATTAAGATAATTTTTAAGAACAACTAGTTTCTCGAGTATGCTATCTCCCTTTTCAATACGTTTTAAATATTTCACCCCAAGCAAGGCAATAAAGCCACTGAGATGCAAAGAGTTACTGAGTATGAGGGAATATGAGAAAAAGAAACACTATTAAGGAGAGGGAATAATAAAAGAACAAGAAGGCGGAAGATAACGATTGACAGTGCACTTAAATTTTTGAATATCAAAATTGACTGGGAAGCAAGAAGTCGGAAGAGAGTTCCATAAGCGAGAAAAACGAGAAAAGAAACTGTTAGCATAGAACTTACGGTTACATCTCTGGCCAATTCAAATGTAAAATGATGAGACCTTGCTGCCAATCTATTACTACGCATAAATTCATAAAGTCTAAGTAAAAAGAGAGGAAATTTCATCAAAATAATTACCGTGAAAATATTTATAGAAAAAGCGCCGGGAAGCTACATTATGACGGTGGGAAAATGACTAAAGGCGAGATGCCAGGTTAAGACCAATAACATTGCAGATTCTATTTAGTATACAAATCCGTATTGGTAATGTTATAGACAAGCGTATGGTAGCAAGAAAGAAATACGACAACAGCAGAAATAGGTTTAGGTGGTTTATTTAAACAGGAACATGAGGGTTTGGGACAGCTACCTTGTGGTAACGTTCATAAGCCGGCTTCGGATCTAGGTCGATCTCTCATAGTAGTTCACACATGTTGACGCTGGCACTCCCTGCTGAAAGCTGGTGTCGCTCCGTCTGACCGTGACAGGTCTCTACACTGGCCACCTGTTGACTGCCGTTTAACCTCCGTGTGACCCCTTTTATAGCGTTTTTTATGGCTTAACAGGCTCGAAAAACGAAGCGAGTATAATTAGGAGGGAAACATTTTTATTGGACGAAAAATAGAGCACTTTAAATATTATTTTATTTTTCAATCGGAACTCGTGTGTCGGGAACATTTGTAAACAAAGATAAGGGTCATTTTGTGACGGGGCTTTGTCCCGTTCACATCCGGCTCTCGCTCTTGAATATTTGCCTGTAAATCAACCGAGATATGACTTATTTTATTTTATAACAGTAATGGTAATAGCAGTTTTCTTATAAGGAAATATTCGGCCTTCACTGGCCGAGTAGCCAGTGCTACTGACGGTTGAAATTTATAAAATCTTTCAATTTTTCAGGAAAGCAGGTTTCTCAAGTCCAGTAGCTGAATGGCTTCTAATGTAGATAAACTTTGGAGTGTGAACACAAAGAAAGTCTATTGGAATAGTTATTCGTTTTTTTTACAACAAACACTGACTTCAAAAGATACGCAGGTGCCCAATAGTAAACACTTATCACAAAGAAAGTTTTCTTTTATGTACCGAGTCACTTCAGGACACTCAGGCAACCATGACTTTTCACAACTTCCTGTCTCTTGTGGCTCCAGTTAACGTCCGATTCTTTACCAATATAATAATTTAAGTAATATAAATAATGATAACTCCTCATCCGAGAAATTCAGACAGAAATAATTTTTACCATTTTAAAATGAATTAATTCAATATACCTCTGTGTCGGGCCAGAAGTGTTTTCTCGTCTGAGTCCATCCTTCACATCTACATATCTACCTTCCGTCCACGCATGGAATACTGTTGCCATATATGGTCTGGTGCCCCCGCTGTTCATCTCGAGGTTCTTGACAAAACCCAAAGATGGACATGCAATGTGATCGGTCCTGACTTGGGGTCATGACTCCTGTCAATTTCTCACCAACGTAATGTGGTTTCTCGCTGTCTTTTCTATAAATATTATCATGGCATCTGCTCTGACGAGCTATTTTTACTGGCGCCCCGACTGCATAAATTTAAGCATGCTAATAGTTTGACATTTAGGCCTGTTCATATATATATATATATATATATATATATATATATATGTGTGTGTGTGTGTGTGTGTGTGTGTGTGTGTGTGAAAAGTGTATGTATATAAATATATATATATGTGCAATATATTATTTATATATTATATGCGCGATACTTATTGGGAAGCGTTCAATATCAGAGATAGAGCTAACATATTTAGTTGAATTGATGGGAGTTTGTTTAAAACTCCCATCAATCCAACTAAATATACATATATGAGTTTGTTTAAAACTCACATCAACATTGTGAGTTTGTTTAAAACTGACATCAATCCAACTATGTATGTGTGTGTGTGTGTGTGTGTTAATAACTATAGCCGGTTAGTGTAAAAAAGCCCGGATAACACAATTTTCAAATAAAAATATATTGAAACAAATAGTTATCTGGGAAAAGAAATCTGGAAAAAAAAGGAAGGAGTAAAAACATCCGAGTCGGCCGAAAAAAATCGTCCTGTGCCATAATTTCTAGTATAAAGAAAAAAGAAAAAAAAACGAGTAAATAAGAAAAAAACATTGTATGGTTTTATGCTGATTTTAGGTTTTATGCTTGTTTTCATCAGTAAATATGTTCCTTTGTCATATCCTCTTCAGCTAGCTTACTTTGAAGATCCATTTAGGTGAAACCTAGGTATCTAGTTCCTGGCTCACTGGGATTATATATATATATATATATATATATATATATATATATTCCGATTTCTTATATATATATTCCGATTTCTTTTTGAATTTGTAGATCTGATGAATTGGATTGTGATTACGATTCCAATGTAATAAATTATAACCATGGAATATTAGTGTTTGCGCCTGTTATTATATATATATATATGTGTGTGCTTTTTTTTATTACTTCAAACAAATGTTATTATACAGGATACATATTATTTGAAATATATCGGCAAAAAATGTAATATTGATTGAGTTCTTTGTTCGTTTAATGGCATATCGACTCCTTATGGGTCATTTAATGCCAATTTGAAGAGATAAAAAAATGTCACATTAGAAATAAATTCATTAATTCTTTAAAACAAATATGGTTCTGAAGCGTAAATGAAGGAAGAAGAGAAAAGAGGATGTCAGCAAGAATTGGCGAGAGGCGGGCGATTTCTTTTATAGAAAGACATTCCGGGAAGAGACGAATCATGGGCGGAAAGAAAAGCTATAAATCTTGACCGAAAAAAAAAAAAAAAAAAAGAGACTGCGTTATTTTATTCGTTTCGTACGAGAATGGTTCTGGGAGATGAAGAAGGAGATTTAAGAGAAGGACGAGAGAGATCCTGGGAGAAGCTTTTTCTTATTTTTCAAACTTATTATTACATAATGCCATGCGTAATACACGCATAGGCGAACATGTATTTTTCGATACATGACTGACGAAGCAGATGTTTTTTTCCACAGTAAGTTGCAATTTCTTTCTGTGGTAGACCAGTTGCCATCCAAGGCTATAGAACTCGGTCTGTCCTGCTATTTACCCATAGCTGGAGGGAGAAGAATAGGATTCATACATTTCTCAATTGTATTAACACGTAAGTGAATGTAATGGATTCAACTGGAATTCGAACTCGGCTCTCCAATTTCTCAATCCGAGGTTCAAACAAAACAACTGAGTTACAAAAAAAATGTTGGTTTTATTTAAAGTTGTTTGATAAAGAAAAACTTTGTACGAAATGAATGATCGTTTCACTTTAAATAAAGTCTGTATGTATGTACGTAAAAAGAGAGTGAATTTACATAGAGAAAGAAAGAGATAATTACATGCATATAGTGAGAGAGAAGTCCGTTTAATTTTCAGCTCTGGCTTAACGTAAGCTTGTCGGTGGAAGAGGGCACACGACTGAAGACAGTTTCTTTGAAGTTGCCAATAACTAAAGCGCAATCCTTCTGAAAGCGAGTGCGTCTGCCGATTTATTTTTGTTGCTGGTCCCATTTCTCTTTTTTTTTTTTTTAGAGACCCGGGGCTTAGAACATCAAAATAGAATGATTCGAATGGTCTGTTATTCTTCATCACTGTCACATGGTTCTACTTTACGTTCGTGGAGAAAACAGATTTTGAAATTTCCAAAATTGTGAGCATTGTTATTTGTGCAAGTATATGTGTATGTAGCCCACATTTGGGTTAGTTTCTCAAAGATATCATTCACGTTTTCAATACGGTTTCGTATTCCTGTTATATTTTACATCAGATATGACAACCGAAATAGATACATTTCTATACCCAGGACCGGCACAAGGGTCTCGTGCCCCACCATTCTATAAGATGGGGCCTCTCAAGACTATGACATGCTCCCCGTCCCACTCTACTATATCTCAATTTTCATAAGATAGTATTCTTACAAAATGCAAATTTTATTGTAACTTAATTATGTACAGTAATGGGTTGTATGCAATATAGGTGAACAATTCAACTTGAAAATTTGCAAATAAATAAAATGTTTCTAAATACAAAAAAAGAGACATGTCATAAAAGATGATTCCATCTTAAATAAATCAACAATGTGCTGCGGCCATTTTTTAATATCAACTTCAGATTTTCTTGTTAAAAAGTTGAATAATTTTAACACATTCAACATTATAGATAAAAAAATATAGTAAATTTTATATAGTTTTTTTTTTTTTTAGATTTAACACACGTAAAACAAATACATGAATTTGGACGAAAGAAGATTCCAAAATGACGTCAAAATCCACAAAGATTTTCTCATCTTTTAACAGTCATTTGATTTTAGTTTAATTTCTAACGTATATAAATGTAGGTAAAAAAAAACAACAAATATTGATATAATAACGAGGGTCACAATGCACTACCTTAGGCCCCCAATCAAGCTTGCCCTCTCCCGGTTGAGGGTACAGAGGCTGTATCTTTTGCTGATAACCATACATTCTGTCTTCGTACACTTAATAGTCCTTTTGTGACAAATTAGCCGTCTTTTCATGAGGAGAAAGTTTTTCTTGCAGTATACGATATTAGGTTGATGCAAAAATAATGACGTAAGAATGTCGTTTCTTGACGTTAAAAAATACGTAAAAAAAAACGACATTATTACGTCATTATTTTTGCACCAACCTAATAGCACAATGTATTGTATATTGTCTGTACTGGCTACTTTTATTGTTCTCATAGGGAAATTTTGTCAACTACTTATCAGTAATGGATAAGGTGAAGTAAGTGAGAGAAACTCCCCTGGCATCTTTTAAACATCTTCCATGTGCTCACTACTAAACGAAAAGTTCTCAGGGCATAATTTTGGTGGAAGAAAATTCTTTTTATCAGAAAAACTTGCATTCTCGCTAACTGTTGATTCATCAATTCACGGGACAATTAAAAAGGCACCACAGCTACTAGAATGGCTTTGTGGGACTTGTGGCCATCAATTGACCTTGTTAAATATACCGTATTTCAGAAATAATATATATTTCTCTTTCCCCTTTTCTTCTAATTCTTCGCATCATTCACTTTTATATATTATTCTCTTGTCTTTTCTTTCTGTTATTTTTTTTCCTTTTTTCATTTCTTTTTCTTCATTTTTCTTGCTCTGATGTTTGATCGTTTGGTCACAAGTTAGTCTGGCTAAGAACTTTTCAGCAATCCTTCATACATATCACAATATTTTCAAGTGTATGGTGTACAATCTACATAAATGCTTAAATGTAACTGGCTTGGCAATAGCTGGACATGTGAACAAACCAAGACATGTACTCAGTACTGAGGATTGTTAATTTTGAATTTCATTCATGTTAAAATCAATTTATATTAAGTCCTACCAGCCATGATTCTGTAAGCAGAAGTAGTTGCTAGGATTAAATGTAATTAGCCTATGATTGTTATACGTTTTATGTAACATTTGGTCTTTGGTGTTCGTTCTAGTCACTTCACAATTCTTGTCCTCGATTAAGCCCTGATATTTTATCACGTTCTTGCTTTTCTTTCTTGTCGCAGAGTTCTTACAGTTTTAGTTCTGAGACGTTACAAAGTCGTAACCAAAAGGATATACAAAAGTATTTTAAGAAATCGAATTCAGAATAATCTGAAAATGCTATTGCCAAAAGCAATCACTCAGTCTTGTGTTCTTTTGTATCAAATAATTTCCGATTTAATTTGTTTACAGTCTCAGATTTTAAGTTTCCACAAGGTTTACACACTTATTTTTTCCATAGCATACGGTAATTTTAAAAATATTTTGTTAAGTATTTTTAAAACTTCAAGTTTTGGATGAACAAAACTTGTTCTATTTGTAAATGAATAAACAAACACGATATTCTTAACTTATTTTCTTTTTGCCAAAACTGAAATTTTACAAGTACTTTGCAAAAAGCTGCCAATTTTTTATCATCTCAGTTCCCTGACCTTTAAACTTCTTCTTAGTGTGCAGTGTCCCTTCAAGATGTGGGTGTTCATGGCTCTCCACGCACATGTACATAAGTACCATTTGGCTGTGTATTGAATGCTGTTACCATATATGGTTTGTCGCTCCTGCTATTCATCTCGAGGTTCTTCACAAAAACCAAAGAAGGTTCTGGAAGGTAATCTGACTTGGCATCTCGACTTCAGTCACTTTCTGACAGACGCAATGTGGCTTCCCTCTGTCTTTTCTACAAATATTTTCATGGCAACGAGCTTTTTTCTCTGGTAACATGACTACATGAATTTAAGCGCGCTACTAGAATGGCGTCTAAGTCCCGCCCCTTTACTGTTGAAATGATTTAAATGTAACCGCTACTTTTACTCCAACAGTTTCTTTTCTCGCACTTCCCGACTGTGGAACACTCTTCCTCTAACTTGCTTCCCTGATAACTACAATCTTCAAAAATTTAAATGCAGTGTCAACCGCCATTTTCTGTTAATTTGAACCCTGTTCATGTTTTATCCTTTCCTCAATCCCCCCTATACCCAGTCTTTTCTCTCACTTTCACTCTCTGTAACCCCCTGTACGTTAGTGACACTCCTGACTTGCTTGGGGTGAAATGCTAAAAAAAGAAAAAAAAAAGAAAAAGAAAACTTCCTATCCCTTGCAGCTCTTAGCAATTTTTGTCTTTTGACAAGCTGCCTATCCTTCATTAAGCTATCCCATCAGACAAGCTTGTCAAGAAGTAGTCCACTGCTTTCTCCTATCTCTTTTGCCTTCAATATCTCATATAAGTATCAAATTCTCTAACCCTTCCTTCCTCATTATGTGTTAAGAAATTTCAGCTCTCTCTTTCTGATTCTGTGTATGTATCCATTTTGTTTCCATTTTTCTTGAGACTTCTTCATCATATACGCACTCCATCTACGGTATTCTCAGCATCCTACTGTAGAACCACATTTCTGTTGTTCCCAGGTTTCCCTTTGAAAGATTGTTTTTTAGATATTTTTCAGTATTCACTGCCATATCAGAGGACTGATATTACATAGCAGTTCAGCAATCTTTGTTCCTAACAAAATTTTCCTGTTTCTTAGTACTTTGCTTAGCTTTTTGGAAGGCATCTTTTGCCATTCCAAACCACTACTGTATTTGACAAGCAAAGTAAAATGGATGATAGAAAAATGATCAGCTACTGCCCTCCTGACTTCAAAACTCATTTCACTCGGTGACAATTATATAGTCATCAATGAAAAATATGATATGTGTGATTGGCCCACCATGTCTGTTTGAGGATTTCTTCTAATTCCAGTTAGGTGACAGTGTATAAAGTTGTATATAAGGAAAAAATACAAATCCTATATTAGTTTTTTTAAGAAAAAGTAATATGCCACCTAACAGTTCATAGCTAGCATTAGTAGAATTTGTTAACAAAACTAAAACCAAAATAGAATGGTATGAACTGACAAGAATTATGTGTACAATACATTTATGAACGAATATAAAAATATGAAATAAATTTAACTGTTAAGGCAATAGGGAAGTTTGTACATTATTGAATCTGGTTTTAGGTATGCAAATACAATTCTAATTAAGCAGAGAAACAGACTGACCCTGGCAGAGTGCGGGAACTTACGATCAAAACTTACAATTCCCAACCTAATATGAATCTCCGTGCTACTGTACATCAAACAGATCTTTCCAATTTATAATGTCAGCCAGCTTATGGCCATATATGTTTAGATGACAGTTCTCAATATCGCTGTCCAGATGATCGATAAATAACTGGAAGGTTAAAACAGGGGTTAATAAATATAACTTATGACTAAAACTCACCAATTCCCAACCAAATATAAATGTCCTTGCTACTGCTCATCGAACAAATTCTTCCCATTAAAGATGCCAACCAATTCAATAAAAATGGGATATTAATTATTTTTAATGTCTATATAATTACCTCAATTCTTAAGATTTTTCTCATCATTAGATTATAATTTTGCTTGTTGCTTATGGTGAAATCCCACTGAAAACACCAGTTCTTGTTCAATAACCAAAGTTAAGCAGTTAGTACTGAGATGGGGACCACTTTGGAATACCAGGTACTGTAAGAAACCTCCTATCATCTGAAATATGTTTCAGCTTTAAATGACCGGCAAAGGGTTGATAAGCCATAAAAAACAAATCAATCCTTAGCATGTACATTACATTCAGCCAATACTTCATAAATAATAAAGTATTCCATTTTGATCGCGAGGAAAAACGAAAAAGACATATCCGAAATGTTGTTTGGTTTCCATGAGAAAGAGAAGTTAATGGAGGTGATAATGCTGTAATGTGTTTAACTTCTGCTTCCATGAAATAGAACACCTTGTTGGTTTCTAATCTTTTCATTTGTACCCTCTTACTTCTTTAAATAATGCCCTGCATTCATACACATGGAATATTTAGTTAAAGCTTAAAGATTTAATGAGGCAATAAAGGAATTTCAATGGGTATTTTACAATCATAGAATTCACAAGAAGTTTATTGAATCTTTATCTTAAGAATTATTGATTGATTCACTTTCTATGGCTTATCAACACTTTACATGTTATTTAAAGCCAGAAAATATTCTTAGATTGTAAGATTTTTTTTTAGATAATAATGGTTTAGCGATACAAGTTTTACTAATTAACCCATAGCTGGGGGAGAAAAGTGGATTCATACCCTTTCCCAAGGATATTTGGATGTATGGAAATATAACAAATCCAATTGGAATTGGAACTCAGCTCTGTGATTAATAATTCCAAGCCATTATCCATTACACCACCTACAGATCCAAGCTTACAGTAAGCTTAGGTCTCCAAGCGGTCACCCATCTAGGTACTGAGCAGGCTCAATGTTGCTTAACTTCAGTGATCATACAAGAATTGGTGTTTCAACATGATGTTACCATAAGCCTTTAGAGTTACGATGCATCAGAAAAAAAATCATGGGTACAACTAGTTATTATTATTATTATTATTATTATTTAAATAAACACATCTAGCAGAGGAGAGGAAATAGAAAATAAAAAAAGAAATAACAAATATCACTTGACATATATGTGTTCATAGTCCTGCTTAAAGTAAAAGATTCCCAATGGTTCATAGAAATCAGGGTTCCCAAAAGTGGTTGATATCAAATCCCTGGGAGTCAATGGGACAATCCAGATGGATGATAAATGTATGGGTGTCAAAATGAGGTCAATAAATAGACTGTGGTGACTTACGAATAAAACGCAATATTCTCAAACCAAATATCAAAGCCCTTGCTATTGCTCATCAAACAAATTTTTACGATTAATAATGTAAGTCAATTCAATAAAAACATATATTAAATACCCTTTTAACATTAGTTTTGAGGAGAGTAGATAAATGTCTGGGGAGTTAAAATGGTCGCCATGTTACTCAGATTTTTTGAATTTAAGCCCAGTACTAAGATTGGCAACAAGATCTCATCAATTTACAGTTGAATTGGTGAGACATAGCCATAAGTTCTATGCTAACAGTTTCTTTTCTCACAATTCTCACCTGTAGAATTCTCTTTCAGCTCTTGCTTTCCAGCCAACTTTGTTCTTCAAAAATTTAAATGCAATGCCAATTGTTATCTACTGTCTTCTAGTGTTCTTGCTTGTTAATGTTTCTCTTTTTTTCTTATTCTTTCATTCTCAGTTACTCCTTGTGTCTTAGTGGCTTTACTGCTTTGTATGGGGTGAAATGATTAAAAAAAAAAATGAGTTAAATTTAGGAAAGGACATCAAATGTGTTGAACTGCCAGTGAAAATGTCGAAGACTGTATTTCATTTTCAGGTTAGGGGTCAATAAAATTGATGATATCAAACTGGGGGCAGGGAAAGGACTATTCAGGGACTTCATAGATGCCTAGGAGAGGTCAATAGATCAATAATGGTGGCAACAGCTACAACTCTCTACTTTTCAATCAAATATCAAAGCCCTTGCTACTGCTCATCAAGCACATATTTCCCATTAATGATATGAACCCATACAATGAAAATATATATTAAATACTTTAGTTTTGAGGACCTCAATAAAATGCACACAGCTGTCTGGATTGTTATGCTGTTTGATTTGGAAATAGAAAATACAGATGGTGAATTTCACTTACAAGATGAACCTATTGATATTAGTGTGGACCTTGGAGCTAAATTATTGTTCAAAGGTAAAAGCCTCTGTGACCATGAGAGTAATGTAAATGTTCTATCTCATCTTTTTCCTTCACTTTCTAATTTTCTTTTGTCTTCTATTTTCACATTCAGTCGTATGCTTGTTACATTGAACTACTGTCTTCTCAATCCATCTTCTCATGTAATTAATCCTTCTTCACTCAACATTTAGTTCCAGCATTTTCCTTACATCTTACTTATTATAAAACGCAGATTGTGTGTGTGTGTGTGTGTGTGTCTGTACGTTTATATATTGGATCGGATTTCCTACATTTTTCAACCGATTCCAACAAAACTTCACAGGACTGCGTAAAATTACCTTGCGGTGGTTCTGACAGTGCCAAAAATTGGAAAAACACAATTGTTTTTGCATGAAATCAATTTGAAAACACGATTAAGAGGCATTAATGATAGGGGGACAACTCATATCGATTTATACTTATTAATATCGAGTTATCAAGTTATACTTATTATAAAACCCAGGTTGGTTGTGTGTGTGTGTGTGTGTGTGTGTGTTCGTTTATATATGGAATCGGATTTCCTACATTTTTCAACTGATTTCAACAAAACTTCACTTATTGTCTTGCACAGTTTTTTCTTTATTTTTACATTCAGAATGCTCTAAAAATTCCATTTACAAGACAATTGTTTATAATAAAATTCTATTCAATCGGTAGACTCATAACGATTGAAAACAATGTTTTTGTTTGAGTTTGGGTTTGGCCAATTCGTAAAAAAACAAAAAAAAAAAACAAAACAAAAATTAAAACTAATTAAGACATGTGTGTCCGTCAACCTTAAACAATAATCTTTGTCAATTTTATTTTTCAGTCTTTATGATGGTCAATACTTGATCTATCTCTTACTGTTACATCCCTGGGCAACGCTGGGCTCTACTGCTAGTTCTTAATAACCAGCAACTTTTTTTTTAATCAGTATCACCCCATGCAAGGCAGTAATGCCACTAAAACGCAAGGTGTTAAAAGTTGTATAAGAATTAGGAACAGAAACATTAATGATGAGCAGAAAGAGAAGAGAATAATCAGGTGGACAGTAGATAGCACTTGACATTGCATTTAAATTTTTGCAGATTAAAGTTGATTGGAAAGCATGGAGCTGGAAGAGAGTTCTACAAGTGAGAAGTGTAAGAGAAGAAACTGTTAGCGTAGAAGTTATGGCTGCATCTATCCAGCTCAACTGTAAATGGATGAGATCTTGACGCCAGTCTAGTGCTGCACTTAAATTCAAAAACTAGGTACCATAGCAAAAAGCTCATCCGAACAATTACCATGAAAGTATTTATAGAAAAGACATAGAGAGGCAACCTTATGGTAATGGGAAAGTGACTAGAGCTGAGCTGCCAGATCAGGACCAATAATATTGCTGATTCTTCTTTGGATCTTATTAAGGAGCTCAATGTAAATAGCAGGGGCACCAGACTATATGTGGCAGCAATATTCTAGGCATGAATGAATACTAGACATAGATATGTAAGATAGATTCTGGAGAGAAAAAAATACAAATTTTATAACAGTTCTCATCTTCTTTCTTTCTTTCTTTCTTTCTTTTCCTTCCCCTTTTATTATTGTTTTTTAATCTTTCATTAATTCTTCTCCTCTTTTCTTATACTTTCTCTTTCTCTCCTTTTTTCTTGTATAACCTCTCTTCATTCCTTCTTTCTTTTTTTATCTTTTGTTTCACCTCCCCTCTATTTTTTTTATTCAACTTATATTAATAAAAAAAAAAATCTCCAGTTTTGTATTTCATTTTCCTGTTTCTACCACAAGTTGAAAAGACCCCAGTTCAGCAACAGACAACACCCTTCTCCTTTTGTTCACAAATTTCTCTGAATCCATCCACATCAATCAATAAAGACCGTTTTCTTTTGGTATCTTCCTGTTCGCCCTGAAGCTGTTCACCAAATTGTTTGTATAAAAGGAAAGAAAATGAAAAGACACGTCTTTCATATTCTTCCCAAAATAGAAAATTTTCTTCGGTGCTGTAAGGGAGTTTACCCAGAGTGCATTGCAAGTTTTTCAGAAATGGAACAAATAAAATTACCAGAAATTGTTCTATACTTTCTTATTTTAGATGCCAAGCTTTGGCAGTACAAATATTATCGAAACTTCCTTATATTGGAAGGTAGGCGAAATTCACTTTCTAACTCAGTGATTTTATTTAGGCCAACGTCTTTGACTTTATCATGTCTTTAAAAATCGTGATTCACACACAAGCTAAAAAAAATGTCATGAATAAAATTCACCATATTATTATTATTATTATTATTATTATTATAATACCTTATGCTACAATTAGTTTTACAAAGTGATATTTTTAACCATCCTAGCCTTAGTTGTTAACAATGATTTATCTTGGGATTTATAGTCGAGTTGTTTCCCATTGCCTTCTCCACAGTGGTTTACGGAGACACCACCTCTATTTAGCTAGCCATTGACTCAGAGAGTTGGAATGTCCAATACATTCCAAAAGCTGGGCAAAGTATTGCAAGACAGGAAGATTTCTTTGGTGACAAAGAAAAGGATACTGAGCTGTTACGTGACATCTGTCCTCCATTATGGCACCGAATATTGACAATTTTCACAAAGATGAAAAGAGGCTCCAGGTGACAGAGATGTGGTTTTACAGAAGGATGCTAGGAATATCATGGACCGAGCATGCGAATAATGATGAGGTCTTAGAGAGGTTGCAAACAAGGAGGAGGCTTACACTTAATATCAGGAAGAGGCAGCTGAAGTTTCTGGAACACATAATGAGGAAGGAGGGCCTGGAGAATCTGATACTCACGGGTTGAATAGAGAGAAAGAGAGACAAAGAAGGAGGAGGCTTATACTTTATAACAGGAAGAGGCAGCTGAAGTTTCTGAGACACATAATGAGGAAGGAGGGCCTGGAGAATCTGATACTCACACGTTGAATAGAGAGAAAGAGAGACAAAGAAGGAGGTTTATACTTTATATCAGGAAGAGGCAGCTGAAGTTTCTGGGACATATAATGAGGAAGGAGGGCCTGGAGAATCTGATACTCACGGGTTGAATAGAGAGAAAGAGAGACAAAGAAGGAGGAGGCTTATACTTAACATCAGGAAGAGGCAGCTGAAGTTTCTGGGACACATAATGAGGAAGGAGGGCCTGGAGAATCTGATACTCACGGGTTGAATAGAGAGAAAGAGAGACAAAGAAGAAGGAGGCTTATACTTTATATCAGGAAGAGGCAGCTGAAGTTTCTGGGACACATAATGAGGAAGGAGGGCCTGGAGAATCTGATACTCACGGGTTGAATAGAGGGAAAGAGAAACAAAGGAAAACAATGAGTGACATACTTGGCGGGCTTAAGCAAGTGGATGAAAAAACGTGGTCTGGGGAGAGGTAGCAGAGGGAAGGAACATGTTGAGAACTGCGAGGGATAGAGTGAGGTGGTGAGCCATGATCACCTACATCCTGAATGGAAATGGGACATAAAAAGACGGATCCTCAGGATATCATGAACCGAGAGTGTGAGTCACGATGAGGTCTTGGAGAGGTTGCAAACAAAGAGGAGGCTTATACTTAATATGAGGAGGAGGCAGGTGAAGTTTCTGGGACACATAATGAGGAAAGAGGGCCTGGAGAATCTGATACTCACAGGTCGAATAGAGGGAAAGAGAGACAAGGGAAAACAACACATGACATACCTAGCGGCTTAAGCAAGTAGATGACAGAACATGGTCTGGGGCAGGTAGCAGAGGAAAGGAACTTTTTGAGAGCTGTAAAAAGATAGAGGGACGTGGAGAGCCATGATCGCCTACATCCTGAAAGGACACAGCACATAGTTGCTTCTTGATATTTCATCTGTGGTTCATACTGGGTTTTCTTTTTGTGTTATTCTGCTAATAATCTAATGATGTGGGCTTTGTCCTATTGCCATGATTTTTTCTCTTGACTCATACAGTTTCACTGACAGCTGTGTTCCAGCAGTGATATTAAGGCTTTAAAAAAGGAGATTTTAAAAGTATATATAAATATACAGAAAACATTTTTTTTTTTTAAAAAAGGGGGAAAAGAAAAAAAAAAAAATTACACAATGCAAAATGGTAAATAAAAACAATACCAATAACTCCCAAAAATTGAAAATGAAATTAATAAAGCCAAACAGCATAGACAATGTGGAAAAAAGAAATAAATAACAATAACATCATATAATCAAAACCAACACAAAAGAAATGTCCTGGTCTCAAAAAACACTTTGAGTAACATTTCAACCCTGACCACACTAAAGATATCTGCCAGTGACATGCAGAGGTTTGGTGATACCTGAGGCCAACTTTTTGATTTTATGCCCCTAAGACTTCAGTAAGGGAGAATGCCTATAGTACATAGATTGGATGCTCTACTGATATGGATGCTCGGGGCTGTCAAACCCTCTGCCCCTCTTGCATGCTACTGATGTCTACAGAAATAGAACATATACCAATTCACATCCAATGAATACAAAGTTTGTCTCCAAACATAAACAATAATGAACCTAATGATGAAGAAGTTAAGAAAGATATTAGAAAAGTATAGCATAATAGAGTATCATTTGACATTAAGGCTGATCTTTTGATAATATTAGGTTGGTGCAAAAATAATGTCGTTTTCTCGCATAGTAACATATGTGAAAAAACGACATTATTTTTGCACCAACCTAATAGCTTAACTTTTCCATGAATTCAATAACAAGTTTCTCACTCACATAAAGGAAGACTGGAATCAGAATGCATCCCCAAATAATGGGATATATTATGAATTAATACACTATGGTGATGTAATGAATATGCATACACCTGGGTTCCCCCTCACAGTAATATGATTGGCTGTTGTCAGCCATAAATATAGACTGATGTGGAGGTGGAGGGGGATGCCTATTGTTTTTGCCTATGACAACAACAAGGACCAGTCCATTACGATTACCTGCTAGATTGTCCTACCCAGTTACAGTAGTCCAAAACCACTTTGCTACTTCGAACAAATATATCCCTTTCCAGGACATATCACATGGAAACAAAAAGGTAGCCTTCAAGATGCTCACCCATACACAGGGATCTCAATTGGATCCATTACGGTGAAAGTATTAATGAACATTGTAGTAGGTTGGTGCAAAAATAATATCGTTTTTTGACGTATTTTTTAACATAAAAAACGACACTATTTTTGCACCAAACTAATACTAACTAGGCCCTCATTGTTTTTTGAAAGTCAACTTCTTGCAACCCAGTTTGGTTTTCGTTCTGATAAGAGGCTTAATGGCAGCATACAATTCCAATAGGAAATTGCATACCACTCCTATAGGAAATTGTATATCTGCTATGTCAACTTCACAACAGCATATGATCACATCATCAGAGACTTAATCTTCTCATCTGTTAAAAGCAGTCTTCCAAGCTCTGACTCCACTGAATGCATTGATCTATTAGAAGAACTATATCGGCCCACAAAAACATATATGTCTGGAAAGGACCCCAATATAGAAACATTTCTAAACTCCTCAAGAGTACAAGGAGGAGGAAATGAGGCCTCCAATCTATTAAATCTTTTCCTAGACTATGTCTTATGCATATACAAGCACAGCTGTGAAGAGATGGGCACTGATCATTTAAGCATTCCATAGTAAATCTCAAATGTATCTACTAATAGAAGACAACAATCTTGCTTTCCCTTCCAAGGCCAATGTACTGATGACGAGGGTGGGGGGATATGCTGATGATGAGGGTGGGGGGATATGCTGATGATGAGGGTATTCATAGTTAGGATAAGAATAATCTTGAACAAAAAATCAACATCCTCTACCAAGTATTTCAAGAAATAGGATTCAAAATATACCTTTTCCCAAATAGCAACTGTGATATGGAATTGGAATGAAAGCAATGATGGCACCTACACTGAATCCATCATAAAAATTCAGGAATTGGATTTAGTAAATACCAAACACTTCAAATACATCATTGTATGGATCAGTTATAAAAAAAAAATAGTATAGACAATAAGGAAATTGAATATAGGATAGGCTGTGCTAGGGTTAGTTTTGCCTGACCCTACAAATTGCTGCAAAACCAAAACATTAAACTAAAACATATCATGTTCTTAAATAGCCTCGTCAGATTGAGACTTTTCATATGGATGTCATACATGGCATGAAGCTCATTCAGAAATATCTAAACTGTTTGCTGTATACAACCACTTATTCAGATCAGTGGTTATAAATGACTTTGGCTGAATGAATCCTGTAGGTCTTAGCAAGGAGCATCCTTCTTCAAACCTTGCAGACTAGCACTACACACTCACAAAGAATTGTACCAAATAACAGAAATTACATCACTTTCAACAGCAGCAACATCTAATATGGATATCACATGTAACTCAAAATGAAAATAAAGATATAATATTGACTTTCCACACTACTTCAAATAAAAGGTTAGGTAGGAAACCACCATTAATACTAGAAAGAGCAAGAAAAGCTAGTGGACTTGAGAAACGTATTTTCCTGAAAAATTGTTTTAAGTGAAAGTTTTATAAATTTCAACTAACCGTAGCACTGGCTATTTGGCTAATGATTGATGAATGTTTCCTTATAAAGAAATGGCTACTATTACCATTACTGCATCTCATTTCTTTACCCACTGATATGATTATTATTAATTATTTTCCAATAAAATTATTTTCTTTCGGGGGGGGGGTGAATGGAGCATGATAGTAAGTACTAGACATTCTCTTTCTGAAATTGTGGGATATTGGATATCCCTTGATTTAAGGTGTCATGCATGCCTTGGGAATACCTGAGAGAAAGCAATGCCACCCAATGTAGATGGTGCAGTGGTTGATCATATGTCCTTAAATGAAGATTAATTAGTGGCTGTTGCACAGTTAGTTTGAAACTGAGAAGGAGCTGGAGTAAGACGTGTCACAACCAACGTCTAGACTCAAACCAATGGTGAACAAAGATATGTCTAGATGGTAGCTAACAACCTCACCTTAAGAGTGAAAACTACACTTATTCTAAGTACTACATTTATGTCATGTTTTATTGCTGTTTTGCATTGTTACTGTTAATAAAAATTGTAAACGTATTTTGTCACCCTTCTTTTCATTACCCATTAGTACTTCATATTTATATAATTGGGAGTTCCTTGAGGTAAGGAGCAGTTATAAAATAACAATACAGCAATGTCAATATTTAAAGCAACTAGACGCATATAGAGCAGGTTAGTACAGTATTCTTTAATTTCAATTAGATACACGAACAGAAAACCTATCAGGATGTGACTGTCCTCCTGTTAGCACCATGACACTGGACACAGTGTCTTAGTTGGGCTCATGAGGATGTCTCTCGTTGAACCCCAGAATACTGGCAATGTGTAGCACGGTCCAATTAGTCATAGGTTCAATTATTTCAGGTACTGCTTGTGTGTGATACAGATACCATGAGGCTATGGATACCAATTGTTAGCAAGACACTTTACAGACTGAGAACATTTCCATAATGGTGAGGTGGTGTTTCTGTCATGTATGTTGGCCATCTTGGTGCATCAAAACACATTATTGACCACTGACCGCAATGTTATTTTTCCTACCCATTCATGGACTACATGTAGCGCAAAGCATGGATTATTGCAGTAGGATAATGCGGCGGGTCATTGGGGGCATCTTGACCAGAACTGGTGACTAGTGCGGCCACCAATTTAAACCCAACTGAGTAATTTTGTTATGTGGTGGATAAGTCTATGTGCAGGAAAAATCCTACACCTAAAAATATCAAGGAGCAGGGAACCACTATTGAGATGACCTAACTCGACATCTCTCTCAAGGTCTTCTAACCACTTATTTGTTTTAAAAAAATCAGCATAAGGATCTTAGTAACAAAGAAATAAAACCAATTATAACTTAAGAGCCCTCATCCTAAAATGTATATTAAAAAAAAATACACACCTCACTTATGTTACAACACTCATCGCCTACATCACAACAGTGTTCTTCCAACCATGTATTTGTTTTTATAAAAAAGATAGAATTTTCCTTAATCCCAACATCTCAAAATATCAAGTTTGTCTGGACTTTATAAATTAAGTAAATCAATTTCTAAAAAGTTATTCTTAGCATCACTTGATAACGGAATGGAACTTTGTATTTTAAGTTTAATTTTTATTATTGAATTTGAATTGAAGTTTCAGTTTTGAAACATGGGAATTTCAGTGTTGTGATGATAAAATATTTAAAAAAAATCAATGATAATATTATGCTCTACTATTGTATTGAACACTGTTTTTTAAAAATAAAGATGAATGCTAAGAACTCTGAATTATAAATCTCATTGTTCTTTCCTATTATATATATATATATATATATATATATATATATATATATATATATATACACACACACACAAACAGAGTGCCAGAAAGACAGACAGACAGAGTAGCAGTATGAAGAACTGTAACATTTAAGTACTTAGCAATGATGATCTCATATTCTCTGATGAGTTTCCAAAGGCTGTAATTCAAATGGTCTGACAGTTGCGCAAATGTCAAGTGGTTTGTTGTTTGTCATAATGGAATATATACAGTTGAATATCTGGTCCCTTAAGCAATGTGAACTCTTCTCTATTTTGCAACGTAACTGTTTTTAGTTCTACAAGTTTCACCTGTGAAAATAAGTATAAGTGTAGTTCCATCAGACACGGTAGCATGCAGAAGTCGGAGTAGAGGAAATAAAAATTTAATTAATATTTAATTTGAATAAAGTATTTATTTCATCTTTCACCTGTTTCTACATATTTAAAATGTCTTCCTTTCTCAGATTTCTCAATACTAGGTCCTGTAGGCACACCCTACTTGAGTCATAGGTGTATATAATCAAGGGGTTGGCTCCAGATATCACCAAACATCACTAAAACTCTGCACATCACTGATCAGACAACACATTAATAATAAGCATAAGGATCTTAGTAACAAAGAAATAAAACCAATTATAACTTAAGATCCCACATCCTAAAATGTATATCACAAAAAAATACACACCTCACTTATGTCAAAACATTGCCTACATCACAACAGACTGCCTACATCTATGAAACTGAACATTTATCTCTACCTATCCTGACGAGAACTTAAGAAAGTCGAAAGCATTTTTTTTTTTAAAGCAATTCACTCCAAGCAAGGCGGGAGTGCCACTAGCACGCAATGGGTTACAGAGGATTGAGAACAAGAGTAAAGATGTGGGTTTGAGGAAAGGATACAGAGAAGGACGGGGAACAAGCTCAAGGTAACTATTTTTCTTGTACAGTTTTTCCAAAATAAAATTTAGATAATTTCTGATGGAATTTCCTCCTTGTCTGAGAAGGATTATTCGTAATTTGGAAAAGTTGATCAGTAAAATTAATCCACACAAAATATTTGTTGTCTTCAATAATATTTGTCTGATAGATAGATAGATAGATAGATATGCACATATATTTTTATTACTTAAATGTTGGATTAATAAATAAAGAAATCCATCCCCTTTCTTTACATACACACACATATATATATATATATATATATATATATATATATATGAAGTATATATAACATGAATGAATAATACCTATCAAAATATATAACATTAAGCATTTTTGCCAAAATCATAATCTGGACTGAAAGGTAGATAGTGCTACAGGGGAGATTTGTAGAACATACAGATCCAATTGACCACATCAAGAATACAGAGTTTATCTGTCATATATTCATGATACTTAAGAGTCATCTTAGGGGCCATGGATGCCAAAAAGTTTTTACATGTGAAAGGCGAAGAGGTAGCTCTCATCTAAGTAACATGTGGCAATCGCAATAATATGTGTGTGTGTGAGGGGGGATATATAACATTACTTGGAAAAAAGTTTACATCAAAATGTTTCTTGAAGTATTATCATCAGAAAAAATATTATTTAACATTTCTTTTTTTCAGGAAACATGTCAAAGTAAAAATTTTCAAAATAGTCTTATATATTTACTGTCAAATTCTCATCCAACTTTACTCTCTCTCACACACACACACATATATATATATATATATATATATATATATATATATATATATATATATATATATATAGATATATATATAGATATATATATTTCAATTTAAAATATAATATAAAATAGTATATTGTAAGAAGAGGCTGTAAACAGCCGCGTTTAAGAAGGTGCAATCCAAAAAAGTACTCAATACAAAATCCGGAAAATTTGGGTTATAGAGCAAAATGTAATTACAAGCACCCAAAATTCAAGCTACCATGCTACCCAGGTTTTGACGATTAAGTCTCCTCTGCCAGGTAGGATGAAAGATTTTAGTTGACTCCATCACCTTTATATATAAACACCAGAAGTTGGGGTGAGGGGAGTGGATGAGGGAAAAGGCAAAAAAAAACAAACACAAAATATTTTCATCCCGGTTCGTACATACACAACAAATATTTGCCTAGGTGCCTGCACTTAGATAACACCTCCGATCTTTCATTTAGCAATTCGTCCTTGTTTAGGTATTTGGTGATCTTCAATTTTTCCTCTTGGCATAGCTTACAGTAGTTTACTCAGACTCTGCCCGGCTTTATTTTTTTTGATGATTTTCCGCTTTATTTGTGGGTCTCTACCATTAACTTTTTTAACCTCCAAACACAATTTACCAATTTTGTATAATTTCTATGGCTTAAGAGCCATAGAAATGATATGTCATATTAGTTCTCAAAGTGACCACTTGGTGGCAGTGAGAGGCAAATAACAAAAACAGGTGTACAGTATATAAAGCATAATACATTAATGTGTATGTGAGAAAGTAGCTGTGACAAATGTATTATTTTTGTTATTTTGATTTATATATCTATATTATGTATATATTTATTCATGCCATATATACATGTTTTTAGTATTTACATTATGATCATAACTATTGGTAGTTACTATAGTGGTTTTATAACTCAAAAATAATCCCTTCCCATCTATGGACTATTGGGTTTAATGGACCACCCCCTTCTCCCTATTAGTTTGTTGATGAAAGGTTCCTTTGTATTTAACTTAAAGAACATTTACTGCCTAAATACACAATATATATATGTATATATAAATAAAAAGATAGAACAGTAAGATATATAATCTGGTGTTCTTATTGGTATTTTTATTTTTACAAAATAGTGTTCAATGTAAATTTGTGTGTGTGTGTGTGTGAATTTTATTCAATCAATATTTCACTGTCATTGTATGAAAGTTGGCTCAAAAGCTCACAGGCTGACTATGAAAGAGTGATGCTAGAGCTGTGAAATCTTGCAAGCATTAATTTAATCTCTTATTAATAATGGCATTGTTTATTTCCAGGTAACCTGACATTTGACTGTTCAAAGAAGACTTTTCATCCTGTTGGCTAAAAAAGTCATTAACAGCAGATATTACATCATCATCACTATGATACTGGTTCCCAGACAAGTGTTTTTACATGTTGGGGAACAGATGATAGTCAAATCAGGAGTTATAGGGAAGGTGATCAACCAGTTCAAAGCCAGAGAAAAGGATGCAGAGAAACCATTGAAACCAAGGAATTGTGTGCTGATGAATCAAGACCCCTTTCATCAGTTTTCCTGAGCATTTGCTCTTCATAGATTTTCTTAACTGCCTTAGCAAGTTGGCATAGTACCCTTCATTGATGGTGTGACCCTTCTGAATATAGTTAATTGCATCCTAAAAATGAGGCAATCACTTTCCTTACAGATGAAATGACCTTGGCCTACTTTGGAGCAGATGAGGAAGCGTGTTTCCATTGCATGGATTGTCTCCTTATCTCTTGCTCAAAGTGATGGACCCAACACTCATCCTGAATTAAGAAACATTCAAGGAAACCAACTGGATCATGCCTCAATGTTAGATTTTTCCCATTATGTGCTCAGTGTAGTGCACTATTGGTCAGGTGTCATCATGCCAATTAATTATGCAGAATATTCTCAACTCTGTCACAGGATATGCTAATAGCATTGGTTATTCAAACATTCTGTTCAAGAAAAAAGGTCATAGAAAGCAGATATGATGTCATCATGATGGCTGTACTGACTCCTAGCCAAGTAATTTTTTTTAATGTTGGGGAACAGATGATAGTCAGATCAATCAAATCAGGAGAATAGGGAAGGTGATAAACAAGTACAAAGGCAGAGTCATGCAAAACATCCATTGAAACCAAGGACTCCTGTGTTGGAACATTGTCCTAATGAAACAAAATCTCTTTCGTTAGATTTCCTGATCTTGATAGCCTTTTGTAACTGCCTCAGCAAGTTGGCATAGTACACTCCATTGATTGTATAGCACTTTTGAAAATAGTTAATAAACACAATGCCTTTTTACATACCCCACCAAAAAACTGAGGCCATCATCTTGCCTGCAGATGAAACAACCTTGACCTTCTTTGGAGCAGGTGAGGAGTGTCTCCACTGCATGGATTTGTCTCCAGCTCAAAATGATGAACACTCATCCTGGCTTAGGAAATGTTTGTCGAAACTAATTGGATCTGCCTCAGTATCAGATTTTTCCATGATGTGATCAACCTGTGTGCTTTTGATCAGGTGTCAGAAGATGTGGCAACCACTGGAGCACCAGAAACTAGAAACCTTCATCATGCCAAGTTAATTGCGCAGAATATTCTCAACTCTACCACAGGATATGCTAATCGCATTGGCTATTTGATTTACGAAAATTTCTGTAACCTGTAGAAAAAACAATATTTATAAATATAAATGACAATAGGAAAACTGTAGTTATTGCAATTTATAAATATTTGATTTATAATCAACTATCTGTCATCTCTCACCATGTGGTGAATACAATTTATGTTTTCTTTGATGGTGGCCGTTGCAGAATGTCCAGACCTCGGACATCTTCAAGACATTCCCTTCCCCGCTTAAATTTAGCTGCTCACTTTCGCACTGCTGATAAAGCTGGAGTGTCATCCCCTCATGTAGCCACCATGTCAGCATGAATGTCCTTGAGGACTAAACCCTTTTTCTGCAGGTACTTGATAAAACCACAGTGTCAAATTGTTTATTTTCAAGAGAAGTCACTACCAATAACATTTGAAGTCTTCATTGTACAGTCAGATGTCAGTTTAACTGGAAAGAAACAATGCAGTTATTAATCAGAAGAGTTTTTCTTTTTCTCTATCTTTGTCTCTCTCTATTTCTCTGCATCTATTTTTTTCATTTATCTATAACTGTTCTTGAGATACATCAGCATAATCAACACCCACAAACCCACACACATGCATGCAAAAAGTTGGTAATAAAACTCTATACAAACTTGAAGACTTGTTTGAGCTAAGCCACAAGGAATGGTACCTCATTCACAGTCCCACACAATAGCCATTGAAACCAAAGGCCAGTGTATTTGGAGCATTATCCTGATGAAACAAAACCCCTTTCATCAGTTTTCCTGAGCATTTGCTCTTCATGGTCTTTCATAACTGCCTCAGCAAGTTGGCATAGTAGTCTCCATTGATGGTGTGACCCTTTTGAAGATAGTCAATAAACACAATACCTTTTGCATTCCAAAAAACTGAAGCCATCCCCTCCTCTGCAGATAAAACAACTTTGGTTTTCTTTGGAGAAAGTGAGGATGGGTTATCTACTGCATGGATTGTCAGATGGATCTGTCGCAAACAATATCAAATTTTCCCATGATATGATGAGTCTAGTGCACCTTTGATCAGGTGTCTGAAGGCATGGCTCTCACTTAGCAGAAACCTTTGTTATGCCAAGTTCATTGTGCAGAATATTCTCAACTCTCTCATAGAATATGCTAATAAAATTGGCTATTTGATTTATAGTTAATCCACTGTCCTGAACACAATCAACGTTGCTGGCAGTTGGAGGATATCTAGACCTTGGATCATCTTTAAGACTCTCCCTTTCCCTCCTAAATTCAACTCCTTACTTTTACAGTGTTGATAAAGCTGGATCATTATCCCCTAATGTAGCAATCATATTAGCATGACTATCCTTGGGGGCTAAACCTTTTTTCTGCAGGTACTTGATAATGCAAAAGTTTGTCCATTTTCAAGAGAAATCGTTACTAGTTATTTTTGAAGACTTCTTTGAATAGTCAGATGTCAGTTGAACTGGAAAGAAACAATGCAGTTATTAATAAGAGGTGAATTAAATGCATGCAAGATTTCACGGCTCACGCTAATTATCTGTGATCAATGTGGTCCTTCTCATTTTTAATTGTGCAGACCTGGATTAAAGCATGGGTTCATGAAATTAGTGACAGTAATTGTGAGTTCAATCTCTGGGCTGTGCAGTGTGTATTTGCTCAGTGAAAATGGAGGAAGCAATACAAAATAAGGATGAGACGAGATGTCCCTAGACATGATCAGTGGCATGAGAACAATCTACCCCCATAGATTAAATAAAGGGTTTACTTTGGAATTCCCTGAATGTTATCCAGATCGATAAGCCTGTGGAGTACAATGACTGAAACATTGCGATGAAAGCAACAAAGATGAGGATAATAATCTGCATGTAAATAATGATAACTCCTCATCCTAGAAATTTAGACAGAAACTCAGAGGACATATTGAAGGTAAAAGTGATATTGACCTACCTAACATAGGCATATTGAAGGCAAGTAGGGTAGAGGAAAACAGAGAGTGCTCTACCTGACAAGCATGTACAAATGGATGGAAGAACAGGCACATATAATAAGGAAAGAGGGCTTGAAGAATTTGACACTCACCAGGCATATTGGCACTAATAGGGGCAAAGGGAAACAGTGAGTAGCCTACTTAACAAGCTTGTGTAAATGGATGGAAGAACAAGCACATATAAAGAGGAAAGAAGGCTTGGAGAATTTGACACTCACTGGGCATATTGATGGTAACAGGGGCAGAGGGAAACAGTGAGTAACCTACCTAACAAGCTTGAGTAAATGGAAGACAGAACATAAACAGAGTGTGATAGTAAGGAGTCAAACATTGGTAGGAAATTGTGGAGAGTCATGATCGCTTATGTCATGAAGGGACATGGCCTATAAAAGAAGAACTTAACTTGATAAAGCACAATGACAAATGGGGTGAATTAACAATACGAAGATTGTGTTGAGCCAATTTTTCAAGTGGGGTGGGCTTGCTTGTCCATTTTTAAAATCAATATCTGAAATCCTTTTTGTTCTTGTTTTTATCACCAAGCATTTTCACAGTATAGGAAGGGCTCAACCATAAGGCAGGTTTTGAGTTTTACTAAGCTCAGATTAGTACAACATAAAAAAAAAAAGCTAAGTTAGGAAGACCATGTTGTGTTGATTGGCCAAATTGGAAGAGCTAGCCAACCATAAAAATCAGACTTTTTCGACATATTTATTACAACGTTTCAGCCATTGTATGTTCCGGCCTTCTTCTGGTTGGTATATCGAACTGAACCCTTTATCAAGGACATAGCACAGTGGATAAAGGCGTTGGTTAGATCCAGTGACAGGACCCAAACAATGTGAGTTCAATACCTGGTTAAGGCAGTGGAGAACTTGGAGAGGGGAATTAACAGGAGATTACTGATAACTGACATCCATTAAAAACATGGCACGTGGAACTAGAACAGTCTACCCCACTGTTGGGGCGCACCCACCTTCTTATCAGAATGGACTGATCTCTCTACTACTAATAGGACAGTTCTATAGAGTTCTGGGGAAGAGATCAGGTGACCATCACACTTCCGTCTCTCTACCGGAAGATACAGTTGGACTTTATATTCTTTCTTATTGTGACTGACTAACCTGCGTTCGTTTGACTACTAATCTCTCTGTTGTAAATACCTCTTCGAATATACCAGTATTTTTCCCTATGTATGTGTTTGTCCTTATTTCAATACACTCACGTGGAAACACTTGACATCTCAACACCCACCAAGCGAAATAAAGGGTTCAGTTCGACATTCCAACCACCTGAAGAAGGCCGGAGTGTACAACGGCCAAAACGTTGTAATAAATATGGCAACAAAGATTAGTACAATAGTCCGAATAATGTAAATAGTGTACATAATATGTTATCTCAGAAATATAGACTGATACATAAAAATGAGCATTTGAATTTCTTGGTTTGAATGCAGACCCTCTTATATGAGGCAGCAAAGGAAAGTGAAAACAAAAGATTGACCATCAAATGCAAGAAGATAGACTGTATGGAAAAAGCTTAGGATGAAAACTGTGAATTGAAGATATCAACAACAACTACAGAAATTTAAATATTCAGGAAGTGCCTTAACAGAGCATGGAAAATGCAACACCAAAATCTGAACACACTGAAATCGCGAAAGATGCCTTTCAAAAGCTAAGCAAAGTATTAAGAAACAAGAAAAGTTCATTAGAAACAGAGAAAAGAGTGCTGAACTGAATTGTACTATCAATTTTTCTATATAGCAGTCAATGCCGGACAGTCTCTTCACAGATGAACCCTACAGAAGGATGATGAGAATACCATAGATAGATTGTATAAGCTAGTGGTTTTCAAACAGTGTAACATCTCATAGGTATTGTGTAAAAGGATACCAGAATGACGGAATGATTGAAAGACAATCAAAAATTTAAAAACAGTTTAAACCGAAAATAAATCTGATTTCAAAATTTTTTATTATTATTATGGATTACTTGTAATTACATGCATGAATCCCAGTATAAATACTTATAAATAATTATTGACCGATTTTATCAATGTGATATATTTGCATTATATCAAGTATTAAGAATATAATAACTAGGGTCTGCAAATTGAAGGAGAGAGTTATCAAGGATAATATTTTGACATTGAATCCACGGTTATCTCCCTTTAACCCTTTCTCGTTTTTTTTTAAATTTTTAAATGTACTTTTTATGACATAAAATTTGGTGAGGCATGAGCAAATTTTAATTGTGAAAATTAGGCCCAGAGAAATAATATTTGGGAACTACTGGTGTAAGCAATGAGGAATTTTTAAACAAAATAGAAATGAAAAGAACACATACTCAGAATCAAAAAAGAGAGAGCTGAAAATTATGAGACACACAATGAGGAAGGAGGGCTTGGCAAATTTAACATTCACAGGACATATTGAAAAAAAAGGACGGGGAAGACAGCAGGCCACCTACCTGACCAGCAAGTGAAAATGAATGGTGGAACAGTGGGTGGGAGGGATAGCAAAAGGACAAATGTTGCTAAGAACTACACGTGATAGGAAGTTGTGGAGAGCCATGATCACCCATAGCAGAGTGAAGGAAAATAAACAACACTGACTACCAAACAATCTCAGTCATGAAGAATATGCTATATTATAGAATAATTTCTTTTTTTCTTTTTAAATCTCTGAGCTATAAATATTAATAAACTTTTATACAGAACATTTTATGGTGTCAGGTTTGGGTAAGTTTATGTCAAAATCCTGGCAGAAGTGAAAGCCCAGCTGGTTATAAATCTAACACCAGCAGCTGTCACTTACAATTCAAATAAAGTATAGCAATGATGTATTGTAACAGAAAGTAGTTTTGGCAGGCTATTGCACGGAACTTTCTATACTTTACAAAGGTGTTGAAGAAATTTACAGATGGCACATAAAACTGATTAAAAGAAGCCGGAATGTTTTAGCTAATTATCTATTCAAAGTGCCAGTTTCGGGTCATCTTTAAGACAGGTTGTTCTTGGGGAAGACTTGGAAACTTCAGTTTAACATGTTTAAAAATATTTACAGCATTAATTTATTGATTTGAACAAGGCAACAATGATTTTGTTGTTTCAGACAAGCTTCATGACAGATTTGCAATGTAAACAATCTCAGTTTTGGAGATTTCACAACCAAATTGCTATTAACCAACCAATGAAAGGAAAATATTTACATTAGATATTAATGTCTCTAATAAACATAAAATGGGGGATCGTTTCCCTATTGTTTTGAAGTAATAAATTGATCCACCACAGAATTACAACATGATGTCAGATTTTATTATGCAAGTCAAAGGTCATTGGGCCGTGTGTCCTTGGGGAAACGTAGCCCAGTGGATAAAAGCATTGGTTGAAGTAATGCAAAAAAGTAACTTGACCCAAAGAGCTGTGAGTTCAATACCTGGTCACAGCAGAGGTGAGCAAAAATATGAAGAATTGAGTTACTAAAAGGGAAATAACTCAAACTGAGACATCCAGAAAAGGCATAGCATGTGGAACTAGAACAATTTACCCCAGTGGACTAACTGAAGAGTTTGGTTTGAAATCCCAATGTATATCATCTGAAACAGTCTGGAACATGCAACAGCCAAAACATAGTGAATATGACAATAAAGATGAGGACAACAGTCTGAATAATAAATAGTAAATAATGTTAAAAAAATAAATCCAATGTTTTCACAACCAAATTGCTATCAATCAACTGAGGAAAGGAAAATTTCCCTGATATATTTACATTAGATGTTAATGCCTCTACTGGACATAAAAGTGAAGGATCATTTTTTATTGTTTTTAAGTAATAAATTGACCCACCTCAGAATTACAAGATGTCAGATTTTATTATGCAAGTCAATATTTTCACAATAAAATAGGTATTAACCTGCCGATGATAATAAGATTTTCAAGACATACATTTATGTTAAATATTAATATGTTTCTACTGAATATAAAGCAGAGGATCAGTTTTCTATTGTTATTAAGTAATAAATTGATCTATGCTAGAATTACAACATGATGTCAGATTTTATTATGCAAGTCAATATTTTCACAATAAAATTAGAATCAGCCAACCTTTGATAGGAAAATTTTCAAGGCATATATTTGCATTAAATAAGAATGTTTCTATTGCTTTTAAGTAAAAATTTAATCCATCCTAGAATTATGGCATGGTTTCAAATTTTATTATACAAGTCTGTTCTCACAATAAAATTGCTACTAACCAACAAAGATTGGTAACATTTCCAAGATATATTTATATAAATCATATACAGGGAGGCACAGTGGAGCAATGGATAGCAGCTCGGATTGAGGAATCAGAGTTTGAATTCCAATTGAATCCATTATATTCCCTTATGTGCTAATACCCTTGGGAAAGTTATGAATCCATTTCTTCTCCCCCCAGTTATGGGTAAATAGCAGGACAGACTGGGTTCTATAGCCTTGGATGGCAACTGGTCTACTGCAGAAAGAAATAGTAACCTACTGTGGAAAAAAATCTGCCTCATCAGTCATGTATTGAAATATACATGATCACCTAAGTGTGTATCACATATGACACATATCTGACTGATATCATATTAATTCCACTTTATAATGTCAATCCTCATTAGAAATACTCATGATAACTTATTTATCAGGTATTAGGTTTTAATATGCAAATTACACTATGGCAGATTTCCTCAGGCAAGTCATCATTTTCATAAATAAAATTGATGATGGTAAAATTTTAATGATACTAAATATTTATTACAGATATAGTCTGACTATCATCCTTGAAAACTGAGGCAAACAACTCTTATTCCCTTCATATTCCATTTGCAAGGAGGAAGTTCTACTGGAAGAGCTTCTTCCTATGAACCACAACTTTGGAGAACTGAATCCCAAGGGAATGCTTTCCCAGCCACTACAATCATAACTTATTGGGTGTCAATTTTCATTATGCAAACTACACTCTCGGATTTTATTATGCATAATAAAATCTGAGTGTAGTTTTCACAGCCTAACTGGTATTGACTGACTGATGATAGGAAGATTTTCAAGATATATATTTGCATTATTAAATAATATGTTCCTACTGGACATAAAGTGAGGGATTGGTTTTCTGTTGTTTTTTAGTAATTAAATAAGCCCCCACAGAATTATGACGTGTGTGTGTGTGTTCATTTTATTTTTTCTATACATATGTGGCTGCAGGCTCCCAAATTATAATGGAGGTGGTACCAGTTTGTGGTACCTTTGAAAGTACCTGAAAATCATACCAGAGTAAAATTGGGTAGATGGAATTATTTAGGAACTGTCAATGTTTCTTCTAGCACAAAATCACAAGTCATTATGACTGAGGGTGTGAGCATGCTGGCCTTGTTTAAAAAATGTTGATCATACCAGTTCATGAACATTTTCCCTGTAACTAAGGTCTGCTCGACATTGTTGCAGGATAAACCACAGGTTGGCTTTGTATATGTTGAAGAAAAGCGAAGGTGGATGAGCAGGCATCTGCAACAGGGACTAGCTAGCCACTCTAGTAGACAGGCATACTCTGGTACAAGCTGCCGGCCATTATATATATATATATATATTTTTTTTTTATAATTTCATCACAAGCAAGGCATTAATGCCACTAGGATGCAGGGAATTACAGGCAGTGAAAGAGAAGTGAGGAGAAGACAATAAAAGAATAAGGTTCAGAAAAACAAAAAATTGTGACTGATGTTGCATTTTAAATGTTTGAAGATTGTAGTTGACAGGGAAGCAAGAAATCAGAAGGGAGTTCTACAGGTGAGACATGTGAGATAAAAAACTATATATATATATATATATATATATATATATATATATATATATATATATATACCTGCATGTAATGAGAATGAAAATAATATAAATTCTAATGTTTGCAGCATTAATTCAAAAGAGGGCTTGATTCCAAGAGTACACAATAATTATTTATTATAATTTTTATATATGTATATATGGACAAAAAAAACTTGATTACTACAAAATGCATTCTTGTTTCGATGCAGCTGCATCTTGACTGGTGAGAACAAAAAATAGTTATGAAAAATTCTATTTACAAGCAAGTTGCTTATTGGAAAAAAAAAACACAGGGCAAGACACCTTAAGATGAAATGGAGAATGGTAAAGAAAAGGGAGAAAAGAGAATGAAAGGAAAGAGGGTGACAGAGTAAGACAATATTATTTGTTGATAGCAGTTTGGGCAGTGAAGGAATGTTGAAGCGTTAAGACAAGGGCCTGAACCTAAAACTTTAAAAACAAAGCGGAAGTCTCTGCTACAGCTTTTAATACCGAGCAATGGTCAGAAATCTAAGCAAAGCAGATCAAAACTCCCAAGAAAGAGAGTGAAAGGTGGAAATAGAAAAAGAGGAAAAAAGATGAAAGAGAAAGGAGGAATAAGTATTGGGGAAGGCCATAGTAGTAATTGAAGACACTTTTTTCTGATGAAGGGTCAGGGATCTTAAAACAAAACCAGAGTTTTTTTTATATCTGCAGGAAAAAATATGTATTATTGAACTTTTGAATAATAGTCAATTATTAGACTAAAAATTCAAAACTACTGTTGTTTGTAGGCACATTAAAGATCTAACATTGCAATATTGCTAAACTTTTAAATTTATAACTCACTTCCTTTATATATTTTCTACCTTCTTATATACTTTTTTTTACTGATCTATCATAGATTATGATTCTAAATTGTTTCTGCACATATATAATACTAGCAACAGTATCAGATAAATTGATTTATATCCATATTTATACTACAAGTTATAAAGTTTGGCAATAGGTCAAAATTTGTTTATAAAAATTTATATTAACATTCCATACTTTATAGGGCTTTTTTACTTATATCGTGAACTCTGAACTAAAATTTATTGTAAAAACCCCAAATAACTTATGTATTTAATATACCAAAAAAATTTTCCACTTAAATGGCTATTTATTAATTTACATACTGTGTTTATTCCAGAACAAATAACAGAAACTTAAGCATGAATCTGCATAATTCAGCTCTGGTTTTGTTTTAAGATCCCCAACCCTTCACAGGAGGATTGCTTGTAAAGAGAATTGTTTTTGTCTGTATGTAAAAATTATAAAAAATAAATAAATATACATATATATATATATATATATATATATATATATATATATATATATATATATAGAGAGAGAGAGAGAGAGAGAGAGAAAGAGAGCCAGTGCATACTACCCCTACCTGGACTGGTGGGGGCTGATTGGGGGCCACTGAGCAGGGCTTTGTGACAATCACTATCTTATCAACATTTGCTTTTTTTTACCAACATTTACATATGTTGCAAATTAAACTAAGCACAGCTAATTATTACAGGATGAAAAATTTTCATGGATTTTCATGTCCTTTTGTAGTCTAAGTCTGGAAAAAACTCTATAGAAAATTCCTTATTTTTTATCCATGATGCTGAGTGTGCTAAAATTATTCATCTTTTTAACAAGAAAAATCTCAAATTGATATTAAAAATTGCCACAAAATATTATTGATTTATTTAAGTTGGAATGATCTATTATGACATGTGTCTAATTTGTAAATAGATAGATTGTATTTATCTTCAATTTTTCTAGTTGAATTTTTCACCTATAGTGCATATGAATGATTACTGTAGATAATTAGGTTACAATAAAATTTGTATTTTATATGAATATTACCTTTATGAAAATTGAGATGTTGTAGAGTGCGGATTAACAACCCTTGATCTGCCTCTCTCTCTCTCTCTCTCTATATATATATATATATATATATATATATATATATATATATATACATATATATATATATATATATAGTGTAAGGTAGAAAAGACAAACATTTTTGAAATGGCTATTACTTTAAAAAATGTCCATCCACTCTGCCACTCCCTGTATGTATATGTATGTATATATGGTAGACTCTCCTATCGTGAATGATAAATGAGGGTCAACATTGTATGGTGCCTTTCGTTTTACACTTATGCATGCTAGCAGGTTCTATTTTGGAGAAAATCAGGTAAAGGAAAGACATATTTTATTTGTGCTTTCTTAAGTGTAATACTAGCCCAGCCTTGCTGTGGGGGACAAAGCAACACTGAAAGATGAAATTTGTGATGGCGTCTCTGCTTCAGAGCTTGATGAAGCTGATTATGGTGCTTCAGTTTACTGTCTTCAAAACCCTTTAACTTTATGAAATATGTCTTATACCACACCTTTTGATTTGATGCTTGGTCTTTCCAGGTTTTCAGATCAAAGTTGTGATGTTTCAAGTTATCTTTCAATTTGTCTTTCTAGCGTAAGAGTGGATGTTCAACTGAACGGTTGGAGTTTGGATATATATATATATATATATATATATGTGTATGAACCTAAAAATGGCTCATGATCAAACATAATAGACATTTGATGGCTGTTTAACAATATAACCTCTCTGCTGATGGCTCATGGTCAAAAGCTTCTATCAAGGAACAGCATAATAAAAAAATATCCAAATGTTGAACAGTTTTTGTCTTTATTTTCTCCTGAAATTAAAGCAACTATATAAACCTTAGAATGGCTCATGATCAAACATAATAGACATTCATTGTCTGTTATATGTCTATAGGAATAAGGGAGTACAAAAATTTCCCACAATCTTCATTGTCCCAAGTGCTTTTGGCTACTTCTATAGCCATTTTCAAAGTTGTTTTGCCTCCGGCATTGTTAGTTTTTCCTCATGTTTTAATGTTGCATTGTAACTTATTTTTGTACTCCCATGCTTCTAAAAAATAAAAAAAAAATTTACTTGTCTGCTGTATTTAATGGAAGATATTTGAAAGAAAGGTTTCTGCCCAAATATACATTAATAAACACGCACAAAGATATATATATATATATATATATATATATATATATATATATGTATATTAAATATGTGATGCAGTTTAATTTGTATTAGAATGAATCATTCATACAAAAAGTAGATTGGTAATGTTAATGGTATAAAATGGCAAAATCTCTTTCGCTAACTAAATTTTAAAAATGCATTAACCCACTAATCACTTGTTATGAATGTTATGATCCTTGTTTTTTAACATTATAAACTGTGTTAGGTCTTCCTTAAATATGCAAGTACTTTTGACAGTTCCTCCAGTCATCATTAGACATGGAAACTATTTTGTTTTTGGTAAAATTCTGGTAGCATCCGAGACAAAAAAATATAATGCAAATCGAAATATAGTTTTTTTTAAATGTGTTATTGATAATGGATACAAACTTGTCGAGCATGCTGTCACAACGCTAAGGTTGACTTTTTTAAAAATTTAAGTGAGTGCATTTTTTACTAATATAGCAATTTAAGAATATTTTTGTTGTAGGAGTTTATCAGTCAATATGGCATGAACTAAATAGTTCAATAAGTAGGGTAATGTCTCAGTTGTTATCCCGAAAATTTGCACATCGGAGGAGTTCTTTTAAATGAAATATGTGGTACAGTTCAATTTATATTACAATGAATCATTCATACAAAAAGTAAATTAGAAAAGTTAATGATATAAAATGACAAAATCCCTTTGCTAACTAAATTATATATATATATATATATATATATATATATATATATATAAAAATATATATATATATATTTGAATAAAAACAGACCACTTTAAGGTTACCTTAAAGTGGTCTGTTTTTATTCAAACATATTTGCTCTGAATTTACATTGAGCTCTCTGGATATCATTCCCCTTGGGTCTACCCATACGGATTACCTAGTTTTGCATAAACTATATATATATATATATATATATACACACACAGTGTGCAATGGATAAAATGTCCGCTAAATTATACAAAAATGAACACAACACTGACATTTTAACAGATACATTTACCAAAATTACACAAAGATATCTTGAAATACTAAAGAGTAATTTATTCAATAAAATCCCCACTGGCTTCAACTACAGCCTCCAGACAACTTTGGAATCTCCTGCAACTCTTCTGGATGGTCTCCTTATTTAAGTTGGTGAATGCTGCCATAATCCTTGTCTTCAGTTCATCTTTGGTGTTACAAGGAGCTTGGTTGGTCTCCATCTCAAATGTGCCCCACACATAATAATCAAAGGATTTGCAGTCTGGGGAATTAGGTAGCCAGATGTAAGGTGTGATGAGGTTGCAGAAATTGTCGGGCAGCCATGACTGGTTTCTCTTGTTTGTGTGGCATGGTGGAGAGTCCAGGATCTTCCAGAGGCCACCCTCTTGACCCAAGAAAACACTACTACCTCAAGGAAGATGAATGGAGGAATAACATTGCTATCACTAGTGATCACTACAAACACCTTTGTACTCACCATGAGACACATCCAACTCTTTCTGAATCTTCTACACTATCCTCAGACTGACACTCAGATACACTGAAATGTTTGTATTGTAGCCTTTGGTGCAAATGCTAAGCAGTACAGCATGCTGTTTTCAAATTTTTGGCAGAGTGATGTTGCTCTTTTTCTCACAGATAGTGTCCAACTGACCCTACTATGTGTAGTCAACAAAATCAAAAACGAAATTAAAAATATAAAATGGCCACAATTTACCTATTGCACTCTCTCTCTCTCTCTCTCTCTCTATATATATATATATATATATATATATATATATATATATTTATGAATAAAAATGACAATAGGAAAACTGGTAATTGCCAATTGTCATTTTTATTCATAAATATTGTCTCTCTACTGATTAATTCGGAGAAATTTTCATATATATATATATATATATATATATATATAATTTATATTATTTTAATATCTATACTCGGGCAGTGTGAAAAAAGCCCAGATAATACAATTTGTAAATAAAAACTATTGAACAAACCGATCTCAGGGTAAAAAATTCAATAAAGAAAAAAAAAGAAAAGACTAAAAACATCTATGCTGGTTGAAAACAATCAATCAGCACTGCAATGTCTAGACAAAAGTAAAAAACACTGACAGATTAACTTAAATTAAAACATAAAAGTGTTGAATACAGTGAGTATAGCTAAAAAACCTAGTGAGCCAGAACCTACCTAGGTTTCTCCTCAGGGTAATACTGGAATTACCCTGATGATCCATGAGGAGAAACCTAGGTAGGTAGGTAGATTCTGGTTTACTAGGTTTTTTAGTTTATATATATATATATATATATATATATAGTACAGGTAATCAATCTGTTGTTATATAATCCAGGTGGATCCTAGTAATATTAATTATTAAGACTGATTCACAGAGAGCTTGACGTTTTTATTTTAGCAGAGCATTTAATGTAATTTTTACTTTTTGCTGTAAAATAAATAAATATCTATATATATATATATGCATGTGTGCACATTTAATTAAAGGCCCAAGATATTTTCTTGATTATTTTTTAATTTAGATTTTTCATATTTTTAATTATTTTTATGATTTTAATTTAGTTTTTTCATATTTTTTTTATTGTTTTTATGATTTTAATTTAGTTTTTTCATATTTTTAATTATTTTTATGATTTCTTCTGTCTAAGCCCTTTTGATTAATGCTCGCTATTTTCTTTTTGTTGCTTATTATGCTGTCAGTTTAACTTATTTAAATATTGTATTTCACATGTTGGCTTTTATTGGGTTTTGCATATTCATGTGAGAGTTTGGGGTCCTTCTATTTTTTTTTTGCTGCCTATATGTGTGTGTGTGTGACATGGATTTATATATGTTTTATCTGTAATGTTTGTAGCCATGGGAATTCTTTTTGGTTAGTAATAATGTTATTATTATTATTATTTTCATCTCTTTTAGGCTTCACCTTCTTGTCTCCACTCTGGTGGCTGGAAAAAGTTAAGGTTTGTTATTCTTCTTTGAACAGTTGGAGGCCAACTTTGAACAAAATCTGCAGGCCACCTCTCCCACATCACGATGTCTGCCTATCGAAGTACACGCATAAGCCGTAGCAAGCAAATCCAAAAGATAAAAGAACATCTCCAGCAGCTGCGGACTGAAGACCTGGTCGACCGTAAGCCCCTCAGCCAGACCATCTCAGAGATGGTCAAATATTGTGAGGACAATTTTACCCATGATCCCCTGCTGAGCCCACACAGAGAAAAGAAGCGCAGTCTAGCAGGAACAAGTGCCACCTGCATTATACTCTGACCGTAGCTAATGTTTTTATGGTCAGTATAGTGGAAAGAAATTCTATGTCTAATTCATGGAAAGTGCATATGTTCTTGGTAGGCTCTAGTCACTATGTCAGCATTTCAATATTTTTACACACACACACAATATATATATATATATATATATATATATATATATATATATATATATATATAATGTAATGAAAAACATACATTTTATACATTTCACTTCCGTTTTGTTAACCATCTAAATAGGTCAAGGTTTTGTCACTCCTCCTACTCCAATATAAAACATACTTAAGAGAGATATAAAATTAACCCCTCCCTATACTTTATATTGTCTGTTTAACTGCCACTCTCAACCCCCTCTATTAAATTACAAAAATTACACTACCCACCAATTTCTAATCCCATTTTTCCTCTCAATTCGTTGTTCGAAGTTTTACCTGATGATCCTGAATCCTTAAAAAAGGATTTTGGGTGAAATAAATTATCGTAATGGTACCTTAAAGTGGTTTGTTTTTCATTACATATTAGCTCTGTCCTCACATTGAGCTCTTTGGATTTACCAATTCGGTTTACCAAGTTCCTTATAACTTAAATATATATATATATATATATATATATATATATATATATATATATATACACACACACACACACACATATATATATATATATACACACACACACACACATATATATATATATATATATATATATATATATATATATATATATACACACACATATATATATATATATATATATATATATATATATATATATATATATATATATATATATATATATATTGATTCTTTTAATCCAAAGTGGGTAGCTGCTATCATTACATCTTTCACTTACTTTTTTACTTTTTTTTTTACTAATCTATGCTAAGTCTGGCACAATTGCCAACCACAAACTACCCCATTCCTTTGCTTTAAAATATTTTAGCCCCTTGCTCACTACTACCCTACCAGAAATTAATGAGAATTTTTTTATTTGATTCTTGAAGGTAAGTTTTTTATTTTTATCACTGCCATGACCTTTCAGAAGAATTTCAGACCTTATAATGAGAACAGCTTATCCACTTTTGATTTAATAAAGGAGCCAATTTGATATTTCTGGAAATGAACTGATTGACACTTGAAGAAGGTTTGAAACTAGAGCAGCTGAAATGTGAAAAAAAGTCAACAAAGATTATGAAACTGATACAAAAAAAGAATGCATGATAGTAAGAAAAGCTTATCTGAATTTTAGACAGAAATTGTTTTCAATATATCTACATACCCTACTCAAAAAGAGACAATGCTCATCATCAGGCAAACAGAACATTCTAGTCACCTGATGATTGTGGTAACATGAAACTTGAGTAGTGGTCTGAACTTTGTCTCTTTTTGAGTAGGAGCACTCACTGGGTAGCATATTTGCAATGTCTTAGACATTTTTGCTTTTACTATGGCCTGTGAGTGCTAAATTCTTCAAGTCTTCTTTCTACATTATATGTCCCAGAAATTTCAAAATTTTTTCTTATTCTGAGCAATAGCTACATTCTACTTCTTATTCTCCTTAAAACTTCCTTATTACTCACATGCTGTGTCTATGCTATTCTCAGAATTCATCAATAAAATCAAATCTCTCTTGCTTCATGTTTCTTCTTCCTCTTTAAAAAGATTGTCAAGCATTTACTGCCATGTAGCATATTAGATATTACATTGCATTTCATGGCTTTTTTCATTAATCCGAATTAATTTTTCCTATTTCTTAATATTTTGCTTAATTTCTGAAGGCATTTTCCCCTATTCCTACACATCTACAGGTTTCTGTGTGACACTTTCTGTTGATTAATGAGAGAGACAAATTTCTGTACCTACCTAATTTTGACATCCTCAATATGTAGTTCACAACTTGGGTTGCAGTTTTTGTTGACAATCATGCATTTTGTCTTTTTATAATGAATAATTCTTTCCTCTTCTTGTTCTTATCTCCATTATCCAATAGTTCTTTCAGTTTTCTCTCTGACATAAATTTCACTTTAAGTTTCACTCAGACAGCTTTTCCCCCAAGAACTACCGCTTTGTGGAACAAACTCTTGTGTAGGTGTTTCCTTGAACACTTTAGGGTCAGTCATTATCGATCATCTCTATCCTTATAATCCCAACATTCAAGTACATTCTCTTTCATTCATCATGCACACCACATTCAGTATTACCATTTTAAGTGAATCCCTCTACCTTGAGGGTCTCTCAAGGATTGTATTGGGTAAAAATTATTAGAGATGACAGTGTATTGATTTTCTAATTTGCATTACAAAAATAGAAATAAATTATAAAAGGATCTTTTCCCCAATTATAAACACTGCCATTAGTTCTCGGATTGCAGCTAATAAAATTTTAGTTTTTAGCTCAAAAAGGAAAAAAAAGATAAAATTCACTGTACGCCAACAAGTTACACAAATTAAGCATTCAATTTATTTGCCTTTTTTCTTTTAGTCCTGGGTATGTTGATTAACTATATCTGGCAGCAACTCCTCTGATCAGAAAACTAGGGGTTTTGAGAAGCATGAAACTACCACTTAATTTTTGTTGTTGCCAGATCCACCCTACCTGAGTTTGTAGCACCTGTTAGGGTCCCAACTATTGGCAAATAGTGAACCCCCAAACAAAAACAAAACACTATAAAAGTATAGAAATACATTTTTATATTATAAAATTATTAACAATACATTTTATTTATAAAGGTAAAAGACAAGAGGAAAACTGTATTATTAGCCGACGTGTTTCGTCCAATGTGGACATTTTCAAGGCAAAAAAGAAATGAATTTATTAAAACACTGTAACTATTAGCAACAAAACAAAATGTCCTTAGCAACTAGAAGAATTTAGAAAACACTATTCATATTGTCAACTGAAAATTACATCAGGTACTGTCATGTGTGGAAATATTGTTTTTATTGTTGTGTTGACAGATTCAACCATTTACTTTTGATTTCTTGATACAGTTGTGTATGTTTGCTTGGGAGAGTAGTAATTATGTTAGGAAAGGTGATATAGGGAAAAAGCTTGAATGGAGATTGATATTTGGATAATATTCAATGGCAGCACTCACGAGGATTTTCCTTCTGAGTGAATTATTTTCTTTTTTTATGAGTGTAGCATTTTTAAAATCAAAATTGTGGTTGAATTTATTTCTATGTATGACTAGTGCATTAGCTAAGTTGTTTCTTGTGAGGTCTCTTTTGTGCTCATATATTGTAAGGAACAGTTTTGGCAATTTATTTTATAAATGCCTGCTTGAGAAATATTATTGCTATTAGTGTTTGAGGATCTGAATATATCCATAATAGTTTTGGAAGTGTTTGTAACTATTTTAAGATTATTTAAATGGGATAGGCTGTTCTTGATAGTGGATGTGATGGAGTTGGTCGGTAATATTACTCATCTGCTTTCATGCAATTTATTGTACATTTTATCTCTAGTTAAAAGCATGCAATTGTGTTAAAAATATTTATATTCCAGCATTAAATAACTCATAAAGGGGCTGATATGCCACTAAATAAAATCAACCAAACAACTAACATGAAAGAATTCTTTCATGACATTACTCCATATAAAATCCTACAATTTCTTAAAGAAATCAAACTGTATTCCAAGATAAAATTTCAACAGAACTACAACATAAAACACACATATCATTACCTCTAGTAATTATGTCCACACAAACATGAAAAAAAGCTGCGTATCATCTACCATGTATTCAGTTGTGAAAGCAGAATAACATGTATAATATATTTATTACTTCAAAGCACCCTCAAAAATAAAATTTCAACAATAAATGACCCATAAGGTGTTGATATACAGCTAAGCAAACAACAAATATATTTGTCTTTTTAAAATAGATTTTATCTAGCATTAACTTATTTTTGCACATTTTTCTGTTTCCTAGATTTGAAAAATTGAAGTTTTAAATTTTAAGATATTAAGACCAAAATAAAAGTAAAATAAAAATTAAACAGAAAGAATTTGACTAAAAATTAAACAAACCTCATTGCCTGAGAATAGATTAACAGATGGAAGAAAGAGTACTGAACTGTTACATGATATCTGTCCTTGTATATGGCAGTGAATGCTGGACAATCACATCAAAGATGAAGAAGGGACTTGAAGCAACAGAAATGTGGTTCTACAAAAGGATGCTGAAGAAACCATGAACCGAACATGTGAGCAATGATGAAGTTTTAGAGAATGTGGAAACAAAAAGGACACTTATACTTAACATCAGAAAGAGTGAACTGAAATTTCTAGGGCACATAACGAGGAAAGAGGGCTTGGAAAATTAGATACTCACAGGATAGATTGGAGGGGAAGAGGGAAACAACACAGCCTACAAGCAAGTTTTAGAGAAAATGGAAAAAAAAAAGCACACTTATACTAAATATCAGAAAGAGGGAGTTGATGTCTCTAGGGCAAATAATGAGGAAAGATGGTTTAGAAAATTTGATACTCATAGGACAGACTGAAGGCAAAGAGGGACAGAGGAAAACAATGCATAACCTACCTAGCAAGTTTTAGATAAAATGGAAACAAAAAGGATACTTAGCATCTTAGCATCAGAAAGAGAGAGTTAACATCTCTAGGGCATATAAAGAGGAAAGAGGGTTTAGAAAATTTGATACACATAGGACAGATTGAAGGCAAAATGAACAGAGGAAAACAATGTATAATGTACTTAGTGAGTTTGAGTAAATGGACAGCAGAAAAGGGTGTAGGAGAAATAACAAAAAGACAAAATTTATTAAGAGCTACAAAGGTTAGCATTTAATCTGTATAGTTTGCATTGAAGATCAGGAAGAAAGTGACTGCCAGTGGCCATGAATTTACAAACATTACTCAGACAGTAAGACTGTTACATGTATGATGTAAATGCATTTCTAAAATAGCAATGCAATGAAAAATAGGAAGAAAAGCGTTGTTGATGGCCAGGAATTAAAGCAAATGTTACTGACACGATAGGAATATTATAATTAATGTTTTATATATAATCTAGAGTTATAAGATGTTTGGAAAATAAAACATTCCTATAATTCTAGATATTAACTATGAACATGGCCACAATGTGCTGATCATGTTTGGGAAATAGAACATTCCTACAACTATAGGTACATACATAAAACAATCCATACATTAAATTAAAAATAAAATCTTCCTTGATAATGGTTAAAAAAAATAGCCCAGAACATTTAGACAATTTCTACAAAATTTATATTCAGAAAAGAAGAAAATTATAAGAATACAAGAGAAATTAAACAAAAAACTTACCTGCAGTAACTTGTCAAATTTTTTTTTTTAAACAGTTCACCTCAAGCAAGGTGGGACTGCCACTAGCACACAAGGCGTTATAGAGTGTGAGAGCAAGAGTAAAGAGGGGTGTTTGAGGAAAGGATATAGAGAAGGATGGGGATCAGGATGAAGGCATCAGAAGATGTTGATTGACATTACATTTGAATATTTGAAGATTATAGCTATCAGGGAAGCAAGTAAGAGGAAGGGAGTTCCACTGGGGAGAAGTGCGAGAGAAGAAGCTGTTGAAGTAGAAGAGGCAGTTACATTTAACTGTTTTGACAGTGAAAGGGTGGGACCGAGATGTCAACTTAGTAGCACGCTTGAATTCATGCAGCTGGGGTACCAGTGAAAATAGCTTGTCAGAGCAGTTGCCATGAAATATTTGTAGAAAAGACAGAGGGAAGCCACATCACATCTGTGAGAAAGTGACTGTTTTTAATGAGATTTATATATATATATATAGTATACAGGGTGTATTAAAAATACTTTTACAAATTTTGGGGCTTGGTTCCTTACACCAAAACAAAGACAAAAGTCCATATAAACATATGTCTATAAGTCCTTTGATTTTGAGATATTAAAGTTTATGGTAGATGCTGTCAAATGTACAGTTCTCCTATGGTGAGTGATCGGAGGGTGAAAGACCCTGCACACATTGCAAATGATATGGGTACAGGAGCTGCTCTTGAAGTACCCTCCATATGGTACTGTGAGATATACGACATGCTAGTGCCACTTGACATGTGCTGGTACCTGGATTGTCTTCGAAAGCCGGTAGAATATGTTCTTCATGGTCAGACATACAAGCGGATCTTAACCTTCCTTGACCCATAGTTTGTGATGCCATGGATCCTGTCTTAGCAATGCAGCAATAAACAGCACAAAAGGTTGAATGACTCAGATGATTTTGGTCTAGGAATGTAAAGAGCTTCAAAGTATAAGAGTCAGGGATAGAGGTAAAAAAGACATCTAGAAGAGAAGTGTGTCCATCAGGTTTATTGGAGAAACACATGGGGAAGTCCACTACTTGCAGAAGAGATTGAATGATTGAAAAGTTCAGGGTCTGGATGCCAGTGAGGTCAGTAACAGAGTGTTTAAACCATCTGGCATGGTGGTGGGCAATAAAGTCACCGAACACAAATATATTTGCAAATGGGTATAGGGAGATGGCTTTGTCTATATTATCAGGAATACTATCTAGTATTCAAAGGTCATGACAGAAAAGAGAATGGTAGAGAAAGAAGAGATAGCTAAGTATAGAGAGATGGAGACACATGTAAGAATGGTCTGGATATTCAAGAGATAATTCCCTAGCTAGTGGGAGATGTTCGGACATAAACTCCCAGGACAAGCATGTGAGTCCTTCTTAAAGAGAAGATAGTTTCCTGGAATCAAGAAATCAGAGGAGGGGATAGAAGAGTTAAGATTATTTTTACAGAGAGCTAGGATGTCCAGAGACTTTTCAAAGAGGAATGATTCCACACTGGAGAAGTTGGTACAAATAACATGAATACTGGAGAAAGAAAGGTTGAAGGGTTTTGTTTTTTTTTTGTTGAGCTGGTTTAGTTTTATATATTTGGTTGCTTATAGTAATGTTGTGTTATTATGGTAAGAATAGGTTTACATAGTAGGAGCAGTCAGTTGTCTAATGTAACATGTGCAGGAAGGGAACTGGGGCAGACTGCAACATAGTTTTGCCTTGGTGTTTCCCACCAGAAGTGCTTGCAGGGTCACCCTTCCATGCATGACATGGCACTGCAAGAACCCAGATATTATGCAACTGTTGATCAGAACAGCCTCTCAAGACACTACACAAGAGTTCTGGCTCCTAACTACCAATTGGGAACAGCAACCAGAAAACTGCCAACCCAGTAAACTCAATATGAAGAGATGCTACCACCATCCACATATGTCACAAAAAATTCATGACACACTACAATTAAGGCCTAAGAGAAAGAAAGGAACCTGGAACTCCTTCTTAAACAAGAAACAAAGTATGAGCCTCTACTTCTGTTCAAGAGAAGTGGGAGGAGTATGGACTGGGTGATAGGAGAGCCTATTTACTATTAAAAACAATAACAGAAAACAATTCTGGGTTTGACTTCCAGATAAATTATTTCAAAATTGAACTTTCAGATAACTTATTTGGAGCGTCAAGCTATGACCCACAGATGCCCCAGCACAAACATATATACATACATTTGTGCTGGGGGTAAAAAAAGAACAAATGATAATTAAGTTTTAACTTAGTATAAGTCTGAATACTAACTCTTTCAAACTGTATTCTCATAATCCCCAGCCAGTCTCCACCAAAAAAAAAAAAAAAAAAAAAAAAAAAAGCATCATTAAATGCTGCAACCTCAATCAATTAACATTACATTAACATGGACATATATATATATATGTGTGTGTGTATATATATATATATATATATATATATATATATATATATATATATATATATAAGGTTGGTGCAAAAATAATGTCGTTTTATGACGTATTTCTTAACGTCAAAAACGACATTATTTTTGCACCAACCTTTATATATATATATATATATATATAAAAGGTTGGTGCAAAAATAATGTCGTTTTATCACGTATTTCTTAACGTCAAAAACGACATTATTTTTGCACCAACGTAATATATAACATAAATAAATCTTCAAGCAAGGAAGATATTGGAAAGAAACAAGAAGTAAATATAAAATTGAAACAAAACATTACAATTCATCTGAAAGTTGTTGAATTCACCCATTTCAAGACCAACTTGTTCCTATCAAGGAGTTTGACCAAAGCTAAATGAATTCTGGGATATGTGACCAGATGCTATAGAGTTGGGATTAAGCAGGTAGATAGCTCCAGCCTTCTTCCCTTCTTGTTTTTGGCTTGTTGGGCCTACATTTTACATGTTCTTTTTGTAATAAAGTAAAAAAAAAAAAAGAAATACCAACTCTTTCAAACTGCGTTCTCATAATCCCTAGTCAGTCTCCAACAACAAAAAAAAACAAACATGTTTAAATGCTGTGACCCTAATGCTACAGATTCTAGTCTCCTCTTCTATTTATCCCATAGCTGGAGGGAAAAGGATTCTTACATTTCATAAGGGCATTATTGCTAAGTGAAAAAACAGATTCTGTTAGAATTTTAACTCGACACACCGATTCCACTTACACTGCAAAGTCTCATCCCCCTTTTTCTTCTTTTTTAACCATGGGATGCCTTACAAGTGGAACGTATTTCATCCTCCACTGGGGGACTCTTCAGTCTCCAGTGAATTACCTGTTGCACTGAACACAGTAATATACAGAAAATAAATTCCTGGTGCTTACTTGACTATGCCTAGGTGTATTTAATAATTCTAAGCATGTAAAATTCTACCAAACCAACTTGTTTGTGACTTTTGTGCTAGACTTTGTTAGTTGTCTAGTGAAAGGAGAAAGATTTGAATTTAATTCACCTTGTTTTCATGTGGAACTTTAAATAAAGAATATAAGTGCCAAAAATCTTTGCTGAAATCATATGTAATAGAAAAAAGAAATAAGTGTTTTTAAAATTAGTATATTATTCAAGAAAAATTTAGAACATTTTATTTTATTCTGAAACAACATGGAGATATATGAAAATCAAGGTTTAAAAACATTCTGTTAGTAGGTAATAAATAAATTTATATAAATTTATATTTTAAAAACATTCTGGTAGTAGGTAATAAATAATTTATTCTGGTTAGAATAAAAATATGTATGTTATAAGATATGAAAAAAGATTATTTACTTACTGATGGTCACTTGAAGATGGTCACAGAATTATTTGAAACAATATTCTGTAAAAAGAAAAAAAGATACAATTATATCACAATATATCAAAAGTATTTTAATTTTTGCTTTTTACAGACCTTGACTAAAAAAAAAAAAAGTTGGTGTATGTTTTCTCATAGGTTTTCTTGTAAAGCTTTCATATATATATATATATATAAGTATAAACATATAAGCCAACACTCAGAAGCGACAGGCTGTTCATGCTAGACGCAATCATCCGGTAGCCTAACGGCAGCCTGACAATTGCGTCTAGCATGAAACAGCCTGTCACCTCTGAGTGTTGACTTCTATGTTCACTTTTATATTTATATTTACATACACTTTATCTCTGATATTGAGCACTTTATTCCATAAATATAGCATACCTTAAAACTATATATATATATATATATATATATATATATATATATATATGTGTGTGTGTGTGTATGTATGTATGTATGATAAAAATATAGTTTTAAGGTATGCTATATTTATGGTTGAAAGTGTTCAATATTATGGACAGACTGCATGCAAATATTGAAGTGGACATTGAAGTCAACACCCAGTGACAACAGTCTGTCTTATGCTTATACACAATCTTCAGGTCTTAAAGGGAAATTGTCAAAAAAGAACCCTATCAATACCAAGCTTGTGAAAAATAAAATGTTCACTGCCTCTACAAATCAAACACAGAGCTGGAACAATAACAAACACTAAAAAGTTATCAGTCACTCTGATCTGAAACTGTAACTACAAGTTTCACTCTAAGGCAATCTTCAGACAAAAAAAAAAAAGAAAACTTACCTGTTTGAAGATCACCAAGTGCTTTTTGGTGTTTTATATATATATATATATATATATATATATATATATATATATATATATATATATATATATATATATATATATATATGTATGTGTGTGTGTGTGTGTGTGTGTGTGTGCATATATAATAAATGTACATTTTTTTCCTCACTGGTAGCACAACTGACTTTCATGCACAATGCAACTGTCGGGT